>CM076583.1:338047246-338647246 GCA_034641835.2 Pinus albicaulis
ATTTCCCCTTATGTCGAGCCTCTGCAGAGATCTTCTTCCCAGTTCTTTTATTCTTGCAAGCAACCTCAATGTTTTATCGCAGCAGATTTTCCTCCTCCAGCCAAGTACATAGCATTTGTATATTTTATTATTTATGTCTTGTTCATAAGGAGATTTTTATCTTCAACATTTATTTCATGAAGTAGTAGCTGAGTACGTGCATCAATTCAGCACCGCCAAATAGCATAGTCGGGCTTTTCCTTCAAATTTGTTTAAATAAGACCATTAAATGTATATCACCTACCTCATTCTCTAGAGTTTTCTCTTTCCTCTATAAAAACGAGAAAGAAAAACATTAGAAGGGTTCCAGATTTCTATCAGTAAACTGTGCAGTGAAAGGGCTTTTGTATACATTTTGTAGCACTTCTTTATAAAAGTTCAGAGCCCGTAGGGTCTCAGTGAGGAGGAGTTATAACTGTAATGAGGATTCTGGTCTGTGGTATCTCACAGTATGTAATTTTCTCTTATGTGTTAATACAATATATCATTTCATGCTATTTATCTTCTCGTATCATGCTCTAGAATGCGAGTGGCTCACTAATCTTGAGTAAGGATTCATCTTAGTTGGTGCCCATACTGGGGTTAATTGACGCTTTAAATAGACTAAATCATGATATACTGTTCCATGTTCATCTTATCCATATTTTCTGCTATATTAGTTACTTGAGGAGGGTGCTTTTAAAACGCCATTGTCATGTATGGATTCTTAGTTGGATAAGCCCATATGTGATTCTGTTGTGTATATGGGTACCAGTCTCATGTTAACTAATATCTTCTACCTGTTTCTTCACTACATCCACTTTCTGATATTTGATTTCTGTGGTATATTATTTGAACTGGCCCTCTTTACAGTAAGTTGTCTCTTAACTGTCTGATGCTTTTGTATTGGAGTTTTGCATGATGTTCCTACATTATTCTTGTCTTTGTATTAGCTTCTGAGAGAGTTTGGTCCCATTCAACCTTATTTCCTTGTTTTACAAGTGATAGTAAGAGAGCTTTTGGATTGACAACCTGAGCTATATGAGAAGCTCCTTGCTATATTAAGATGTCCTAGGCACTGGTCTATGGCAACTCTAGACTGTCTCTAGGGGTGACAAAATTTTCCACAACAGAATGGATCTTCTCCGCCTTGAGATCTTTTATAAGCTTGATTGCTTCCTCATAAAATTCGTCTATGGTCCATCCTTCTTCTTCGTTGTTTGATACCTCTTGCTTATTGTGCTTAGGTTTATTGTGCTTGGCCATAAACAATACTCTCTCATTGGCTTCTTCTTCACTATTATTGTCTTCATCGGATGATGAGCTATCTTCTTTAGAGAGAAAGTTCCTTTTGGATCCTTTATTTTTTCTTTGCTTGTTGAATTTCTTAAAGCCTTTCTTTTCTTTTGAGTTTTCCTACTTTTATTTGGACATTTTCATAAATACTAACCTCATTACGAATTTAAAACATATCAATGAATTTTACCCCTTTTAATTATTCATACCAATTTGTAGTTTTCATGATAAGCATGTTCACTTCTTGTAGAAAGACCTTCTTCATCATCTCCCTTTTCTTCTACTTAAGAGGTTACTGTGTCTTTTCAATTGAAAGTTTGTTTATCCTTATTCAGTTTTCTTCCGTGCAACGAACGTGGTTACCTACAGATGCGAAGGACACTCTTCTTCATCACAGTCTCCTGTCGCATTCTCTATGAGGAGCTCATGTAATTCCTCTTTATTTGAGTTTTCCAGATTTTCTTGTATTCTAAGGCAGAGTACCTTTGGGTTGAATCTCCCTGGTAACATTCTAAGAATCTTCCGTATAATAGTCTTCTCGTCAACTGGCTCTCCCAATCCTTCCATAGTATTGGTTATTTCATCAAGGTATTGGAAGTATGCAGCAATGTTGCAATCTTCTTTCATTCTGAGTTGCTCAAATTTTTCTCTATAGATTTTAAGCTTTGCTTCTTTGACATTTTAGTCACCTACATATATATTCTCAAGCTTGTCCCATATATTTTTGGAAGTTTTACAACCCAACACCTTATGATAAGAAGATTCAATAACTCCACTGATAATAATATTCTTTTTTTTGGCATCATTTACCAAATTCTTCTTACCTTGTTCATCCGTAGTTGATGTAAATCCATTTTGAACAGTGTCCCATACTTCATAACCTTGCGCCAAGAGATAGACCTCCATTCTTCCTTTCTAGAGTGTATAATTATTTTCATTGAATAAGTGCACCTTTCTTGGTATGCTCCATGACACTCCTTCAGGTACAATTGAAAGTAACAGTAAAGGAGATAATCTAGGCCAATTGTTGGAAACAGGAGAGGGGGGGGTGTGAATCGGTATTCCTTTCAATTGAGCATTATTTTTCCTTGATATTAGCGATGTTTGTACAATGATAGTGACAACAGAAGACACAAGTATTACCTGGTTTTAAGGTGCAAAACTCACTTCGGAAAAAAAATATACAATACTTTTCTAATAATTATTTATTATTCAACTCCAATTGAAAATAAAGCTCCAACTTCCTAGAATCTAGAAAAGCATTCTTCTCCAGCTCCCACTGGATGGATGCTCCAACGCCCGAGATTCTTCAGTAGTCAACTGAATGGATGCCCCAACACCCAATGAGCTACAACTCACCCTAGCACTACCCTACCACCCTATAGAAGAATAAAAGAAGAATGGACTCCCGTACCAGGGAAAATGGTCCACTTTACAATGATATAGAATGATGTAGAAGAAGAAGATATACTAGACCATAACCCCAACTTTGACACAGCCACCTAATGATGATCCTAGACCTCCCAACACTGCCTCTTCAACCCTTGGCAGATAGACACTAGTACAATTTGTACAATAATGTATTTACAATGACTAAATACAATGATACCTTTACAATGATTATATGCAGTGCTGCCCACTTGAAGACTTCATATGATGAACTTCTTGCTGCTGTTATGCACCTTGGTTGCTGCTCTTGTCATGCTACCCTCTTTTGCACCTTTTTTTTGCCGTGAAAATCATTTCCTTTGCAACTTGATTACACATGATGTAGATTTTCTTGCCTTGAGGGAGCTGAATATTGAATGCGATTGTGTCTGTCTGAGGCATATCTATAAATATCTAATTTTTTAAATCAGCGTATTCCCACCTCAGGAGTCATATTTCCAATTCCGATTTTGACACGGTAGAGTCGGTCTGTTCATCCCTCCGTCAAAGATCAAAAATATCTTTTGTTGCATTTCATTTTTAGGTGTCTCATTCAGTTCAGTCATTTGCATTCCATTAGGAGCATCGGTCTTCTAACGGAAGGGTCTTGTCGTTGTCTTGTACCTGCTGGCTCAGGCCTGTTCATCGAAGTTCATCAAAATCAATTTTAAAGTCATTTACAGTCTTGTTTGATCTTTTGGTCAGAAAAGAGTTTTTTAGGGTTTTTCAGTCATTAGGTCTAGGGTTTAGTCTTCAAAAATGTTTTAATAATGCCAAAGAAGCCAGTAGGGAGGATCAAAATAAGTTTTCATCTCAAGAAATTTCATTGTTAGAATGTAAGATCTCGACTTTTCTTCAAAACTCTTTGTTTTGAATAAAATCGCTCATTTTGTTCTTTGCAATAAATTGCCATGTATATTTTCAGAAATTTTTCAGCTTGTCCAATCTTCGAGGCACGGCCTGGTCGCTCTTTCTAAGTCCGATGACAGTCATCCCTGTCGTAAAAAATTGCCAAGAGTTTCGTTATTCAAGTCAAATTAAAGGTCAAAATGGAAACGAAACGTAGTTTGTATTAAAATTTGAAAAGTGCCAAAGCCAAACATTACAAAATGGGTTTTTTAAAAAAGAAAAAATCAAGTTCTTCACTATATAAGATATTTTCATAGTTCGAACAATCCATTGTTATGCCGAAGACATCAACTAAGCCGAATCAAAAGCGTTAGAGGACGGAGTTGAGGGTTTGAAAGGCGAGAGCTGTGGAGAAATTGTTGCGTGGCGCATTGGGAGGTAATCACGGCACATTGGCAAGTCACGACGCATGAGATCCCATCAGTGCATTTTTAAAGCTGTGCGACGCATACGGTGGCGCGATGCGCACTCGGGCTTTTGTGCACTGACGCACAAAGCCGACAGGAACAAATTTCACCGTCTGCCCAAACAAAATTCAAATCGACTTAGTCTTCTATGATCCAGAGTAAGTGTGTGAGCCTTTGCCATTGCTTTTAAATGGTGTTTGTTGTGATTTGAAGAGAAGAATATAAGAGTTCAATGGTAAAAACATAAACCCTATCATTTGGTGAAAAGCTGCTCCTAGGGTTTGAGTTTGTTTTGTTGAAGTTTGATTTAGTGCCAAGTATTGCAAATCCCATTCTTCATCTGTGGTTTCTTTTCCCCATCAACTGCCATATGATCATAAAGTTCCTCCCCCTTTTCTCCTATGTCCCAAAGCCGGTCATATCACTTATTCCATTTATCCTTATCCCTAAACCCTACCATCTCCCATTTCATTTACAAAATTCCTAAATCCCCAAACCCCACCTTCCTAAAACACATTCAAGTAGTAATTTTCACAGGCATAAGCTTTACTTGATTGAGACATATTTTTCCCATAGTTACTCTACCCACTGCCCCTATTAATCACAGTCCTTTCCTACTTCTGGCAATATTTTGGCAATTGGAGGCAATAAACATCAAGTCTTCATTTCTCATTTTCAACCAACCAAACATACACTTGTCATACACATTGCAACACTATGATAGACACTGATTCATCTTATGAGCGAAGACAGTGATTCTACCACGTAGCTTCATGCACCGAGAAGGCCTCGTAAAGGAGGTAAACATGTGAGAGAAGAACCCACCTCTTTAACTCGGTGCCAAGCGTGCTCGCCCACTTGCCATGACTTGTTTTCACGTGAGCGGAGTCATGCTACCGCGTGTGTGAGAGGATTGCTCGGATTGCACATCATCGGGAGTTATCCCGGTTGTTTTGTTTTACATTTGCGTGATGGTCATGTTACTTCCTCGGCGAGTGTAAATTTCACCTTGACACCCGTAAACTATTTCTCAAGCAACAAAGGAATACCGAGATGTAGGTGAGGAGTGGAACAAGAGACAACAGTGGGCGAGTACATTACGAGCCATACATCAGGCACTGGCTATGTGAGGCAGCGACTCGCACAGTGGTATTCCCATTCCGATTTTTTGAAAGAATCCTATGCGCCTATCGATGAGACTCATTATCCGATACTTCGGGCTTGTGAGGGTCGTTTCTCACATCTCTATGCATACACATGCGGGTTGTTCATGCATTTCACGAGAGTGAGGATGATGAACATTCCAAATTTCATGTGCCGAAACATAGAGAGGATGACTACTCTGTGTACGAAGAAGACTCACGAGTCAGAGCGACACAACAACATTTATCATTATGCGCTCCATCAAGATGATTGTGGTACATCGGCTTGGATTGCGAGGGCATTACATGGGAAGATTCTCTATTTCCGGTGACTTCTTCATCGAAAAGTCCCTCAGCTCTCCTCCCGGAGATTTTTCATGATGCGGTGAGCCTCACATCATTTTGAAGGTCCCACGAAGATAGAGCCTATCATCGGTGTGCCGGAGTATTTTTACTTATCGTAGAGGCACGATGAGCAGTGTTCAGTTTGCGGTAGCTCGATGAGGTACTATCTCCATCAGGGGTGGAAGGGGTCTCAGTTGTCGTCATCATCGCACAGTGATGTGCGGGATAGAGGAAAGAGGCCTATGCAGTGAGGAAGGCCTCTTCAGAGGTCGGGACACTCGATTTCATATTGAGTTGATGATGATTTGAGCTCTCCAAGCTCAAGCGCGAGAGAGATCATTCGAGAGAAGAAAAAAATGAGATCAGCAAATTGACCGACAAGTTGGCAGAGGAAACTCGAGTGGATCATTAACTATACAGAGTAGTGGAATCAGTGGTTGGAGGATCAGTGCGTACGATCATGGAGTTGCAAAACATCCGTGAGAACGCGACAAGCTACCCGAAGAAGCCCATCCGAGATGACACCTATTGAGCGGGAGATTGAGACGATAGGGAGACTTGGCTTAGAGAGAGTCAACATCCATCTCAAGAAGCATCATTGGAGAAGGCGAATAGAGGAGAAAAACATGCTTTCCCGAGCACATGAAGAATCACTATCTGGGCACGCACACATGTTTGCAAGCGAAAATCAAGATCCCGAAAGCGAGGCTAAGGAGGGCACCTGCAGCGTCGAAAAAAGACCATGATAGGCTCCAAATTTTGGCTAAATCTTCTTTGGCTAAGCATAGCACTTGAAGAGGGACCTTCAGCCCAAATTTCAAGAAATTTGGGAAAAATTTTGTCAATTTTGAATTTTTGGGCCTAAACACAGATTTTCCTGCCCGACGCGTAGCGCCACTTGGCATGCGCTTATAATTGGCAACTCTTCAGGGGGAAAAATTTGCATTTATGGATTTTTTATCAAACTATATGCATTCTCATGGATTGCCTAAGGATTTCATCAAGTTATGGGTTGCCTAAAGGGTCAAAAGCACCCTAAAAATGGCCTTTCTGCCACTTTTTGCACACACAGGAAGCAGTGTTGGGAGATTGAACTTTTGGAGGGGAAAATGGCAACTAAATCCAGAAATTCCACTTAGGTTGGAAATTAGAAGGGTAGGGATTTCCAATGAGCTATCCTATTCTCAATTTTGACTTCGGGAAGGGCCTCAAAATCAGCACCAAACTTGTGCTACGCATAGAGATTCCAGGCGCGGCGCATAGAGGAATTTGGCCTATTTTTCACTCAGCAGCTCAGAATTTTGCCTAGTTTTTTCCATTTTGACTTTTTCATGTAAATCTTGATGTACTTTGATGTAATTTCATGAAAATTATGTAATTTTTGCACATTTTTACTCATTCTAGAAGATTCATTCACCAAGAGGTGAAATGTAAGCGAATGGATCAGTTTCCTAGCATATAGAGGCAAGTTGTTTCATTGCCTATTTTCTAGTTCCTAATTTAGATATGGTTGAAATAGATCCTAGAATGATGAGCTCGACCCCTAGAGGCATGGGAAGGAGTTAGGCTTGTCTATATGATGTATTTTCTCAGTCATTTTCAGGGTTGGACACTTGAGATTGCTTGGCACTTCATTATACATTTCATGTCTGCACTTTTGGCAAAGGAATAGACCAGGGTTTGCAGCACTCTTTGGGATCCATGTGGCCCTGTGTTTTGATGGTGTTTTTCTCTATGTAATTGTAAGTTCACTGATGTTTATGTGTATCATTTTCCCTTCTCTTTTCTTCTTAAATTAAACAAATTAGTGTTAAAGGTGGAATTCATTAGCTTGCTTTGCTCTGCCTTCAGTTTTGTTTAATTTTCCATGTTTTCATCTATTTGAGGAGGACTCTTCAGACCCTCTTTCCCTCTTCAGCTCCTCACCAGTCTGATCTATTCGTTCATTCAATCTAAAGCATCAAAACAATTTCCTTCCTTGTCCCAATCAAAACTCTGCAAAAACTAGGCCTTATCCCCACACCCAAAACTGCCTTTCCCTTTGATCCAAAAAAAACCCCCAAAAACACAATCAAAATCCTTCACTTATATAACTAGATTAAAATTAGATTTTATTTCAAGTCATCTCAAGCCCTATTGATTATTTTTGCTGAGATTGACCTGGAGAGAGCCCTCTCCTATTCTGGTAGGGCTAGCTACCAGACTGAGCGTGGTTTGATGTTACCCTGAACTCTGCCTTCCTTCAGCCTGAGGTAGATTTAGGCAAGAACATAGTGGCGACCATACTGGGGAAGAAAATGGTTTTCTTGTTGGTGTTATTTGTTTTATAAGCTACAGACGGAGCCTAAAGTTATGCCAGGTAGCCTTCGAAACGCTCTTGCTTTGCATTAGCGAAAGTAGATAAATGCTGCTTCAGTCAATCTCCGGTCTAGCTTGTGAACGTGACACTTGACTTGTAAATTGCCCCAGTATAACAGATCGTTCTGGAATTTTGGGTGATGAGTCTAGAATTTGATAGGTTGAACAAGTTGGTTTTGTCCCTTTGATTTTGAAATTAATCCAACACACTGGCTTCCAGAAGACATACTAGAGCAAATCCGGATCCCGATCCACCTCCAGTGTATGAGAATCCCAATCTGATTTCAAGAATCCTTCGTCGAGAAAGTCCCGTGATTCCTCTATTCAAATCTCATTCATGTCCCGCTGTCTTTGAATATCTTGAAGATCTAGAGTTTGACGAGCAATTTGAGTTGTCGTTGTTTGAAACTAAGTCTGAAAGTGCGATTGGTTCTACTGTCATAAATCCAGAGTTTATCAAGTATCTTGAAATTGAACAGGCTAATAGATCCATTGACAGTTGCATTTTGAATATTCAAAACTCCATTGTGGCAACAAATATTCCTGAGTTTATAGAGTCTGCATCTGAAACTCTTGGGCCATCAGCAGTTACTTCCAATTCACAAGTTCATACCCAGCCTCCTTTCATTCCTACCATTCCCGTACAACCTTATATCCTTGATCAACAATATGCAGTAGTATCGCCTCCATCCACACCACATACACCTCATACATCTACTGCTCCTACTCCACTTGTTTCTCCAAGACAGATTATAAATCCACCAAGAGCAATGGCTGCTTGATTCGCACCCCTTGTCTTGCCTCAAAACTTGGATGCTATGCCCGCTGATTATCAAAGTAAGATCCCATTTTTTGATGGCACTCCTCAAAGTGTCATTGCTCAGCAGCATATTGATAGAATGGCAGACTTCTTTGATCTTCATGAAATTGATGAAGAAAATGTGACCATGAGATTGTTTTTGCAAACATTTGGAGGTGAAGTGAGAAAATGGTTCAGAGCTTTGCAGCCTAGAAGTATTGCTACATTGGCCGAGCTTCAAAGACAATTTTTAGATCGGTGGGAAGTAAAGAAAGATCCTCTTCATATCACTTCTGAATATACCAAGATCAAGCGCAACGTAGGTGAGTCAGTCCAAGACTATTGTATCAGATTCAATGCGGTTTACAATGCAATTCCTGATGATTTAAGGCCATCTAGGAAGTCAGCTTTGCTTAAATTTCCGGATGGTTTTGATCCGGACATGGTCTATCAACTTCGAAAAGAGATCCAGCCACTTTGGAGGAGATGCAGAAAATTGCAGTGAGTGTTGAAGCTAATTTGAATGACAAGAGAGCTAGATTGAGAGCAGAAAAGAAAGTCACAATAAAGAAAGAAGCTTCTACTTCAGATCAAGTACTCCGCAAGGTGGAAAAGATGATTGAAAGACTGACACTTGATAAGCCTGAACCACAGATCAGAAATCCTAACTTCCGTGGACAGCAGCAACCACAATTCTGGATCAAACAACGAGAGCAGCGAGCACAAGAACCGTCGGCACAACAGCAGGTAAAAACTCCTTTACAGCAAAATTTTGTTGGCCCGGAATCAGACGATGAAGACAATGTAATCGGAGAAGAAAATGACTTCTTTACACCTGATGATATGCCGACCTTTATCACTGAGGATGATGAGTATGCAAAAAATTCAGCTGAACAAAAGGATGAGGATTTTATCTTGGCAAATGACACGGCTCTTGAAGAAGATTCGGATGAGTATCAGAGAGGTTATATGAATGCTTTTTCCGCCCAGCAGCGACAATATTCACTTAGAAACATAGATGTGCCTATCAACCCAATCCAAAAAAGAAAGGAAGTTTCAACACCAAAGAATGATGCACCCATTGCACAGAAGAAGGGCAAAGATGTAGTTGATCCTACTACTAGCAAGTCTCCATCAACAAATGAAAGATCTAATTAGCCAATTGTATCAAAGGAGAAATTTGAAAAGAAGGATGCTGCAGCCAAAGAGGTAGAAAAAACTTCATTCTTTAACTTAGAGAGTGAAATTGCTAAGTTAAAATTTTCCATTCCTTTGACTGAGTTGATGAGAAATAGCAGCTACAAGGGTCAAGTATCTAAAATTTTGAATTTCGATCCAATGTCTGATATGATGAATGTGGAAGATGATCAACCTGAGTTGATATTTGGACCAGCATTGGATGGTGAGTCTCCCAATAGTGATGTGCCTCCTTTTTATATCAGCCTTAGATTGCATGATTTTGTGTTACATAATGCCATGTTTGATTATGGAGCTTCCCATAATCTCATGCCGAGGGCAATCATGGAGAAATTGGGATTGGACATCACTAGGAAATATCATGATCTTTATTCTTTCGATTCCAGCAGAGTAAGATGCATCGGGGTCATCAAAGATTTGGTGGTTAGTTTAGATCAGATTCCAACTAAGAACGATTTGATGGATGTGTTTGTGGCGGATATTCCTCCTAGATTTGGCATGCTTCTTTCCAGATCTTGGGGAGCGAAGTTGAAGCGAACATTACAGCTTGATTTCTCCTATGCTACCATTCTTGTGTTTGGTCAGATGAGAAGATTATATCGGGAGCAAAAAATGAATTATATGATCACCAGCAAGGAGAAACCGGTAAATCATCTGATAAATTATGTACATACAGATTTAGAGTCTTTTGTTTTGTATTCAGATAGTTTCAATGATGTAGATAGTCAGTTAGTTGAAGCAGAGGACATTCCGAAGATCACAGAAAATTTTAGAGAAGTTTTGATGAAAGAAAGGCAAGAACTTGAGACTTCCGCTGAGCAATCAGCCTTCCGACAGCAGCAGAAAGTTGACGGACAGCAAGCAGAAATAACAGAGCAAGCGCAATTTCAGCACTTGGAAGAAGATGAAGATGGTTTATGGACTATGGATTTCGGTGGTGCAGTTGGGAGTGATGGTGCTGGAATTGGTATTTGGGTATGCAGCCCTTTTTCCTCCCCAAAAAAGGTACCAAGTAATGTAAGGGTCTGCTCTTATAAATTAGCTTTTGATTGTTCGAATAATGAAGCAGAATATGAAGCTTTGATTGCTGGTCTGAAAATTCTTAGAAAGTTGAATTCTAAGAGGATTGCAGTATATGGCGACTCCGAGTTGGTAATTAAGCAAGTGAAGGGTGAGTTTCAAGCTAACCATCCTCGAATGCGGGCTTACCGAAATGTTGTTCTTGATATCTTGAAATTGTTTTCAGACTATACTTTGACTTGTATCCCTCGTATTCAGAATGGTATTGCAGATGCTCTTGCTCAGGAAGCAAGTAATTTGAAGATTCCAATGAACTCAGGTAACAAGTTTTAAATTCACGTGAAACATCGTCCAACTGTCTCGGACAACCAAAGGCATTGGCAAGTATTCCAAGATGATGATGAGATTGATGAATTTCTGCAAAACAAAGGCAAATTCAAAGAGACTTCAATTGACATGGAGCATGATGATGGTGAGGCTGATGTGCAAATAAATCAGATGGAAGTATTGCAGTTGAAGGATAATGTCATTCCTAAGGGTTTGATACCTTTAGAAGAACTTTTTGATCAAGATGACGTAGCTAGAAAACCAACCTTGCGGCCAACCGAAAAGGGAGTTGAAGACGTGAACAATGGATCGACTGAGAATCCAAAGATGGTGAAGTTGTCCAAAACATTGCCACCGAAGCTAAAAGCAAAATATGTTAGTTTATTGTCTTCTTTTGCTGATGTATTTGCTTGGGACTATTCAGATTTGAAGACGTATGATACCAACATAATTCAGCACACCATTCCTATCAAGCCAAATCAAAAGCCTTTCAGGCAGAAGTTGAGAAGGATAAATCCGAAGTTGCTGCCCTCAATTGAGAAGGAGGTGAATTGACTATACAAGGCTGGTATCATTATTCCTATTAGATTTTTCGATTGGATTTCCAATTTGGTGCCCATTCGCAAGAAGACAGGTGAGATTCGTTTGTGCATTGATTTTAGGAATCTGAATAAGGTTTCTTTGAAAGAAAATTATCCATTGCCCAAAATGGATCACATATTGCAGCGAGTAGTTGGAGCATCTCGTATGTCACTACTCGATGGTTATTCCAGGTATAACCAAATTTTGGTCCATGAGGATGATAGAGACAAAACAGCGTTCACCACTCCGTGGGAAACTTTCCATTATGCTAAAATGCCTTTCGGTTTGAAGAATGCTGGTGCGACATTTCAGTGCGCAATGGACATGGCATTTGCGAATGAGAAAGATGTTTTCCTAGTTGTATATCTTGATGATTTGACATTCTTTTCCAATTCTGATGAGCACCTTTACCATTTGAAGATTGTTTTTCAGCGATGTAGAAAGTACGGTGTGTCACTCAATCCGAAGAAAATTTTGTTTGCCATGGATGAGGGAAAACTTCTTGGTCATATTATCTCAAAAGATGGCATCTGTATTAACCCAGCTCGAGTTGAAGCTATTCAACAAATTGATCTTCCCCGGAATAAGAAGGAGATTCAATCTTTCAATGGTAAGATGAATTTTTTACGTCGCTTTGTGCCTAACCTTGCTGAACATTTAAGAGAGATTACAAACATGCTTAAGAAGGATAGCGTAGTAAAATGGTCTGATGAGGTGGTAAAGTCTTTCAATCTAGTGAAATTGGTTCTTTATTTAGCTCTTGTTTTGATCAGCCCAGATTATACTTAGGATTTTATTTTGTTTTCATTTGCCTCGGAGCATACAATGGCAGCGGTATTAATGCAGAAAAGAGATGGGCATGAAAAACCAATTGCTTTTTTTCAGCCGTACCATAAGAGATGCAGCCTTGAAATATAACATAATTGAAAAGCAAGATCTTGCTCTTGTGAAGGCGTTGAAATATTTTCGAGTATATATTCTGCATTCTCATATTCTTGCTTATGTTCCTAACGCTGCTGTTAAGGATGTTTTAGTGCAAACAGATCCAGAAGGGAGACGGGGCAGATGGATTACAGCCTTGTTGGAGTATGATGTGGAGATAAAGCCCACAAAACTTATCAAAGGACAAGGGCTGGAAAAGCTAATGGCTGAGTCGAATTTTCATGCCTTGGACATCAATCTTATTGTTGCTATGTCCGAGGAGAATGAGGAAAGTTCATCAGTTCAGGTATCAGAAATCTTTGTGCTTTCTCCTTGGTATTCAAATATTGTATATGTGCTTCAAAATTTGTCACCACCACCCGAAATGGCTAGAAACAAAAGTAGAACTCTGAAATTGAAAGCTGCTAAGTTTTGTGTTCTAAATAATTCACTCTATTGGAAAGATCCCGGTGGTGTTTTGCTAAACTGTTTGGTGGAAGAAGAAGCAAAGCAGGTTATGGAGGATTTTCACAAAGGAGATTGCGGGGGTCACCTTTTTTGGAAGACAATGGCCAATAAGATTTTGAGAGTGGGATATTATTGGCCGACACTTTTTGCTGATGTGTATAAGACTGTCAAAAGCTGTCATGAATGTCAAATTTTTGAAGGGAGGCAGAAATTGCAGCCTTTGCCGCTTAAGCCCATTGAGGTAAGTGCTCCTTTTCAGCAGTGGGGTTTGGATTTCATTGGTGAGATCCATCCTCCTTCTTCATGTCAACATAGGTGGATCCTCACAGTGACAGATTATTTCACGAAATGGATTGAGGCAATTTCCACCAGGCAAGCTACGGATTCGGTAATAATTTCTTTCCTTGAGAATAACATTTTGTGTCGTTTCGGTTGCCCGAATAAGTTAATCACTGATAACGAAGCAGCTTTCAAATCAAAAAGGATGATTGAGCTTTGTGACAAGTATCATATCATTTTGGGACACTCAATCGCTTATCATCCGCAAGGCAACGGATTGGCGGAGTCTTCCAGCAAATCTTTAGTCAACATCATTAAAAAGTTGCTGGAAATAAACAAGAAAAGTTGGCATAAGAAGTTGGTAAATGCACTTTGGGAAGATCAAGTGAGTCAGAAGAAATCCATTGGTATGTCCCCCTTTGAGTTAGTTTATGGAGTTGATACAGTGTTTCCTACCTCTCTCGCAGTTCCAGTGGTCAAACTTTTACAGGAAGCTGGCAGTGAAGATGATCATATGCAAAGAAGAATAAATCAAATGATCCATTTGCAGCAGACGAGAGAAGAAGTTTTCCAAAACACATTCAAGCTACAGGAGAGAATTAAGAAAATCTACGGTAGAAAAGCAAAGACGGACAAATTTCAATTGGAAGAAGTGGTGCTGAAATGGGATGCAAGAAATGAGGAAAAGGGTAAGCACTGTAAGTTTTAAAATCTCTGGAAAGGACCCTTTAAAATTGCTGCATATCGGGGTCAGAATGTGTTTCTTCTGAAGGAGATGAACGGGGAAGATTGTCCAGGAGGACTGGTCAATGGTCGGCTGCTCAAGCGGTATCATTTCTGAGATGTTTTATGCTATTTACATTGTCACTGTACATACCGTTTATTTCAATTTCATTGCAAGTGTGTGCTGTGATCTTTTCTTCAGTTTGGGGCCCGAAGCGAAGGCTATAATTCCGAAGATTGATTTCAGCTTTGGTTTGAGTTTGTCGAGTCAGGTTTTTCAGTCATTTTAGTTTCAGAGTTGAGTCAGTTTGAGTCGAATTTTCAGTCAATAAATGAGTCAAGAGTCTTGTGTTGATTTTTCGAAATTATGGACTCCATAGCCCAATGGACGAAGGCACTGCCTACTCTCCCAGAAATCTGTAGTTCTTGGCACCTCCAAGGAGCTACCATCCCCATTGGAGCCAATGTTAGAGTCGGTATCTTCATCCCTCCATCAGAGATCAATTCTCTCTTGTTGCATTTCATTTTAGGTGTCCCATTCAGTTCAGTCAGCTGCATTCCATTAGGAGCATGGATCATCTGACGGAAGGGTCTTTTCACTCATATCCCTCATGTCATGTACCTGTTGGTTCGTATCTATTCATCAAAGTTCATCGAAATCATTTACAGTCATTCATAGTCAATGTTTGGTCTTTTGGTGGGCAAAGAGTCTTTTTAGGGTTTTCAGTCACATTAGGTCTAGGGTTTCGCAAATTTAGTCTTCAAAGTGTCCAATAATGCCAGCAGGCACATGAGGAAGCTTCAAATAAAGTTTCACTGCAAAAATTTCAACGTCGCAATATTTGATCATGATTCTTCTTCAAAACTCTGTTTTGAAGGAAAATCGTCCATTTTATTTTTTGTAATAAACATAATGTAATTTTAAAAGTTTCTTCAGTTGTGAAATTCTTCAGGTGCAGCCCTGGTCGCCTTTGCCAAATCCAATGCCAGTTATCCCTGCAAAAAATAGACAAAAGTTTCATCATTCAGTTCAAAAAATCAAAGTGGAAACAAAAACAGAGTTTATATTAAAAAGTGCAAAGTGCCAAAGTTCAAACATTAGCAAGTGGGTTATTTCAAATCAAAAATCAAAGCCCATGCCATAAAAGATATTTTTGTGTCTTCATAAATCATTTGCACACCAAGAGTTATCAAAGACCCAAGAGAAAATTGTGGAGGAAGCAAAAGCCAGTCTTGGAAGGCAAACTGTGGTGAAGTTCAGAGTCGTTGCGCGTTGGGAGAAGGTCGCGGCGCATAGAGCCGCTCAGCACCTTGTTAATTTGAACGTGCACGGCGCACAGGAGGGTATCGGCGCACTGCGTTGTGTGCGCGGCGCACAGGGCCAACACTCCAATTTTCTCATTGCCTCTAACAAAATTCCAAATTTCTTGGCCCCTCTGCTCCAAGTAAGTCAAATCATCTCACAATTTGCCATTGATCAGTGTTTGGTGTGGTTTCAAAGATTGGTTTGAGAATTTGTAATTATTTAAACCCTATCCTTTTGTTAAAAAAAAAAAAAATTGCTCTCTTAGGGTTTGAAATTGGTGTTTTAAAATAAGTTTGTACCACATATCCCATTCTCTGTTATCTCCTCAATACACCATCCTCTTACATCCCAAGGTCATTCACTCCCAAGTCCTATTATCCCTATCCCTAAACGCTACCATTCCCTATCACTCTCCCTCTCTCATATCACTTATAAAAATTCCCAAAATCTCAAGTTCCCCAAACAGTCAAGTGACTGTCCTCATACTTCAAATTTCACTTGAATGAACCACATTTTTCCCACTATACTATTTCCCACAGTCCCTTCCTACTTGACACATATTTGGCATTGAAACAAAAAAACAACCAAACTCTCATTTCTCATTTTCAACAAGCCAAACATAGACCTTGCAACACCATGGAGACAGACACTGAAACATCATATGAACAAGACAGTGATTCTACCATTGAGCTACATGCACCGAGAAGGCCTCGTAAAGGTGGCAAACATGTGAGAGAAGAGCCCACCTCATTGACTCAACTGCAGGCCTGCCCACTTGCCATGGCATGTTTTCGAGAGCAGTCATGCTATCAGTATTGTCAGATGATTTCTCATATTCAGCATCTTCAGGAGTTGGCTCGGTTATTTGTATTACATTTTCATGATGGTCAGGTAACTCTTGCTGGTGTAAATTTCACCTTGACATCGGAAGCCATTTCTCAAGCAACAGGAATATCGAATGTAGGTGAAGAGTGGAACAAGAGACAACAGGTGGACAGAGTGCATTATGAACCATACATCAGGCCTATCTATGTGAGACAACTCAGCAAGGTATTCCCATTCTGGTTCCTGAAGGAATCTTATGCGCCTTTGATGAGACTCATTATCAGATACTTCAGTTGTGAGGGCCGGTTCTCACGCCTTTATGCCTACCACATCAGGTTATTGATGCATTTCACGAGAGTGAGGATGATGAACATACCTTATTTCATGTGTCGCAACATCGAGCGAATGACCACTCTTGTGCAGAAGAAGACTCCTGAGAAGCAGTACAACAGTATTTATCACTATGCACTCATCAAGATCGTTGTTGTACATCAGCTTGGATTGCAGGGCATTGCATGGGAATATTTCATTTCCCGTGACTTCTTCACGGCCCCTCAGCCTCCTCCGGAGATTTTTCATGAGCTAGGTGAACCTTCACATCAGTTTGAAGGTCACGAGACAGAGCCTATCAGTGTGCCAGTGTATGTCACTTATCAGAGAGGCACGAGAGTATTATTTGCAGCAGCTAGACTAGTACTATCTCCACCCGGGGTGGAAGGGGTCTCGTTTCTGTCATCAGCAGCACAGGTACAGGTACAGGATAGAGGTAAGAGGCCGATTCAGGATGAGGGCCTTTCAGGAGGCCAAGATACTGATTTCATATTGATTGATGAGGATTTGAGCTCTCCAAGCTCAAAGTTGAGAGAGATCATTCAGTAGCATAAGGCCGAGATCGACACATTGACCGACAAGTTGCAGAGAGCTCAATGGATCATAAACTATCTGGAGCAGCGGAACAAGCAGTTGGAGGATCAGCAGACGATCATGGAGTTGCAAAACATCCGTGAGAACCGGCAATATGCCCGAAGAAGCCCAACTGAGATGACACCTATTGAGCGGGTGATCGAGGCTGATAGAGAGACTTGGCTTGAGAGGGTCAACATTCATCTTGAGAAGCTATTGGCGAAGGAAAACAAGGAGAATAACATGCTCAGGCACATGAAGAACCATTATTGGGTGCGACATCATGTCTGCAAAGCAAGGATAAAGATCCTGAAGGCAAGGCTAAGGAGGGCACTGAAGCGTCGCAAAAGGCATGATAGGCTCCAAATTTTGGCCGAAGCTTATTTGGCCTAGCATAGCACTTGATGAGGGACCTTCAGCCCAAATTTCAAGAAATTTGGGAAAAATTTTGTCAATTTTGAATTTTTGGGCCTAAACACAGATTTCCCTGCCCGACGCCTAGCGCCACTTGGCGCGCGCTTATAATTGGCAGCTCTTCTGGAGGAAAACTTTGCATTTTTGAATTTTTCATCAAAATTTATGCATGCCTATGGATTACCTAAGGATTTCATCAAGTTATGGGTTGCCTAAAGGGTCAAAAACACCCTAAAAATGGCCTTTCTGCCACTTTTTGCACATACAGGAAGCAGTGTTGGGATATTGAACTTTTTGAGGGGCAAATGGAAACCAAATCCAGAAATTCCACTTGTGTTGGAAAGTAGACAGGCAGGGCTTTCCAACGAGCTATCCTGTGCTCAATTTGGACTTCAGGAAGGGCCTTAAAATCTGCTCCAAACTTGTGCTACGCATAGAGATTCCAAGCGCGGCGTATAGAGGAATTTGGCCTATTTTTCACTCAGCAGCTCAGAATTTCGCCTAGTTTTGGCCAGTTTGACTTTTTCATGTAACTCTTGATGTAACTTGATGTAATTTCATGACCATGATGTAATTTTGGCATATTTTTACTCATTCTAGTAGATTCATTCACCAAAAGGTGAAATGTAAGTGAATGGATCAGTTTCCTAGCATATAGAGGCAAGTTGTTTCATTGCCTATTTTCTAGTTCCTAGTTTAGATATGGTTGAAACAGCTCCCAGAATGATGAGCTCGACCCCTAGAGGCATGGGGAGGAGTTAGGCTTGTCTATATGATGTATTTTCTCAGTCATTTTCAGGGTTGGACACTTGGGATTGCTTGGCACTTCATTATACATTTCATCTCTGCACTTTTGGCAAAGGAATAGACCAAGGTTTGCAGCACTCTTTGGGATCCATGTGGCTCTATGTTTTGATGGTGTTTTCTCTATGTAATTGTAAGTTCACTAATGTTTATGTGTATCATTTTCCCTTCTCTTTTCTTCTTAAATTAAACAAATGAGTGTTAAAGGTGGAATTCATTAGCTTGCTTTGCTCTGCCTTCAGTTTTGTTTAATTTTCCATGTTTTCATCTGTTTGAGGAGGACTCTTGAGACCCTCTTTCCCTCTTCAGCTCCTCACCGGTCTGATCCATCCATTCATTCAATCTAAAGCATCAAAACAATTGCCTTCCTTACCCCAATCAGAACTCTGCAAAAACTAGGCCTTATCCCCGCACCCAAAACTGTCTTTCCCTTTGATCCAACAGAAAACCCCAAAAACACAATCAAACTCCTTCACTTATATACCTACCCTAAAATTAGCTTTTATTTCAAGTCATCTCAATCCCTATTGATTATTTTTGCTGAGATTGACCCGGAGAGAGCCCTCTCTTATTCTGGTAGGGCTAGCTACCAGACTGAGCGTGGTTTGATGTTACCCTGAACTCTGCCTTCCTTCAGCCTGAGGTAGATTTAGGTAATAACAGAAAGTTTAATCATTTTAGGTTTTAACTCTGTACCAATATTACACTCCTCAATATCAAATCTAAGTGGCTCCATTTTATGTTTTCTTGCAACATCATTAGAGTCAAATAGATCTTCTAAAGGAGTTAAGCCTTTTGGTAAAAATTTATCCTTTAGGTTCAAAATTTCAGATTCATCTTCTGCTAACTCTTCAAACTCTACTTTTTCTAAATTATCTGTCTACTTGACTAAATTTAGTAGGTTTAGAAAAACTTAAGTTATTTACATCTACATTATTTAAATCAACTTCACTATCTAAATTATGATCTATGGTACAATCTGTATCTATATTACAATTACGAAATTCACCTTCATTGTTCATGAAATGATAAATCTGTTCATCTTGTGTGAAAATTTGCCAATATTTAAGATTATCAGGAATTATAGGTATGTGTTTTACTTCTGCAGTATATCTATAATTTGGTTGAAATGGAAGATTACAGATACTAGAAAAGGTTGCTAAGCAGTGAGCCTGTATGTTTTGTTTTCTTGGTATTGCAGAAAAATCACATTCTAACAATTCTTTGATCAAATCTAAAACAATTTCTCTATATTGGCTTAATCTTGGATTATAAACAGAATATTCACCAGTTATCTGTTTTACAATTAACTCTGAGTCTCTCATAATTGATATCCTTTTACCTCCTAAATTCCTAACAATCTGCAGTACTAAAATAGGAGCTTAATATTCAGCCATGTTGTTGGTACATTTAAAACTCAGTCTGAAAGCATGGCCTTCTGCATGATTGTTTTCCATATTAGTTATCCAAACCCCTACTCCTGCTCCTAATTTATTGACTAAACCACCAAAATCTAGGTGCCATAATGATTCATGGAAGATATTTTCACTCTCTAGTGTTTTGTTTTTATCTTTTAGTTTAGTTTTGATTTCAATATCAGTTTCAAATTTGCATAAGATGAATGAATCCATATCAGTAGGTGTAGTGTAAATTGGGTAATTTCTTGGCCTTTCCACACTACTCACTCTATATTTCATCAATGTTTCTCTATAAAGTTTCTTTGGTTGGCCAAAAATTGATATTGTTGCATATGACATATCAAGTCGTAGAGATCCCTGTAATTTAGCTCCTCATGAGCGAGATAAGAGCATTCCATACATGGGAGGGATGTTAGCTACTACAATGTCCATGAGTATGCTTTTACCCAGATATTGAACTAATGTGACACACAAATCTTTAATCAAACCTAAACATTTGACTTTACTGGAATCAAATGAAAAGAGATCTTTGTAAGGCCTAGTGATAGCTAAATTCAGGGTTTCCATTATTGCCTTTGGCATTAAATTGTGTGAAGCCCCTGAATCTAGCATTGCATTATGTAATATTTGATCATGAATAATTAAGCTAATGTAAAACGGTGGGACTACTCCATCTTGGTGTTTTCCATTAACATCAGGACCAAAAATTAACTCTGGTTGATCATCACTTAGATTTACTGAATCTTCTCCATCATTCATGTTTAAGGTTTCAGTGATAGTTGTTTTGTACAAATCATGTTTTACCAATTCTGTCAGAGGAATTGGTATTTTTAATTTTGCAATTTCAGCTTGGATATTAAATGGAGCTTGTGATTTACTTAGTTGAATTATCTCTTCTTTAGTAATTGTAGTTTGAGTAGGTTTATCTTCTTTTTCTGCAGTTGTTTTCTCATTTTCAGTTTGTGTTTCTATTGTCTTAACATTTTTAGTTTTATTTTCAGGAATAGTTTGAGAAGCAGTATATTTTTTTGCAGATTTTGTATTTTCACAAGCTGTTTTACCAGTGGCAGCTTTTGGATCAGTTGATTCTGGATCAACAGTGGGTGTTTTAGCAGAATTAATCGTCTTTACAGCAGCAGATTTTTGTGAATTTGTTGATGTTTGGACAGCCTCATCTATTATGTCAACAATCTTGGGACTAGGTGAACTTATAGGGCTTGAAATTTTCTGGGATGAATTAGAGTTTTGGTTGTTTTCCTTGGGGATAAGTTGCAGAACTTTAGTAGTGGGAGCTTCTACTGTTTTCTTAGTTTGTGTTGGTGCAGATTTCTTAGTAGAAAGCTCTATGTTTTTCTTGCTTCTAAGGTTATATTGCTTATGTACTTCCTTGATAGCAAAATCATAACCTTGTTTGTAACCATAATCTAATTGCATTTGCTATAAATCATATAATTCCTGATCTTCTTATGTTAGAAAGATAGTGTTATCATCATTTATACCCATTAGATTTATGGTGTCTTCATCATCATCATTTTGATGAGAAATTCCAACATAGTTCTCTTGCAAAGGTGGTCTTATTGTTTGATCAGGTGTGATTCTCTAAATTTTCCAGTATTAGTGTTTTTCATGAAGTTGGGATTTCTAATTTGTTTTTGGTTATCCCACTGTGGCCTCCTTTCTATATTATCTAATCTATCCATCATTCTCTCTAAATTTTGGCTAATTGATCTATTTTTAAATCTAAACTAGATGCTTCTTCTTTTATTGTTACTCTCCTCTCATTCCTTAATCTAGCTTTTCTAGCCAACAAATTTGCCTCTACACTAACAGTATTACTTTGCATTTGCTCTAAAGTTTCGGGATTCCTCTCTCTCAATTGCTATGCTATGTCTATATCAATTCCATCAGGGAATTTGAGAAGGACAAAATCTGGAGGAGGTTTAAGATTAGCATGAATTGAATTATAAATGTTATTGTATCTAGTGCAATAATCTTGGACTGTCTCATTAGGTGATCTTTTAATGCTTTCAAATTCTGATAATATTTGCAAGGGGTTTTTCTTCTTTTCCCATTTATTAATGAATAATCTACGAAAAACTACTAAATCAGCAATACTACTAGGATATAAACCTTTAAACCATTTTTTAACCTCACTAGTTAATGTTTGAGCAAACAGTCTCATTTGGACATCAAACTCATCTATTTCATGAAGTTCAAAATAGTATATCATCTTATTTACATGCTGTTGGGCAGTGTATTGAGTGGTTGCATCAAATTGAGGTATTTTACTTTGATAGTCATGTAGTTGGGTTGGAAGGATCAAGGGAGCATATCTAGCAGCCATGGCTTGAATTCTAGCTTGACTTGGGGGTAAGTTGGAAGTACTTGGAGCAGAGCTAGAAGTACTTGCTGAGGTAGTTGCAACACTTGCAGATGAGATTGGGATATAAGAAGATGTGCTTGCAAATGTAGTTGAGAAACCAAAAGATGAAGTTAGGAAGTATGAAGAAATGCTAGGAGATGAGAATGATGTACTGGAAAATGCAGAAGGAAAATTAGTGGATGGAGATGAAGTGGTGGAGGATGGGAATAATACTCTTGGTTGGAATGGTTGTTTAGGAATAAATGGATTTGTGGAATGAAGTGTGGTGGAGATAATAGATGATGTAGTAGTAAATAAAGATGAACCTTGTGACTCTAAAAGGCTGGTATCTAAATGAGTGGTAGAAGGCTTAGGGGTATAAGCTGATAAAGCAGCTAATTCAACTAAATGCTGAAAAATAGCTTCATCTATTTCCTTAAGTATAGTACAATTTATTTCATCAAGTTTATCATAAGTCTCAAAGATATTTGATTTAGAATCTACTGAAATAGTTTCATGTTTAATTTCAAGAGATGAAATAAAATTAGGATCTATAACAGTGTTATTTAAATCACTTTTTGATTTGTTTCTGAATAAAGAATGTTCAAAATTTAAGTCAAAATCAATGTCTTGTATAGTTGCAACTGTTTTGGAAGGGAATTAGCTCTAACTAAGGAAACTTTATTACCTAAATCTTCTAATTTTTTATTCTTTTTTCCAATACTGTCAGGATTATCTACTATGACAGCAGCTTGTGGATCTGGATTTGACCTGGTATAGTAGACTCTTCTGGAAGCCATAATTACAATTTTTAATGAAAATATACTCACAACTTATTAAAACAGTTTTAAGGTGAAAAGATAATAAAAAGATCTCCTTTAGGACTTGTTTAAAAACTGAGGATTGGTTAGTTCCCCAGCGGAGTCGCCAGTATGTTATCACTCTAATAATTCCCAAAGTTCTAAGATTTTGATTTTATAGTTTTAAGAATATTAGACGTAACCACAGACCTACTTTCAAGCTTTAGGATCTAGACTTCCTAAGGCTCAGAGAGGGCTCTCTCTATAAGATTTAACTTTGTTTTTATATATGATCTTAAGCTAGTTATATGGGGCAATTTGGTTTTAATATTTGGTTTAATTTTATGATAAAAAATCACTTACTGAGATAGATAGTGATAGATATGTTTTTCCATTGGGAAAATGGAGTCAATGTGTCAAGCAGACAGATCAAGATCAAGGTCTAAAGTCAAATATTTTAAGGGCAAGATAGCAGAGTCGCTCAAGATCTTTGAGGCTGATTAGTGAAATCGTTTAATCGGGATAAAGAGAAATCAAGGATTCTTTGATCCGGATAAGGAATGAAGAGGTAGGGGTCAATCGAAATTAGGGAGCAATTGAGGGTTCCCTAGTTTGGATATCAGCAGAAAACATTAAAATGAAAACCAGTAAATAAGAGAGTGCTTTTAACAAATTTTGATATATCACTTCCTGATTTCACATTAAAATTTAGAACATATTTATGTATGAATGGAATAACAGAAGAAAGTACTTCACTTAAGTGGCCCAACACATGAATCCTGAAATATGATGCTTTATTGCTTTGATCCAGCCTGCTGACTTGAAACTTGGTACAAAAGCCCTTCAGGTACAGAAAAATTGACTATAGAAATCTTCAGCAATTTATTCCACACTAATACTTCAAAAGGTGAAGTATTTATACAAAATATCCTAGAATACTCCTAGGAATGTTTTTTGGAAATAGAATATATTTTTACAAAAAGATAGTGATAGTTGCATAACAAACTTGCAAGCTGTCCTATTTATAAAATAAAATATCTTTCTTGTTGGACTTAGGCTGCAATTGGCTGTTTGAGGTGTCTTCAACGCTGGTACTTAATTTTCAATCAGTTTTGAAGCTTTATCTCTCATATGATACTCTTTAATTGATACACTTTAATCACTAAAACTCTTTAACTTGTTGTTTGACTATTTATTTCCTTTAAAAATCTGTTTTTACTGTGTAAAATCAACACTCTGTTTTTTCATCCTTTTTCAGCGAAAACTGTCTTTTTACAGTAAATTTGTAAACTTTTGCCAAAACTCTTCATCTGGTAACTTAATATTTGTAAGTTTTCTGAAATTCTCATCAGCCTCTGTGTATCTAACAAAGGTTGGCTTGACTACAAAGAGATGTTTTATCTCATGATATAAATAAAACAAGTTTTCAACACTCTTATGCAATACTTTACCTGTGGGAACTCCTTGCCAATCTGCCTTGTTCACTTGATCTCTAGAAAAGTCCCTGATCTTCTTGTAGTAATCTTCTTGCTTCATCAGTTTATCATTAATAACAAGAATATTTGGCAAGCCTTTTTGTCTTAATGTGTCAAACTTAGCCATGAATCTAGTTATGGCTATGTCCATGTTTTGACACTTCTCTTCTAGTTGCTTCATTAAGTTTTTCTTTGTAAGTACCTTTCTTACTTCAAGAATTGTTTCAGTTTTGTCAGTATTTCCTATCTCATCCAATTCTTGTTTGTTTTTAGTGTTGAGAAACTTGATTATTTCTTGGGCTTCTTCAGGTTTGGCACCAAGCTCTTCTTTAGTCTTCAAAATTTCTTCTTTGGCTGCTTTAAGCAAGTCCTTATGCTCATAAATTACTTGAATGGATGGCCAAGTGTCGTTGATTGACTCAATTATCTTCGACCATAGCTGATTTTTTATGCCAGCCATTGGCTCTTTCAAGGTTAACTCTGCTTCAACCTTCTTAAGCGGCTCACTTAACCTTTTGGCTTTATGTTCCTATGTTTCAGCATTTATTTTTGCTAATTTCTTAGCATCTTCCAAGTTCTTGATTTGTTCTTTCAATTTATTGATCTCATTATTCTGTATTGACATCTCTTCCATGGCTTTAATGAGTTTGTTTGCCTCATATGTCTGTTGAACTACTTAAGTGGGAGATTCAGTAGCAGAAGTAGTGGAAGAAGTAATTGGCACAACTGTGGGCAATGGGACTTTTGGTGCCAACTCTTCTGCTAAAGTTGAAGGAATTATTGTTGTTACCATGGGAATGATTGTAGGAGGAACAATTTGAGTTTTTGTAGCTTCTTTTTCTTGGACAAGCTTGTCCATTTCTATCTCCATCTCCTTGATCTGTGTTGTCATTTGTAGTATGAGATTCATCATCTCATCTTTTTTATTTGCCTCTTGCACAATCTTCTTAGCCTGTGGATGCTCTGTTAGAGGTAGTTTCAGTTGCTTTCTAAGTGCTGCAATGTCAACATTTTTCTTTTTCACCAATTCCTCTGCAGCTTTTACATTTGAAGGGTCATACCCTACTTCAATCACCAGTTCTTCTAAAGACTTAATTCTAGTGTCTTTAGCATAGGAAGAAAATTTTTCAATCCTAATCTGATCTCTCAAATTTGTTACAGTGTTCTGGAGTTTCTGGGCACTCATTGCCTTTGTTGTCATGGTAGAATAAAGCATTTCTGAGCTTTGCATATGAAACTCAATATGATCCAATGGATGGATGTTTTCTACTGGAATTTCAATATCAGCTCTCTTGTAATCTGATGTTGTTGTAGGTTTAGGCACTGTTGGTTGTAGCACTGTCATTAGCAACTTTTTATTTGTATAGTCAAAGGTTGAAAGCAACCTATTTTGAATCCCTGGAGTTTGCTTCAAATACTGTGAATAGATCTCATTCTTGATTTCTTCATTCTTGGCCTTGATTTGTTTGTATTTTTCTTTGATATCCAAGTCTGTATCCTCTGCTTGCTGTGATGAAGATGCCTCCATGCTTGGTTGTTTTTCAATCATCTGAGTGTTTGAAGTATCAGTTTCCTGTTCATTTTCAATTATTGTAGTAATCTCAGTGTTTTTCTTTGGATTCTCTTCATCTACAACCTCAATTGTTTCCTTCTCTTTGTCCATTGGATTAATCTTAGGTTTCTTATTTTATCTGATCTTGAATTTGGTTTCTATTGTTGTTTTAGCTATATATGTGCCTTCTTCTCTGATTCTCTTTATGCTTATGTCCTCTTGATTTACAGTCTTCAAAGTGTGACTAGTATCACCTTGTTTGACTGATTCCATCAATGTATTTTCCAACCATTTTGTTTGGTTGGCAAACTGTTCAATTTCAGGCCTTTTATCATGAATATATGGGGTTAATTTGCATTTCACCCTCATTTTATTGATTATTCCATAAGGATCATAGTTACACAAGAAACTTTCATCAAATTTGTATTCTAGCAACTATTTTGCTGCTTCTACACCTGCTTCCCTGTTATTGCATATGAAAGTTCCCACCTGGTTCTTCATTTTGAACTGAGTCTACTTTTTAGCAGCCAAAAAGTTTATACAATCTGAGTTTAGAATTTGTCTTATATACTCTAAGGCAAACACTGTCATTGGCAAGTATTTTGGCAATTTATAGGGCAAGAGGTTTGACCCATAGACTCTAATCTCTGTATGATTTTGATAAAGGTACCAATCACCAGTTCTACTTTGCTCTGATAGCTGTAAAAATTTCTTTATCTCATCACTTATCCTTGGCTGTAAATTGTTTGTAAGCATATTTATCAATGGGTGAACCAAACAATCTGTGAAATCCACATAAGTGAACTCAGTTGATTCTTTTCTAATTACAGAAGTCCAGAAAATGACTCATAGTGGATTACCTTCTACATCTGACTTCTGAAGGGTTATTGGGAATTTATCTGCTTGGAAGTAAAACAACATATGAAAGAGGAAGGAGGTGTATCTAAAAACTCCTTCATTGGGAAGTTTTACAAGCTGATCGTGGATACTATTAGCTATATACTCAACATAGTTATAAATGATAGAAGGAGGTTGACCAGGCACAAAAGTGGATAGAAAACCAAGTATAGACTCATTAGTGTGCTCATAAGTAAAGTAACCAAGGATAAAGGATAACATTGAAATAACATGTCTTGATCCTTTAGGGAATTTGGAGGATGAGTATGGAGGGTTAATCTTTGGGATTTCAACATATGTAGGCATGAATGTTTGGAAGATCTGAAATATTTTAGGAAAGTCTAGCTCAAGATAAAACTTTGTAAAAGCTTATATGGATAATAGGATTGCATTAGGATCTAATTTCAACTGAAGCATTAGGTTTATGGATTCTGCAGTAATAGTGAATAATACTTCTTTTTCAGCATTAACAATAGCTCTTAGGTCAGGGGAATAGTGAGCATGACACAGTCTAATGAATTCTAGACACTGATGGGTATGGGGAACTACATATTTGGGTAAATTGGACTCCCAAATTTGAACTTCATCTCCCTGATCCAAAGATTTTTCTAGACTCCAGCAATGGAGATCAAAAATATTGAATTCAATTACTGGATCAGTTATTTTATAATCAACATCAGCGAAAGGGGTATGTTCAACATCTACAACAAAAGTTTGTAGTGGATTTATGACAATGGTGCTTTTAGAAGCCATTACTGGATTTGTTCTTGACAATTTTGACCTCTGTATGTTAGAAACTTTGTTTTTAGGTTTTTTATACTCTTTTGTAAGCTTAAATTGTTTACAAAAGGTATTTTTGGTTTGACAGAGGTCTTTTTGAACAACAATAGGTACAATTATGGTTTCTTCTGGTTCAAACTTTCAATTCTGCTCCAAAATCAATCTTTTAAACTTTTTACATACTCAGGAAAGGTTTAAGAGTTTCCTGCTCTTTTTTTGATAAAATAGACCTAAAACATTCTTGTTCATGCACAAAAGGGTTTTGAGCATTTATAGAAGGTTTAGAATCAATCAGAGGGTTTCTACAGGTCTGCAAAAGGCTAAACTTTCATCGTTTTTGTTTTAAAACAGGTTATAGTATTCAAAACTGTGATTTTATTAGTGTTTTTATAGTAAATACAATTTTTGAAGGAAAATAAAGGTATTCTTGTAGGTAAACAAGCTTTACGAGGCATAGATTCAGTATTACAACTCTTTTCAAATGAAGGGAGGGTATTTTTCTTGAAAAATACCTGTTATTTAAGGTATTTGACTTGAAAATAGGGTTTTTGGAAGTCTGGGAGCTTTCGTAAGTTAGTTGAAGTCTTTTTGGATGAAAACAGGAGGCCCTGAGCAGTTGCAGCAATGAATTGGGCCGAATTCTGGTTGTTTGTGCATTGAACAGGGGGCAGCAACGTCGTTTCTTCAATCGAAAACAGTTAAACGAGCAGAAAACACAAAAAGAGGTTTAAACGCGTAAATATGCAGTATTTATAGAAAATTTTTGGTTAAATTGTATCTGCATTCAATGCGGATCAAGTCAAATGGGAGGTGGCTTAGCGTGGGGAGGATAAATACCGCCAAGTGGTTATCGCATGAGATGAAGGCAGTTTATGTTATTTCGCAAATCAATGTGATCCAATTGTTTTGCGCCGCGTGGAGGAGAGAGGGGAGGGCAATACCGCCCATATCGCAAATCCGAAATGGATTAACGATCTTATTATTGAAATTGCGATACGACCTGTGGTTCGTCAGATCTGGCGAAGGGAGTGCGAACGGTTTTGATTTATCTGTGAAGATGCTCGGTAGATGGACGTGGGGCCAAGGAGCCTTTTATGTGGCAGGATTAAGTTAATACGTTAAAACATGATTTTAATGTAAAGTCTTTGTTTTAACGGGATAGGCAGATATGTGAATTACACTGCAAATAAGTGATTTACATGTGTAATGCGACATTTGGGCGGATTTTAATATATATAACATGTGTTTTTAAACTATGGGGTAGTGGAATATGTCACGTGGGATATTTAAACCATAGGATAAAATGAAAATGTGGGTTGGGACTTTATTTAATATAATGGATTTAATATATTACGGGGTGGGGTATTTTTAGTGGAATTAACAAAATAAGTTAAATGTTAATATGATATGAATGAGCGGAAAATATACAAATACACTAAGTAAAGTGTGTTTTGAGTGTTTTGGCACATTTTTCATATTCATGGCTCCTTTTTACACATTTTCACACTTATACTTTAGAATAATGCATTTTTGTGGGTTTTGAATGTTTTTGTATGAAATGAAATTAGTTAAGGGGGGTTTCTATTTTCCCTAATCAAAAAGGTGTTTTAACTTAGGAAAAGGGATTTTATCTTAGGAAAAGGGTGATAATGTTGAGGAAAAGAGTTTTTATGAAGGGAATCCAATACTTAGTGTGAATCAGTCATTAAGCCTTGGGTCTGGTCCCAACAAAAGTCAGAGAAATGCTCTGAGCCTTTATAACTGAAGGTTTTGAATACTGGAATATTTGAGGGAAGGGAAATTAGTAATTTGCCAGATGATGTTTTATCCATTCCTTGTAAAATTGCTTTCTACTTACCCATTTTCTACCCTAATATTTTATCTTCATTTACATGGGTGCATTTGAGCTTGCAACCCTAAATCCATTTTTCTTTTAAAACATAAAATATCTAATTCTAACCTTATTTCATTCGAGGGCTTAGATTAAACTGTTGAACTCCTCATTTATTCTCTAACTATCTACTAATTTGTTAAGTTTAAAATGTTTGACATATCTTTATTCTCTATCTATTAACATGAGATCTAAAGCATGAAAATCAAGATTAAAATATTTGACTAATCATGGATTATGGTATTTTAAACAAGCTACACATAATCGTTTTATTTGGCAGTAAAAGTAAAAAGTAGTGGCATTTTGACTTGCATCACTTTCATGTCTTATTATTATCTCTTTTTTGTGTTTGGGGTCCATTTTTTATATTCTTTTTGATATTTTTCTTTTCAAGTCCATTGATTTTTCTTTTAGGACTTTTACCCTCTTTTCATTTTTTTTATTATTTTCAAATATGGGAAAACAACTTGCAGAAAGCAAGGTATGTGCATATTTACAAGACTAATCAAATTCAATTCAGAAATTATGAACCCTATTATTATAGGACCCTAACAGCCTACACAAATACAGATCATTTACTAAATAACATGCTCATATGACAAAGTGACAGATTTTTCGGACAAATGTCCCCAGAAAAACCCAATGCGGGAAAACTGGTGCAACAGATATGATGGTTTATTATTATTAAGCAATAGTTTCTGAGTACATCTAGGGTGTCGTAAACTTGGAAAACCCAACAGAGAAATCCTCGGAAATTAGAGAAAATGTGAGATACACTTCACTCTCGCAAGTCCCGGCTGATCCAAATAAGCAACTGGTGAAACCCCACCTGGCTCTACACAGCAACTGCGTAATCCTGCATAGCATGGGCTGAAGAACTGCGTCACCCTTGCTCTACGTGGATCTGCTTCTCCCGAATCTCAGTTTCAACCCTCCTGATTTAGAAACCCTTCATCCGATAAAATTCTGGACTTTTCCTTGGGAGATGTTGCGCTGCCTCTGCGTAGGCCCTACGTGGGCCTACGTCACCCTCTTGAAAGACTCTGTAACTCCCTCTAATGGTTGTGTTGCCTCCACTGTGTCTCTATTTCCCTCGCTTTTCACTGTACCCTTGGCCCTCATGACCAATCATTGCATCTTCCCCTCACTGCAAATCTGAGTCACTCATGTCTGATCTTTGCCCGAGAACTGCTCCGTAAGAATAATTCGATCTCTTAGACTCTGTGTGTGTGTCTCCAACTGACCTCAAGCCTTTCCTTTATACTTTCTTCTTGGGAAACCAATGGCCATGATCTAATATTGAATCAATAGCTAAGATTAAAAGATTGTTTGATTTGCGTCACTTAGAACATTTCATCACATGTGTCTAATTAATTCACTTTAAATTTTCTAATTCCCTAAGTTAGACTTAGGGCCCTCTTTAAAAAAAAATCATTTTAATATCTCACACATTAGATGAAAATTCGCCAAATGCTTTCTGGGTTTTGGAGGTCTTGTATGTCTTAGCCCCTCCACAAAATTTTAGGGCTAGAGCACACCTGATGCTACATCAAAATCTCAACAACCATTGGGTAAGAGCTTGTACATTTGAGTTAAATGGTATGCCTACAACAACACATTTGAATGTACTACCATTGGTATCGTATAATATGATTTTGGGTATGGATTTGTTGTACCTTCATAGGACCAAAGTGGATTGTTATGACTAGGCCATTGAGTGTATGGATCATAATGGAGAAAAGAGAATTCTATAGGGAAAGAAGAATCCTACATCAGTAAGGATGGTCACCAATATGCAGGCTAAGCGCATTTGCAGAAAAGGTTGTGTGATGTCTGTAGTGCATATTTCCAATTACATGGGTAAGGATGTTGAGGATGCAGAAATCTTCCAGAGGTATCTTGTATTGCAACAATTTCAAGATGTGTTCCCAACAAATATTCCAGAGTTACCTCCTCACAGGAAGTGGACTTTTTTATTAAGTTGGTACCAGGGGCAACACCATCATCAAAGGCACCTTAACGGATGAGCACGCTAGAGTTAGTAGAGTTGAAGTTGCAGTTGAGGGAAATGCTTAACAAGGGACACATTAGGTCGAGTGTATCTACCTGGGGTACACCAACGTTGTTCGTAAAGAAGAAGGATGGTACTCTTAGGTTGTGCATTGATTATAGGAAGTTGAACAAGGTGACGATCAAGAACAGGTTCCCATTGTCGAGGATTGATGATTTGCTTGATTAGTTGAAGGGAGCAACAATGTTCTCAAAGATCGATTTGAGATCAAGATACCATCAGGTACCAATAAAAGTAGAGGACATCTACAAGTCCGCCATCAGGACCAGGTATGGGCATTATGAGTTTGTTGTAGTTCCATTCAGTTTGACTAATGCTCCAACTACATTTATGTGTTTTATGAATAGTGTGTTGCTTCCTTATCTGGACAAATTTGTTATTGTATTCATTGATGACATCTTGGTATATTCTAAGAATGAGGAAGAGCATGTCGAGCATTTAGCAGCAATGTTGAGATTGCTAAGAGAGCATCAATTATATGCTAAGCTTAGTAAGTGTAGTTTCTTGCAGACAGAGGTACACTACTTAGGACATGTTGATTCCAAGGAGGACATAAAAATAGATCCAGAAAAGATAAATGCCATCATGGAGTGGGCATCTCCTAAGAGTGTGGATGAAGTCATATCATTTATGGGATTAGAAGGTTATTACAGGAGGTTCGTCGGGAACTTCTCACACATTGCATATCCTATTACATCATTGTAGAGGAAAGGTAAGAAGTTTGAATGGATTAAAGAGTGTGCGACCATTTTTGAGCAGCTGAAGCAATTATTGACCAATTCTCTAGTTCTTGAGATCATAGATCCAGATAAATAGTTCGTAGTGTGTATAGATGCTTGTAAAAGAGGACTTGGTGGAGTCCTAATGCAAGAGGGACAAGTGGTATGCTATGAGTCCAGGACATTAAATGAGCACGAGCAGAACTACGTGACTCGTGATCTTGAGTTGGCAGCTATTTTTCATGCTTTAAAGATGTGGAGGCATTATATTCTTGATAGGATACTTGTATTGATGAGAAATCACAGTGGGTTGAGATATCTATTTGACCAACTGAATTTGAATGTCACACAAGCTAGATGGTCGGCCACCCTTAGTGAGTTTGACTTCGAGATCAGATACATTAAGGGAAAGGAGAACAGTGTTGCAGATGCTCTCAGCAAGAAAGTACAAGTGAATGATATAGCAATTATGGGTTCTTACGGGACAGATTTACAAGATCAAATTTTATAGGCAGGACAACAGGATGACATGTATATGGAGCTTAGGCACTGGTTACAACAGAGTACAAGTACATGTACAAGTGCAGGTACAGGTGATCAGGATGCAGACTATCATCTCACAATAGATGGTTTGGTAAGATTCAAGGAATCTATGTGTCGGGTGACAGTGAGATCAAGAAGCTTATCTTGGGGGAGTTTCATGTCAAGCCATACTCTAGTCACCCAGGATATCAGAAGACATTGAAGACAGTGAAGAAGTTCTACTGTTGGCCGAATCTTAGGAAGGAAGTGACAAAGTTCGTGGCTAGATGTTTGGATTTTCAGCATGAGAAGGCATAATTTAAGCATCCAAGTGGTCTACTACAGCCTATTCCGATTCCAAAATGGAAATGGGAGGTAATTTCCATGGATTTTATTATAGGCATTATAAGGAAAGTGAGGCAACATGATTCTATCATGGTTGTTGTCGACGGGTTGAGAAAGGTGGCTCACTTCATTCCGGTGAAGACTGCACATTCAGTTAGTAAGGTGGCACGGGTCTTCATCAAGGATATTGTGAAATTACATGGTGTTCCAAAGAAGATTGTGTCAAACAAGGATGCCAAGTTCACTTCCAAGTTTTGGAAGGAATTGTTTGCAAGTTTGGGGACAAAGTTGGCCTTCAGTAAAACTTATCATCCACAGATGGATGGACAGACAAAGAGGGTCAACAGGATCCTCGAGGACATGCTAAGGATGTATGTGATGTGCCGATAGAGGATATGGGTGGAGTGCCTTCCATTGGTTGAGTTTGTGTGCAACAATGGTTATCGAGAATCGTTGAGGATGAGTCCTTTCAAGGCACTGTATGGGCAGAGTTGTAATACTCCCATCAGTTGGAGTGATCCAATGAACAAGGTGCTTATCGGACCAGACATGTTGGCAGACACATAATAGGAAATACAGGTTATAAAGGAGAATCTAAAGGCAGCACGGAACAAGCATAAGAGTTATGCAGACCATCACAGGGCATTTAAGGAGTTTCAACTTGGGAAGCATGTGTATCTGCGCATCAAACCCAAGAAGATATCCTTGAGGATTGTATCATGTGCCAAGTTGGCACCATGGTATTACGGGCCTTTTGAGATCCTTGAGAGGATTGGACAAGTGGCCTATCGAGTTGCACTGCCTCCAACAGTGAAATTCCATGATGTTTTTCATTTTTCATTGCTTAAAAGGTATATAAATGATGTTGATAATGTTATTGATTGGTCTGTATTGCAGGTAAAGCAAGAAGGATAATTCTAGCCGAAACCTTAGTGCATATTGCAGTGGAAACAACTCATGCTCCGGAACAAATCCATCGAGCAAGTTAAAGTGCAATGGAAGCACTTTGGGCTCAAAGAAGCTACATGGGAGATGGCGGATCTGATGCGGGCTATGTATCCTTCATTGTTTTCCGGTTGAGGCAAAGCATTTTTGGTATTTATACATACTTATGTATGTTGCTATTGTAAATATCTCCATGAGCTAATTTATAAAGCTCCAATAAGCTATATAGTTGTTATATTGTCAAGTTGTCTTAATGGTTTTGCTTTTGAGTTGGTTATTCCTTGTAAATACTGCATCAAGATAAGTTATAAAGCTCCATGGACAGTATGTTTTATTTTCAATGGTTTTGCTGAGGTATAGGCATGGTTTAATAGCGAGGATGGTGTTCCCCAAGGGGGGGGGGGGGGTGTAGCAGACTTGGGCCAAAATTTCATGTAATAAAAGTTAATAAAGGTAAAAATAAGACCAAAGTTAAGGGACACTTATTCCAAGTTGAATGTTGGGAAAAATATCCTAGTGGGCATCACTTGATGTGTTTATGGCTAAAGGGAAATTGGCAAAGGAAATGGCTAAGGCTTTGAAAAGGCAAAAATTATTTTTGGCACATTTATTTATGAAAACAATTGAAATTGGGAGAAAAGGAAGGTGAAAGGTCACATGTTGCATGTGAGGAGAAAAATGAAGGAAAATAATGGAAAATTGAAGAAATTAGAGGCCTCATCAATAAAAATACCTAAGACCATCAATTTGTAGCCTTTTGTCAGTTCATTTTTAGAATTTGTCTCGGATAGGAGAAGATAACCAAGAGGAGAAAGAGATCAATCAAGAAAAGGAAGGAAAATCAAGTAAAGGAAGGACAATTAAAGAAAAGAAAAGCAAAGATCAAGCAAGGAAATGTTGGAACAAGCAAGCTTAAGTAGGAATACTTGCAGGTAACAGATTGCATGTATGATTTCCTAGCTGGTTTTGACATGCATGATATGTGCATATTGGTATTTGGATCTTTTGTTGTTAGCGACATGGTTTTTTTGGGTTTTCACCCTGGTTTTCAGGCTTGCCTTGCCATTTCTGGATAGCCATGGTGTGATGGGATTGTTCTCGGTTTTGAGCTTTGGAATTGCCAGAAGGTTTCAGAATTTGGAGTGAAGGTGGTCAAAGGAAAATTCCCAAAGGCCTAGGAATCCCTTGACCGATAATGGTGGGATACACGGTAATGCCTGAGGGTGGAGACATAAAAAATCCTCAACGATGGTGATGGAATCTGGAGGCATTCCAGGCTTGGTTTGGTTTTGTGATCTCGGGACCAGTTTAGGTGAGATCATAGTATGGTGAGGGTGGAGGTGGTTTAACCTCTGGATTCCCTTGGTTTTTTTGGATTGGTTTATCCCATGAGTTCCCACATTCTTGCTTGGAATATGGCATGGGGGTGACTGGTTGAAAGAAAGATTGGGTTCATCCATATATATGGTCATGTGGTACGTGGAAGTCTCGAACCTGGTGGCTCTTGCCTATGTTTAATGAAAGCTAAGTTCTCTTGATTTTGATTGGTAAATGTATTTGTTATATGTGGCTTTAATGGTTGTTATCTTACGGTTATTTATATGTTTACATGCTATTTATAAGCATGGATATATGACTGGTTTTAGTCATGGCTCTTTTCATGTTTTTACTTGTAACTGAAATAATAATGGATGCAATATCTAATTGATGTTAAGACAACTAATGGGAGAGGGTGGTGATCCTTCTTGTTAAGTCTCATATGAGTTTTCAGTCCCTTATGCTCACACTTGTTTTCATGACCTATATGTTTCTTATTTACCAAGTGTTTGATGAAATGTTAGTCTCGGTTGGGGATGGTCGGGTCTAGTCCTCATTTCAATTTCGGGTTTATAATCATCTTAGTCATGTATTTTATGAGTTCTGGAAGTTATATGGATTTCTAGGCAGAGGCTTAGCCCCAACCTTGAAAATTCGGCTTAAATTTCACAGTCGCTGGCACAACACTGAGCAAAAAAGGCCACAATCACAATAATGCAGGCCTATGGGAGCGGCTGTGGGTTTCGAGTCACATGGAGGGCTTGAAAGGGAGCGATTGGGGCTTTAGCTCAGTGAAAAATTAAGTGGCTTAGTGGATGGACACCTGGAGGGGTTGGGTTACTCCTAGAGGGTATTGAGGCACCCGAGGGAAGTCAGTAAGGTCTGTTTTTCCAACTCCATTTCCTTAAGTGATATGAATATGTATGTGCTTGAGGATTGTATAAATTGCAAGTAAATTGAATGAGTTTTTATGTTACTTAAGTTAAATTATTTAACCCATTTAAACATGAATTTAACTCATAAATTTCAGAAAATAACAGAGAAATAAAACCGTAACAGTAACCACAAAACAACAAGTGATGAAGGAGTTCACCCCTCCTGGGCTACGTCTCTTAGTCTAGCCTCCAATGCTTGACCTTCTTTCATTATGCTCATAAAATGGTGATTATAATGGGTTACAGTGTTCAAATGGCTTCAAAACATGCTCTAACGACTTCAGAGTTATAAAAAATGCATGTTTAGCCTCTTTTTGCTCCCCAAAAGACCAAAAACTGAGAAATTTATGCCTCTTTCTCTCTTTTCCCTAATTCTGCAGTTAAACTCCTCACAATTCAGCAAACCTAGCACGGGCGTCTCGAACGCGGAAACTTGGCATGATTCTCGCTTGGCGGGCGAATTTATAAGACCGTTAGTTTGGCCAATAGGCCCTGAAATCTCTGCGCGCACCTGGTCACTTGGGCCTTTATAAGGCCAGGGGCTAGCCCCCTCCACTGGCGATCTTGGCTTAACCACCGGCTGGTCACATGTAGCGTAGTTTGCGGTGGAGGTTAGGCTAGTGCAGTTGGCAGGATGCAGTTAACGGAATGGTTTGCAGTCTGGGGATGATATCACATGCGGCGGTTGGTGTTATGGCTACTACCACTGGGGGTGAGCTAGGGTCAAGCCCCCGTCCCCCTGCCTGCGGTCCCGTGGCGCGAGGGTGGCCAGGGGCTAGGCCCTAGCTTGGCCCCCATGCCAAATGTGCGACATATAAAACTTAAATAAATTTTTTAAACCATGATATAATAAGAACTATGAGGTGGTAATGGTAAGACCGTTGTTTTTGTGTGTGGAGGTCTATGGTTCGAATCTAGTGGAGTTAATTCGAACTTGCCCAAAAAAAAATAAGTGGCCACTGAGGTGCCATGTGGCAGCCTTGAGTTGGTCCACCTCTTCAACTATCACAACCAATAAAACATTGCCAATTCAGCACCAATGAGAGAATGAAAAGTGTCACGCTACCATTGGCTCCTAAATCCCAGTCAACCTTGCACAGTCAGCAAACCCAGTCAGCTGTACGGACTTTTGACTTGGCAGACTGCACATTTTTTTTCCAAAATTTTCTTATTTGGGAAATCGAACATAACTCATTTCTAGGAGCATACAGTGTCGATTTTTCGTGGAACGAATTGTGCTGGATTTAGAATGACGAGATCTATGCAAGCACAAACATTTTGTTCCATTCTTAGAAATTTTATCTTTTGAGCACCAGATCACTCCTCCCGACTGGAAGCTTTTGTACCCCAAAATATCACTTTCAATTGTCAAGTAGATAAGGGTATGATTCCCTCACCTTTCCAATCTCGATCCATTTGGCTTTGCTTGGATTTTTTCCCTTGAGCCCCACACGAAGGTACTCCACATTCCCTCATTTTGAAGTCCTTTTTTATTTTTTCAAGAATGGTGTCTTGTTGTAGTTCTTCAGGTATTTAGGAGAGAAATCCTCAATAGATGGAATTTGAACATTCTCTCCCTGATCTTCAATCAAAGGAGGCTCATACAACCTTAAATTATCAACATTAACAACGACATAAATTTGCATATATGAAGGCAAATCCAACCTGAAGGCATTATCACCAATATTTTCTAAAATTCTAAATGGACCATATCAAATTGTTTTCAGTTTTTTACCTTCTCCTTTAAGCCTTTCTTTGCTAATGTGAAGCCAAACTTCATCGCCGACTTGGAAATTGTGATCTACACGATGCTTGTCATGTCTTGTCTTGTACTTGACTTGGCTCTTTTCCAGCTATTCTTGAACTTCTTGATGTACCAATTTGATTTGTCTAATGAACTTTTTAGCTTTGTCTATGTCACTATGACCATCAATAGCAACATATTTCCCATAAATAAAATCCAAAGGAGACATAGGCAAGTATCCCAAACATGCTTCAAATGGAAATGTTTGAGTTGAAGAGTTCTTGGCCAGGTTGTATGCATGCTAAATATAATGCAAATGTTCATCCCACAACTTAGAATGCTTGTTGCAATAACCACGAAGAATATGTATCACCGTCATGTTTACCACCTCTATTTGACCATCTGTTTGCGGATGAAATTTTGTACTCTTTTTCAATTTGGTGTCCATGAATCCCCACAAGCTTGACCAAAAATTCCCAACAAAACGAGAATCTCAATCACTAACAATGGATGTCGGTAATCCAAAATGCACCCATACATTCTGAAAAAAAATAACTGAGCAGTTTGTTCAACTATAATTTGCTTTTTACATGGAATTAAAATACACATTTTTCTCAACCTATCCACAATTACATAAAGATAATCATGATTCCTTTTTGACATAGGAAGTCCTCCAACAAAGTCCATAGAAACACTCTCCCATGGACGAGAAGGTACTGGAAGTGGTGTGTACAATCCTAACTTTCTATTGCTAGGCTTACTGACAGCACATAATGAACATCCTTAAATAAAATGTGACACTTTCAAGCATACGAGGACAATAACAATACCTCTGTAGTTGTGCCACCGTCTTACCTACACCGAAATGACCAACAATAAGAGAAGTATGGGCCTCTCTTGTGATGTTGACTCTTTCCCCCTGTGGAATACAAAGCTTACCAAGATGGTACAATAAGTTATCATGCAAATGATAATCCAATTCCTCTACTTGGTTCCCTTGACTCAAAGTTGCATATACATCTTGAAAATCATTATCTAAAGCATATTGTTCAACATAGCTTTCATTCAAAATAGAATTATGCTTAAGAATAGTAGCGGCACTAACAATAGGCCTAGAAAGCATATCAACAACTTTGTTGTAGATACCTTTCTTGTACCTTATCACTTAGTGGAATTGTTGAATAAAACCCATCCATCAAAAGTGACTTTATTGCTACAACTTTGTTTGTGATTGCAAGTATTGCAATGGTTGATGATCACTGTGAATGATTGTTTCCTTACCCACGAAGTAGTTTTTCCATTTTTTCACACTTTGCACCAATGCATATAATTCTTTGTCACATGTAGGATAATTAATCACTGCACCATTAAAATTTTCCGAATGAAAATAGATGGGCTTACCATGTTGCATGAGGAATGTGCCCATGGCATAGTCGCTTGCATCAGTCTGTATCTCAAATGACTGTCTCAAGTCTGGAAGTGCAAGTAATGGAGTTGAACTGATCTTTTCCTTCAATGCATCAAATGATTTTCGATGTTTACCTCCCCATTGGAAGACCTGCTTCACACTTGTCAATGTGTGCAATGGAGCTGCGATAGAAGAGAAGTTAGCAATAAACTTCCTCCAATATCGGGTTGCTCCCAAAAAAATTCTCACCTGCGTAATTGTTTTTGGCTTTGGCCAATTCATATTGAAATCAACCTTGGAGGGATCCATTTTCAATTTAGCTCCTCCAACAATACGACCCCAAGTATAGTAAAGAAGTTTTTCCAAACTCACACTTTGACATGTTGAAAAACAAATGTTCTTTATTCAAGACATCAAGTACTTTTTTGACATATATGAAATGTTCTTCACGATATTTACTAAAAACTAAGATGTCATTTAAGTAGACTATCACAAAATCATCTAGAAATGGCCTTAATACATCATTCATCACACACATGAAGGTAGCAAGAACATTATAAAGGCCAAAAGGCATAACTAACCATTCAAACAAACCTGGCTTTGTTTTGAATGATGTCTTCCATATGTCTCCTTCAACAATTCTAATTTGATGATAGCCACTCCTTAAGTACAAATTAGTAAAATACTCAGTATCTTTCAGTTGATCAAGTAAATCATCAATTCTAGGAAGTGGGTAACAGTTCTTTACCGTAGTCTTGTTCAATGCACGGAAATCCACATACATGCACGATGTTCCATCATTCTCTTTGGCACCAAAACAATAGGTGACCCACATGGCGAAGTACTTGGTCTCATGATCCCTTTGTCTAACAAATATTGAATTTGATTTTTAATGTATGCACTTTCCATCACTGACATCCTGTACATGCCAATGTTAGGAAGAGAACAATCTTATTGCAATTGTATTTCATGTTGGATTCCCCTCTTGGGAGGAAATCCTTTTGGTTCCTGAAACATCTCATCATATTGGTTAACAACCTCAACCAAATCAAATTTCAATCTTGAGTCGCAACCTTGAAAAGCTTCATTATCAACATCATTCTTTTGTTTGACCATTAAAAGCACAAAATTGCTTTTAGACTTAATAAGTCTTTTCATTTGTCTGGCATTCACAAGTGAAAGATTTAGTTTCTATCGATGTGCTCTCACAATGTACTCAATACCATATTTGAACAAGTGATACTTGTTTTCATGGTGATGAAAAATAGCTTTCCTATCATAAAGATATGGGCTTCCTAAAAAAATACCAGAAATATCAAGTGGAACTACATCAAGTTCAACTTCATCAAGAAAGTTTGTTGTAATTGCAAATCTAAGTATTCATTTCCTCGTCACTTGTAAGTATGCATCCTTGCATATCCAACCTAAAGGATAATGTCTTGGATGAGGAATGGTCTCAAAATTTAACTTCTTGACTAAGTCTTCAAAAATCAAATTTTCTTGTGAACCACTATCAAAGAGTGTATCTATTTTGTTATGCTTTGAAATAACTCGAATATGGAAAATTTCAATTCTTGTTTTCTCATCTTGAGTATCATTAGGACAACTTGAAGAGCTAGTTTTTTCTATGTCCTTAACTTTTATTCCCATTGTTGTGATCTTTGTTTCATCTCCCAAATTGGATCCTAAGTCATGTTGTGTAGTTGTAGTTGTCTTTTGCTTCCCTTTATTGTTAAAACTTTTTGGTTTCGTCTCAGGATGAAGCTTCCAACAATGAACTTCATCCTAACACTCCTTGGAACAATGTTTGCATGTTAATTTTTCTCCTTCCTTCTTGACGGATGCATTCTTCTTTCCTTTCCCTTTGAATTTACTCTTTCCTTTGTATCCACTTTGAAATGGCTTTTTTCTACCCTCTCGTGAAATGTTTTTCCCTCTTGCTTCAAGATGTGTTTCTTGAACACAAACCTCATCTAAACTTGTAGGATTAAACATAAGGATAGTATGCCTTAAATAATTGTGTAAACCCTCAATATATTTCAACAAAGTGTCTTCTGATGACAAATCTACACCTAAAATTGGAGATCTTCTTCTAAACCCTTGGGTGTAACTTTGCACACTTCAACCTTTTACTTGTCTAAAATTATGCCAATCCATAATAACCTTCTGTATATAAGCTAATGGATAAAATTGTCTTCTAAGTGCAGCAATAAAATATATCCAAGAGGTTGAGACCTTACCATGATTTTTCATATCCTCTTGTGTTTTGGCTTCCCACCAAATCAAAGAAGCACTTTCCAACCTTAATGAAGCCAGCTGAATCTTTGTTTCATCATCTTTGATGTTTTCAATCCTGCAATATACTTCAAGTTGAAAAACCCAATTATCAAGTTTTTCAGCATTAACTTCACCGTTATACATAGGCAATTCGAATTTAATATCCAGTTTCAATAAGGTAGTTTTACCATGACCCTTCGGTGTATGTGGAGGTGTTTGAGTAAAGGTTGTTGTGGAAGAGGATGAAGATGAAGGTGAGGATGGAGGTGATGATGATGGTGGTTTATCACCATTTACTTTTGAAGGCTTATTACCATCTCCTCCTTTTCCTCCATAAGAACCCTCTCTTTTTGAAGGCTTGGAACTCTCACCCTGCAATCTTGAATTTCTCTCTTCATAGAGAACTTTCACCATTTCAGTAATGTCAAAGAATGCTTTTCTGAAAGTCTTTTCATCCTCTGACATATTATTGACTCCTCCTTCACGAGACATGCTTACTGAAGCTTCAGGTACAACTTGAGGTGAAACTTTTGGTCGAGATTATGGCAAATGTGCTCTCCTTGTCCTTGTCCCAAATTGAGAACCTGCACCCACAAGCTTTCCTTCTCCTCTCTTGAGCTTCAACCTTGTAAACATCACATACACTTGCAAACAATTAAATTTTAACAACAACAAAGAAAACCAGTGCTCTCATACCAAACATGATCTGAATATGTATGTTCTTGAGGATTGTATAAATTGCAAGTAAATTGAATGAGTTTTATGGTACTTAAGTTAATAATGAATTTAACTCATAAATTGAAAAAAATAATAGATAAATAAAGGCATAACAATCACCACAAAACAACAAGGGATGAAGGATTTCACCCCTCCTGGGCTACGTCTCCTGTTCCAACTTCAAATGATTGACCCTCTTTCATTATGCTCATAAAATGGTGATTACGATGAGTTACAGTGCTAAAATGGCTTCAAAATCTTCTCCAACAACTTCAGAGCTATCGAAAATGTCTGTCTAGTCTCTTTCTACTCCCAAAAAGACCAAAACATGAGAAATTTATGCATCTTTCTCTCTTTTCCCCAATTCTACAGCTAAACTCCCCACAATTCATCCCAACCTAGCAAAGGCGTCCTGAACACGGAAAATTCCCTCCAAACCTGGCAAGATTCCCACTCGACGGGTGAATTTGTAGGACCGTTAGTTTAGCCAATAAGCCCTGAAATCTGCACATGCACCTAGTCACGTGGCCATTCATAAGGCCAGGGGTTGGCCCCCTCCGTTGGTGGTCTCGACTTAACCGCTGGCTGGTCACATGTGGCGTGGTCTGTAGCAGAGGTTAGCGGAATATTTGGCGGTCTGGGGGTGATATCACATGCGGTAGTTAGTGTTATGGTTACTGCCAGGGGGGCGAGCTAGGTTCTAGCCCCCGAACCCCCTACCTGCGGTCCCGTGGCGCAGGGGTGGCCAGGGGTTAGACCCTAGCCCGACCCCCATGCCAAATGTGCCACATATAACACTTAAATAAAGTTTAAACCATGATATAATAAGAACTGTGCGGTGGTATAATGGTAAGACCGTTGGTTTGTTGTGCGGAGGTCCATGGTTCAAATCCAATAGAGTTAATTCAGACTTGCCCAACAAATTTTCAGTGGCCATCGAGGTGCCACGTGGCAGCCTCTAGTTGGTCCACCTCTTCAACCACCACAACCTATAAAACATTGCCAATTCAACACCAATGAGAGAATGACAGGTGTCGCTCTACCATTGGCTCTTGAAGCCTAGTCAACCTTGCACAGTCAACATGCCTAGTCAAATGTACGGGATATTGACTGGGTAGCCTGCACACTTTTTTGCTAAAATTTGTCTATTTGGGAAATCGAACATAACTCATTTATGGGAGCATACGGTATCGGTTTTTCGCGAAACGAATTGCTTCAGATTTAGAATGACGAGATCTACGCAAGTGCATGGGTTTCCTTCCATTATGAGACATTTGATTTTTTGAGCATATTTTTGAGTATCGGATCATTAAGGTCACATAGGAGGTTGAGTCTTGTCATAACAACCCCTCATCTCAAGTTTACCCCAGGTAAGCCGGTGAAAGTGGGTAGATGTGGGGGGAGGGGTTTGTTACATTTTATTTGGTTAATTGCTTGGGGCTAAAGGAACGAGAGCATGATGTGTAAAGTATAATGGTGGATACCCCCTTAAAGGTGGGGCGGTTCATTCCCCGCCAAGGGTTGGTACAATCATGGGTTCCTGAATGATGGAAAAGGCTCATATAGGGCCTATAGGAACCAAGGTGATGACCATGGAAATGGGTTAAAGCTCATGCATTGGATTTTTCCCACGTGCTAAATGTGCTTGTCCTGACCATGTTTTGCATTTTTGGGTGCATTTTCCTATTGAATATGGCCAATTATGATTTTACTTTTCTTTTTAGTTACATCAAACTTCGGGCATCATTCTAGGCCCAACCCAGGTTGTGGGAAGATGGGAGGGGAAGGATAACCCTTTGTGGACCCAGTGGAGGAATGTGGACATAGGTGGGAGGAATGATGAATGGTGTTATAATGAGAAGAAGGGGAGTGATATATGTGGATGTGGGAGCGATAACACACAACCAAAATCAGGGTTTTCCATGTAGACCATCCTTAAAGCCCAAATGTCAGTAAAAGAGATCCCACTGGACTAGGGTCCAAGGTTAACATCCAAAAGAGGTATAAAGGACATGAGCACAGACCTAACCCACTCTTTCCGTTGAATCCCCCTATTAATCCATGCCCAAGAGTTTCCATGATAAGTAAACCACAAAATTTAATTACCAAGTTGTAGAGCTATAAAAAGGGTCTCTTTCACCTCTAATCACCTCACATTAATATGTCAACCCGAGAGCGTTTTGTCATTACAAAGAGTGACTCAATCCGAGGCTCATTTGTCAGAGTAATGCTAGTAGTACAGTGCTTAAGAAATACAAGAGTAAACGGATGCTTAACTGAAATCAAATTACTTTGAAGAAATAAATCACACACTCGGGAAACTCAATAATTCATCAGTCAAGGGTTCGGTAATAATAAACCATCCCTTCAGAAACTGATGGAAAAAGAACTAAAGCATAGATCACAAGCCTGGGAGCTAAACAGTGACTGATACTGCTCACTACAGTCTTAGATCATCTCTCACAGCAAACTATCAAATGCAGATAAATAGATCAGCAAAGGAAATAAAGGATTAAACCACAATTCTGAAATGGAACAGCAACTCTAAAATGGAACAGCAAGTGAATACTAAGTCCCGCGGGTTATAATCAAACTCAATCTATACACTCTTTGCAATCAAGGAACATTCTATCATTCTGTTGTACTATACAACAACCCTCCCTTTTTCTAAATTTTAGAAATAAAATTTAGAAATAGGGTCCCTTTCTTTTTAGAAATAAAACACTTAGAAATATAGTGCATGAGAGCTTGTGAAGAGTTTTTGTACTATGATTGTTACATGATTTCTCCATTATAATATACACAATAGCTGGGGGGTTTCAGCTATAGGCTTTCCCCATACATACTGAGTTAATGTGTGATTGATTTGATGTGCGATTGCTTCTATATTATTTCCGCATGTGACAATTAATTGTGGAAGAAGGTTATGTGTTATGCATGCAATTCGAAATTGATGTATGATCGAGTTAATCTTCATTGAATAAGTGATTTATTCAGCTAATTTCTACATGGTATCAGAGCGAAGTTAATTGTCGAAGTCTATTACGGTGATTGCAAACTTATTTCCTCGGACAGAGTCTGCATGCGGGCCAGGTAGCCTCCGGAATATTCATCCTTCTTTGTAAGGTGAAAGATCTGGTGAATGCCCTTTGCAGTCAATCTCCGATTTGGAAATAATTTGTTTTCAAGTATAGATCGGAAGCGATAGAGCTTTGAGTTTGGAATTCGAATTTTGCAGAAGGTTGATTTTCTTGGTGCCGGTGTTGAAAGATGTCTTCTTTCAATGGTTTGCGACTCGAATATGCTCTTGAAGGCAGTTTGAACTATGTTGCATGGAAGGATCGAATGGAAGCAGTGTTAGAAGATAATGGTCTGAAGGAGTTCGTGGATGCGGATGTCCCAAAGCCCACTGATGCAGCTTTGGTCGATGCATGGCAAAAGAAGATCGCGAAATGTCGAAGGATCCTGTTGGAGGGCGTCAAGGATCATATTGTATCCGGCCTTCATGGTAAGGCTACTCCATATTTAATGTGGAAAGCTTTGACGGATCTATTCCAGAGTAAGAGTGACCAAAGGAAGCTGGCGCTCAAAGATAAGCTCAGGAACATCAAGATGGAGAAGGGCGACAGCATCGCCAAATACCTCACGAAGTTCACTCGGTGCAGAGATGAGCTGGGAAGTGTGGGGGTGGTTGTCAAAGTTTCACTGATTGCATGCTTAGTTTCAAGTATGCTGGGATCGGTGTGGTTCTTGGACAGCGGTGCGTCATTTCATATGACGGGAGATCGGGAGTTGTTCTCAGATCTGGAGGACAAAGATTTGGGTATGCACATCGAGATGGGCGATGATGGTAGATACAGTGCGACTGGTATCGGTACCATATCCTTTCAGAGGGAGTCTGGTAAACCCTTTGTATTGAAGGATGTCATGCATGTACCTGGATTGAAGAAGAACTTGATCTCTGTGGCGATGTTGGAGAATAAGGGGTATGATGTGGTCTTCAGCGAAGGAAAAGCCTTCCTGCGCAGTAAGACTACTGGAGAGACCCGGAAGATAGGGGTTCGAACCAAGAACCTTTATCAGTTGCAGGTAGATGGCTACGCAGCTATGGCATGCAAGGCGGGAGAAGTGGTGAGCCGGGATGATGAGGGCGAACTGTGGCACAGGAGATTGGGCCACCTTCACCATGGAGCTTTGAAGATCCTGCAGCAGATTTCTACTGGGCTTCTTAAGGGCACTCTTGCGCAGTCAGATCAGTGCAAGGGGTGTACCTTGGGGAAGTATGTGAAAGCCACCTTTCACGAGAAGGATAGTCGCGCCACGACGATCCTTGAGAGAGTTCACACAGACGTGTGTGGTCCTTTCTCGGTTGCTTCGACAGCAAAGCACAGGTATTATGTGATCTTTGTTGATGATTTCTCTCGAAAGTGCTGGATCTTCTTCATGCAGAAGAAGAGCGATACATTCGCGAAGTTATGTGAGTTTAAAGCACTGGTCGAGAAGGAGTCGGGGAAGAAGGTGATTGCTCTAAGGAGTGATAACGGTGGTGAATTCATCTCGACTGAATTCAAGGAGTTCTGCAGCGCAGAAGGGATTTGGAGAGAGCTCATCGCACCCCATAACCCACAGCAGAACGGGGTGGCTGAGCGGAAGAACAGAACGATCGTGGGTGCTGCACGGGCGATGTTGCATGATCAGGGCCTGCCCCTTCACTTGTGGGCTGAGGCATGCAATACAGCAGTGTATGTGCAGAACCGTTGTCCTCACAAGGTTCTTGGCATGAGTACACCAGAGGAGGCTTATTCTGGCAAGAGGCCTGATATTTCCCATTTGCGGATTTTGGTTCTCCTGTCTACATGCATGTGACGAAGGATGCGAGAAGGAAGCTGGATCCAACTGCTGAGGTTGGAATATTTGTGGGGTACACTGATACACCTCACAACTATCGGGTGTATTTGTCAGACAGTCGCAAGACTGTTGTGCGACGGGATATAAAATTTCGGGAGGAGAAAGCCATGCAGTGTTCGCTTGAGAGGGAGCTACACTTGCATGCAGATGAGGAGCTGTTAGTTCCTAAGGAGGAGCTTCCGGATGTGGATCAGCCACAAGAGGAGGTTCGGGAGGTGGAAGAAACCACCCAGGCAGCGCCAACCATCAGAGGGCGCATGCGCACTACAGAAGCTGAGCGACTGGCTCGGGATGCAGAGAAGGTTGTAGGACCACCTACAGCACAGCGCAGACAGAGACAGTCACCGGATCGGTACACGGGATACATGGCTCTTATGAGTCAATGTGTTGTGACAGAGCCATCCTCTTTTGAGGAAGCTGTGGAGGAACCCGCATGGGTTGATGCCATGATCGAAGAATATGATTCGATCATCAGGAACAGTGCATGGGAGATTGTCCCAAGACCGGTTGGGAAATCGGTTGTAGGTTCGCGATGGATCTACAAAGTGAAGCAGGCGGCTGACGGGAGTGTGGAGAAGTACAAGGCGAGATTTGTCGCCCGTGGCTTCTCACAGATCGAGGGGATTGACTATGGGGAGACTTTTGCACCTGTCGCAAGGTACTCTTCCATACGGACGATCCTTGCTCTCTCAGCGCAGATGGGGTGGCACATTCATCAGATGGATGTGAAGACTGCGTTCCTCAATGGAGTTATTGAGGAAAAGGTGTACATAGAGCAGCCTGAAGGTTTTGAGATCTTCAGCAGTGAGTCGCATGTGTGCCGACTCAAGAGAGCACTGTACGGGCTGAAGCAAGCACCTCGTGCTTGGTACACTCGGATAGGCAGCTACTTCACCGGGCTTGGATTCTCCAAGAGTGAGGCAGATCCAAACCTGTACCAGATTGTGGTGGAGGGGAAGCTGTTGATCATCGTACTGTATGTAGATGATCTGATTTTGACTGGCGATGAGCAGTTGATACTTTCATGCAAGGAGGATCTTGCACGAGAGTTTGAGATGAAGGACCTGGGCATCCTTCATTATTTCTTGGGATTGGAGATTTGGCAGCGCAGTGGAGGACTGTTTGTTTCTCAGGGCAAGTATGCCCGGGAGATTATGGAGAGGTTCAACATGCAAGGCTGCAAGCCTGTTGATACCCCTCTTCCTGGAGGTTGGAGGAAGGGAGATGCTACTTCGGAGGAGGTAGTGGATGCCACTGTCTATCGGCAGTTGGTGGGGTCGTTGATGTATCTGGTCAATACTCGACCCGATATATGCTATGCAGTTAACCAGCTTTCGCAAGCTATGGTTAAGCCTACCAAGCTCTTTTGGAAGGCGGGCAAGCATGTATTGCGCTATATCAGAGGCACATCGGGATATGTTCTATGGTACAGACAGGAGGATGGAGTGAAGCTTTCTGGTTTCACTGATGCAGATTGGGCAGGGAGTCCAACGGACCGGAAGAGCACTTCTGGAGGAGTTTTCAGCATTGGGTCGACAGCAGTTTCCTGGTACAGCAGGAAGCAGAGATCCGTGGCACTCAGTTCAGCAGAGGCCGAGTACATGGCAGCGAGTTTGGCTGCATGCGAGGCTATTTGGATGAGGAAGATCCTCGCAGGTTTGTTCAGGTTGCATTTGGAGCCTACAGTGATCTACTGTGATAACCAGAGCTGCATCAAGCTCTCGGCTAATCCGGTTTTTCATGATAGGTCCAAACATATCGACATCAGGTACCATCACATCAGAGATTGTGTTCAGCGGAGGATCATGATGCTTTCATATGTTCCCACGGAGGATCGGGATGCCGACATCCTGACGAAGGCGCTCACCAGGAGCAAGTTCGAATTCCACAGAGGCAGGATAGGGATTGCAGATAATCCATATCTTGCTGAGAGGGAGTGTTGAGAATGCAGCAAGATGATGGAGCTTAGTGAAATGAAGTCACCTTCACTAAGTGGGCCCGCAGGCAAATTCTGGCGCAAAGTCTATTTTTAGACTATGTCTATTTTTAGACATACGGAGCATAATTTGGGAATTCTACTTGGAGATTCTTGATGGATGCGACATGTTGGTAAAAATAGATGAGACCCTATTTTTTAGGACCCAGACTATTTTTAGACTGATCTCCTAAAAATATGGAAGTCAAATATTATTTTCCCATAATAATATTTTGACTATAAACAGCAGTTTACTCTCTTGGCGCACTTCAGTTTGAGTCATGGAGGTGGCTCATGCAACTGACACAAGGAATCACGTAGTTCCTAGGGTTTGATGGCATCTTGCATGGTTGGCTTCAGTTAGACTTCAGTGGCAGGAGTTTTGGAGGAGTTAACGGGACAGATAGTGGAGTTGTGTTCTGTTTGTTTTAGTTGAACTAGTTGGGATTAGTTAACTAACTAATCAACTATATATGAGTGGAGTGAATTAAATAATATTTAATTCACTAAATATTAACTCATTAGTCAAATGAAACACTTAAGTTCACTACGGTGCATGATCGATTCAGTGAACGGTGAAAGAACTGAGTAAAGGGTAGGGAGTTACATATCGATTGTAACTATCTTGTTCTTTATTTGCAACACGCCAATATGAGTGGATAAGCTATGAGTACCACAAGTTTAGGCTGGTGGTTTATCTATATAAGGAGGCCATCACCTAGCATTAAAATATGCAATCAAGGTTGGCTATCAAGTGGCTAAGGATTGGAGCAAGTGATTTGCTAGATCTGGCTTGATAGTGTGTAGCATGGGAGGTAGTGCATGAGAGCTTGTAAAGAGTTTTTGTACTTGTTTGGTTACATGATTTATCCATTATAATATACACAATAGCTGCGGGGTTTTCAGCTATAGGATTTCCCCATATATACTGAGTTAATGTGTGATTGAATTGATGTGAGATTGCTTCTGTTATTTCCGCATGTGACAATTAATTGTAGAAGAAGGTTATGTGTTATGTATGCAATTCGAAATTGATATATGACCAGGTTAATCTTCAGTGAATAAGTGATTTATTCAGCTAATTTCTACATATGTGGATGTGGGAGCGATAACACACAACCAAAATCAGGGTTTTCCATGTAGACCATCCTTAAAGCCCAAATGTCAGTAAAAGAGATCCCACTGGACTAGGGTCCAAGGTTAACATCCAAAAGAGGTATAAAGGACATGAGCACAGACCTAACCCACTCTTTCCGTTGAATCCCCCTATTAATCCATGCCCAAGAGTTTCCATGATAAGTAAACCACAAAATTTAATTACCAAGTGACAAGGCATACCTTTAGGTTTGGTAGGCCCACCTTCAAACATATGATCATGACATATGGGTGAGGGACCACATGGTTGGCTCAGGTGGCGAAGAAATGGTACAATGAGCTAGTTGGTGGCTGTAAGGGGCTGCTGGCTACCGACTAAGGACCATCTTGGAGAAAAAAATTCTCTTAGGGATATCACCCACAAAATGGTGGGTAATCATATTTACAAAGGATTGTAAAGGGCCACCTTCCCTTGTATGGGAGCCCTATGTTTTATTATTGAAGGACTAATAAGAAATAATTTTTGGGCATTAAACTTTGTGTCTTGTACATTTGAACTAATGTTGATGTATTCCGTTGTGCAAAAGTTTTTAAAGTTAGGCATTTTCAGGGTGTTTATGTATTTTAGCTAAAGCATAGACTAGATATGGGGTGCATGGAATTCTAACAGGGGGCGCAAGTGTGGGTAAGAAAAGTAAATTCTTATATTATCAAAATCGAGAGAAATACACAAACAAAAGTATTTTACCTCGAGTATGTTGACGATGACCTCAAATTTTCTCTACTCCATGGGTACCTTTCTTAATTAAGACTATCTTCAATTTTGCAACATATTTAAAATTACTCCTTCTTGTACCCTCATTATGACATCATAACCTTTGGTGACAATATGGTGGCAAAATCAATAACATAATGATATGAGAGTGCAATAATAGGATTTATGTGAGAGGGCACTTCAATTCTTAGGTAGCCTTAGTAGTTCAACACTAGCATCTCAAGGCTTTTGAAAGTAGAGTGGGGAATTTGATTTATAAAAAAATTTGGAATCGTAATGAGAAGACTCTTCTCATGAGAATAATAATAACATGAGGGAAGCCAAGGGCTCTCAAATTTATTTCGTTAGGTCAAAATAAATTGGCACCATCTGACCAAGGGTTTTCAAAGGTTGACTAGACATAAATGAGAATTTTTTTTTCTCTTTCATGTGTTTTAGAAGGTTGTAAACTTATTCAAGGATTAAGAACATGGTAGTGCTCATAATAAAGCAATAATTTTGTAATGCAAATAAGTCAAACTAATTAAAGTGCATAATTTTACTTTGGATTAAATTGATATATTGCTCTCGACCTTGTGTTTTTGGGTTGCATCACTTTGATTTTTGAGGTTGTGGGTTATAATTATAATGGTTTGGAATGTATTCAATGTATACACAAAGTGTCATAATATGACAAAAATGGCCACGTTAACAACCTCACATATCAACCCTTTAATATAATTAACTTAGTGACTTATTTCCCTCTTCCTTTCAGTTCCTCTTTGTCCCCAAGTTTTCATAGTGTCTCCTAAAAATTGAAGGGTAACTACACTTCCCTTCCAATGAATTAGATTTGAGCCTTCCTCCTTGTGATGGCACAATGCCTCACTCTAATCATCGTGCTATAAAGTATAATTGTATGCACCAAATAATTCAAAGGGACAATGTGAGTGTATAGAAGATCATTTATAAAGGAAATCAATGTTGTTGTTTGAGTGTCTTTTAATGATGAAACCACAATTGTTGCTTCAATGCATGTGATAGTGATACATTTGGAAAGGACATATGTAAGAGAAATTTGGGAAGCATTCATGATGATTGTAATTATTAATGTTAGTTTATTAAGTATTACATTTATTATTATTATCATGGTATAAGTGTCTATTCACTAACACCGCAAGAAAGTACTTGAGGAAGCAGATTTTAGGACAACTTCAGCCCTTTCTCTAAATTTGCATTTCTTAGAGCATTTTTTACCAATCAAAGAAGAACCATTGGGAAAAGAAGAATGAGATAGCTCATTGGGATTAGTAGGAATACCAACTGAGAGGTAAATAAATAGAAATCACTAAGAAAAACACTAGAAACCAACCAATTTGCATGCAAGGATATAGATGAACAAATATCTTCAAACCTACAAATAAGAGTAATCTGTAGGAAAACTTTCTATGGATCTCAACTTATCTAGAATGAAGTGATGCGACAAACTCTCTTTAGATCTTGACTTCTCCAAAATGAAACTTTACAATGGGATCTCCTCAGTTGCTTTAGAAGTGAGGAAATATCCAGGCAGATCCACCTTAAGGGATCACATCCCGCCAGCTTATTAGTAGAGCCTAACCCCGAGTTCATCGAGGAGAATTGACCCTGTGACCTCCCATTATTCAAGTGCTTTAGCGACAAAAACTTGACCAATTGAGCTAACCCTCAGGGCTAAGTGATTGGACAATACTAATAAAACACTACCCACTTTTTCCATCCTCCATAATATCAATAATTATTATATTTAAGTCGATAGGCTTTTTACTATGAGGTTCTACCTCATGACACTGTAGCAGATTCGTCGGCCTAAAACGAATATGCCACATATCTCTTTGTTTCGACGAAATGCCCGTGACGTGATTTCATCTGAAAGCCATGGACTGATCCTGCAGATCACACTCCCCTCCTTGGTCACATATTGGAAAATCTAGCGGATGATTCATCAACATAAAATCCATCACCCCTTCCCTCTCCTTTTTCTCCATCAGGGTATCAACCTTTATCTTCGTGTCTGACAATTAAAATCAACATCCTTCAAATTCATATCCTCCAGCAACAATTAAGAGCTTTGGGATTGATTTAAACCAAAGGGAAAAGAGCAAAAGCATTAAATTAAACCAAAGGGTAAGCACTCCCAAATCCCTCCATGCTCAGACACATACAATTCCTTTGGATCCACTTTTGGCATAAATATTAATTTGATAGACATAGTCCTCGTTGCTGAGATGTGCCTTTGTTTTGCTCTTAGTCTTTTGGATCAAACTGCACTACTTAAAAGAACATAACTCATTTGGGCTTAACATTGATTGCCAAATTTATAGAGTTTCATGTCTGAAGAAGTGGACATGCCAAATTTATAGAGTTTATATACTTTCATGTCATTTCCATGGGAATCAATGTTTGTGCAAGCTCTCAGGTTGATTTGGAACCACGTTAAGCTTCAATCAAGCTTGGATTTTATGTGTCTGAAAACTAAAATGAGCGTGGAAGGTTTGCAGGCTTGCGCTTTCTTTCCTCTACTAGCACCTTGTTGCTTGACATGTATAATAACTTACAGAATTCAATTGATCAAGAAAAACATATGTGGAAGATGTGGAAGAATTCTACATATATGGAAGATGTGATTATCAAAGTATTACTTACCTACTTGGAGTGGAAATGAGCCAAATGAGGGATCTCAATGGAAATAAACATTGGATCCCATTATGACCACCACTAGAAGAGCGAAGCAAAATCAAAAGGAGAATAAAGTCCATGGCAGATTTCAAGAGCGAAAGCATTAAATTACCAGGAAGAGCATGGATGGTGCAAGATGCCACGGGCTTGGGACTCTTCTCGACCTCGACGAGACACATACAGAAATTTTTGGTGATACAAAGGCAGTGATGATAGCAGAAGCGAGGGATATCAACCCCTGCTAACTTGCAGGCTTGGAGCACCGTCATTCCTTACAAAATATTGACTGGGTGACATCCACGGTCACTTCGAGAGCCTCCTCTAGCTCGGGGATCTCCACTCTCGCTCCTCCCATCGATGTTATTTTATTTGCGCTTGCTTCTGTTTCCCTCGCTGGAGACGAAGATATTGCCGACATCCACACCCCGCCATTGGGTCCCAATGCCTTTAGTTGTTGCTCCACGGCCCATAAGCACCCCGCTAGCGATTTTTATCTCTTTGCTGCTTGAAATGCAAGCATTGAAATTCCCATTTTGGCCATTTATTCCCCGTCCCTTCCTGCCCTTTGCAACAAAGTAAATTAAAAAATAAGTCTCACAACATGCAATTAAGTGCACTATAAAGGCCTGTTTTGCATGGAATTACCTGCAGTGTATCCCAGTGACCTAAGATATATTGAGTTAGAACTTGCCACTTGATTATCTCGATAAAATACCCTACCAATGGTCATTACCAATGACCATCAACGCCCCTCGAGCATCCCAAAATTTAATGTGTAGCTCTGTGACAATGTTAAGGGTTTCTAAACTTTTAATGTGTGGCTATGTGTAACACATCTCTAAGGGGATCTCAATCGTGGAGGAGTTAATGAATAACCCCGCTTTGCCATGTAGCCAAGCCCCCATTGACAATCCCCAACAAATTTGGAATGCATTATTTAACAACATGACAAAGGCATTGCGACAACTGTATTTTCTTCTTATCTATTAAGAGGGTAGGTACTGAGAATGTTGCAAATGTAACTTCCATCTTATGTGACAAGGAATATGAAGAGTAGAGACTTATACGACTCAAAATTTCATTGAAATTTCAGAATGCTTGTCCTAATTAATTGTGCAAAATTCAAAGATTTGTAGAGGTATTCAAGGTGTCAACAAATGGTTTACCAAGCAGTGATTATGCACCCAACTTAATGTTGGGAATCTAAAATATATGGGCACTAATAGTGAGCACTAGCTACAACTCTTCACATGCAAAGACTAGCCTTGTGGATTGTTAGGGAGGAGCAGATAGGTTCAGTAAAGGGAAGATTCATTCTTAATATTGTTATCTCTCTGTCGGAGGCCATGGATTAGGCTAGGGAGACTGGACAAAATTCTTTGTTTCTTAAGGTTGATTTTGTAAATCTTATGACATGGATGGTTGGTCTTTCATCATAGAAATGTTTTTGTTTGGTATGAATTGTATTGCAATGGTGAAAACCCTATTTTCTAATGCTTCAGCCATCGTCTCAATTAACAACACTCAAACCAAATGCGACTACTGCATCAATTGATCTGACAGGGGTGTCCTCTTGCTCCTATGTGTTTATCTGTGGATGCCTTAGGCTATTTATTGGTGTCTACAAGGACACAAAGGAGATTCCATGACATCTCTCTTCAAGATGGATTGGAATTGATCAATGACCACATTGCCGATAATTCTCTTCTTTCTGTGTGTCTGGACTAGGATTTAGGACAAACTACTAGGGGTTGTTTGAATACTTTCCATTGTGCTTATATGGCTATGGTCAATGAATGAAACACTCATTACTGATTGATCGAGCTTGAGGATCCTCGAAGTTGGATTATGTTTTATGGAATTGGATCAATCCTAGCATGATTGTTCACTATCTTGGGATTTCATTTGATATTTACCTATTCGTTGTTGATAATTGAAAGTTGAAACTAGTGTCTTAGGAGGTTGCAGTCAAAGCTTTTGGTTCAGAAACACAAGGATCTCCTTTTGGCCAGGAAGCTTACTTTGTTATCATTTTTTCTCCAAGCCTCACACATGTAATATGTCTCTCACTGGCTCCCAAGCAAGGTTCAATTCAAGAGACGAGAACAAATTCTAAAGTCTATTCTTTGGTCCAAATATGATGGGATGTGAGGTCTTCCTATGGTTCTTAAGTAACTTTGCACTATAAGGAGGGTGGCTTTAGCATTGTTGATGCGGTGATGCAGGGTCATTTCGATTGCATAATGGACTGCGAGGTGTCTTGGAGGATCCACCCCAAGGAAAATTTTATCGTTCATAGATTCCAATCTGCTCAACATATATTTTTAATCTAAAGCCATTTTGAGTTGTTAGATATTATCTCATCCCCTCAATCCTTTAAGGTGTCCAGATCAATCATCTATTGCACCATATGGGAGGCTTCCAAGTTTGTTTCTCCTTTGGTTATTTCACTATTACCAAGAGTGTCTTGCTATGGGTCACCACCCTAGAACCATGCTCATAGCGACAACATACAAGGAGCATCCATCAAAGCAAGCTTCAAGCCCTTTTGGCATGTTCCCTACCACTATTAGGAATGCAACGCTCCCATGGATTGGAGAGAACTAGCCTACAAGAAGCCGATTCTACCTCCAATAGATTGGCCATCAAAGACGTTATTATGTTGGACTATAACTCCTGTTTGTTGTTATATGACACATTTTCAACTCATTGTCTTACACTATTGATGAGTTGGATGGTATTGGGGATATTTAGACTTTGATATCAACTACCTAATTTATAGTTTTGGTCCACCTTCCCAAGTGGTGGTTGTCATTAAATTCTACGAAGATGTTGTGTTCATCTTCAGACCAAGTTTTGCATTCATCGTTTATGTATAAATGTACTTATTGCACTCCAGGGTTTAGAACTGCTCTCATTTTGAGATGGTTGATTAATAAAATGTTTTTATACTTTCACTTTTCCATTATAAGACTTTCAAGATCTTTAAGATTCCACGCAATTTTGTTGTATTCAAATTTTAATGTAAAATAAATCCATGCTTTTGTTTTGATCTGTCATCACTTTCTGGTTATCCACATGCATCAAGTATCAAGGCTCAGTAAATTTCTTGTAGCACTACCACTGCGTCACTCTACATTCATCTACACTTCTATCGGCATGTCTTTGCACCATTCTGGTACAAATGCTAGTTACTAATATTAAAAAAATGGATGTAAGTGGAGCTTTAATTTTAACTTAATATTTTACGGATAGATAAATATTTAATTCTTAAATATAGTATTTTACCCCACACATATATTTTTACGCCGGAGGCATTTTCTTTATGAGATTGGGTGGGCAAACACTGTTCACCCCACCCAATCATAAAGCGTTTTCATCGCCCTTCTTGCCAATTATATGTTAACATGTAAAGGCAGACGTCAGACACTTTAGCGAGGACGAGGTATGTCTTCATCGCTGGATTTTATTTTGTTCTATTGAGGCGGAAGGGATTGCTTCTAATATACGGCACCTTGTGACCATCATTTGGGTTCCTGGAACATATGCGACCACGTTCTGTTAGACCCAGACGTAGGCTCGTGAAAGACGACAGGCAACATTGGAGAGTTTCTCATTGGGAATGGAAATGGTAATTTTAATGTCGGTACCACTGAATGCATGGATATTTTTAGGGTATGCATCGTAGATATTCAACTTGTTGATGCCTTACCTCTTGATCAAATGCACTACGTTGGAAGCTGAGGGGAGATTGTTTTCTACGCAACATAGTTGATACCCACAACGCTAGCCCTAGTAAACGCAACGATAGTCAGAGCCACTGCGACCGCGATCAACATCGAGCTTATTCTCATTATGAGCAAAGAAATTATAATTGACCAAACTCCTCTCTTTTTCTTCAACTTCTTTTCACATTGAACTTTTTCTTGAACTTATTTTGCTTAGTGCGATTCGAACACGTGACCTTTCCTTTTCTTGATTTTTATTTTATTTTATTTTATTTATTTATTTATTTTTTTCGCTTGCTGCGATTCGAACGTATGACCTCAAGTATATTGGGTTCCAGTTACTATGTATGTTCAAAGCTACATGCTCTGACTTATCTCCCAGGTATTCATTTTTATGCAAAATATTTTTATGTCGAGAAATTGTTTCCCTGTTTTGGCATGGAATCGACTATTTGGAAACGGTCGGGAGGTTATCTGGTTGGCGCATCTTGACACACAATAAGTTTTCGACCTCAAGACTTGAGAAACAAAATTGGAATGTAATTTATTGTGAGCTCCAATTATTATAAAGATCTCAGTAGCTTTGTGCTCTTGTCCTTAAAGCCAATGATCTTGTCATTAAATTGATTTTCTGAATGAGCATTCTTGTGAACTTTTTAACTTCAGGGTCGTGAAAAGATTTACTTACTCTCAAGCCTCATGTCTCTAAATTTCTCTAGTTAATCTTTATTTGACGACATAAAACACTTATTTTCCTCTGCAATTTATGAAAAATCCAGCCATAAACCACAAAAATCCATTAGTTAATCCTGCTCAACACATGGCCATACTGTCCATCGAAAAATCCAAGAAAGAAATTACAAAGGAGACACATATCTAGTACCCAGATCAAGATTATGCCAAAGTTAACCAAAGTTAAATATAGGAAACTTTTAGAGCTTTAATTTACCTATTCCTTCTCGTCTTGAGATCTTTTAGACTTTCAGACAATAAAATTAGATGTTTAAATCTGCTGATCCTTCCAAAATTACAAGAAGATCCTTCAAAATTCTTATAAAATAATACAATGTCTAGAAGCATTGAATTTACTTTGTCTACATGCATTCGTAATCAGAAAGACAACGCATACCGTAAATAATTTTTTTTCTTAATAGATCCACCTAATAGCCTACTGTTCTAGTTATTCAGCCACAATACCTGCAAATTCGGCGAGGCATTGAACCATGTCGGGATCAACCCGTTCAGAATATTGTAAGCCAACATTAGTCGTTTGCAACCCTGCTATTGTTCCATCACCCAAAAAATCTGGTAGCTAGCTGACAATACTGGCATTGTTGGCGCTGAACGAAGTGAGAGCCACAACATTCGCAAGCCATGTCGGGATCATCCACGACGCCAATAGGTTATTATCGTATATCGTAAACATTTGCAGATTTGTGAGCCCGTCGAAGAAATCTGCTGGTATGGAATCAAATGCATTGCTCCCAAGAAGCATCGACTGCAAATTTGAAAATTCGCTGAAACTAGGCAACAAAATGCTGATCAAGGTCAGGGCGCTCAGCTTGTTCAAATCTGCCGTCAGTGCCCCTTTCAAATTCATCCCCTGAATCCGATCAGAATGGTATCCTCCTCTCCCACAAATCTTTAAATGTATTTCGACCTCGACTTCCACCAATCCCTATCTCCTCGCTGTCAAGCGAATCCCTTTCACCTTTGCTCTTACCGCTGGATTTGAGATGAACAATTGATTACAGTTAATGGGGAATTTTGAATCCGTCGAGTTCCTCCATTTACCCCAGTAAATAGGTTACATAAGTGGGGTTTTGGCTTTTGATTGATTTAGAATCAATGCATCGTGAAGTAAATGGTGATATCATAATTCAAGTAATTGAGATCTTGAATGTGGCCATGCCTTAGTCATTAGATAAATATTATAATGACCAAGTTGTGATTGGATATTGCTTGGTTGTTTGGTATTTTTTTATTAGTTTATAGTTTACATTTATTTCATTTTAATTCATTTATATTTAATTTATTTTAACTTTCACGAATAATTAATTGTTTTATATTAATTTATAATATTGAATATAATTAACTATTTTATATTAATTTATAATATTAGACAAAAGTCTATTGATATTATTGAGTTGGTAAGTTATAAATAAATTATTGTCTTTATGGCATCCTGTAACTATTTTTAAATATTAGATATAATTTTTTGGGATTTAACTGCGTTAAGTAAGTCATTCATGTATGACTTAAATAGTTTCAGAATCTCCTTGTGTATGCATTATAGTAGTTCATGAAAGTCAACCTGCTACCATCTGTTACACAGCAATTTGTCACTGTCCCTGCAATCCCCATCCCGCACATTGGAGGGTTCATTCCGTGACTTGTGGGCAGAGTTAAGACTTGAAAATACTTTCATTGCATCCCTCTGAAGATGAGCTTTAATTGCCCTGAAGACATCTCCTTGCAGAAACCCTAAAAATAGCTCTTTTTACATTGGTGTGGTTCCATAGTTCAGCCCTCGCGCCAAGAGGGAAAATCCTCCAAAGAGGGCGCGCCAATTGGCGCTCTGTCATAGAGCCGCACCCGCGCCAACCATATTAAGAGGTGTTTTTTAAAAATAAGAGGCGGAAGTTTCATCCTAACAAATTCCTAGACTGATATCTATCTTGAGTTGGGTGGTTTGGCTACGGATTTCCATAGAGAGGAAGTGGTTTGCCACCTCTCATGGAAGCTTCCTTGATGATAGGGCCAATCCCATAATTATAGGGATCCCAACTTCCCTTCCTCCTCCTATAAAGGCTTGCCCATCTCCATAGCAAGCTAGTTCCAGAATCCCCAAGTTCCCAAGAGCTTTCATGCTGCAAAAGCCTTCTTGATTCCCTAAGGTCAAATCCAAGCAAGGAGACTATTTCCAAGTATCCGGAGAGAGAGGCTTGTCCCATTCTTGACAGGCTTTATCGAGACATGTGCTGCTGACGACCCGCCAAAGGAGAATTCGGTGTCGAAGCTTTGGTTGTATTCTTCTTTTTGACTCATTAATATTAAGCGACTATTGGTTATGGTTCCACTCTTGTTCTTGATCATGTTCATGAGTTATGTCCTCTTTGACTGACATATAGTTGTATATTCTGGGTTTTATGCTTGCGTTTGTGTTGTTTCTTGCATGTGCAGGTGTCCGATCACGGAGATCGTGAGGATTGTGATCTGCCAGGGCAAAGGAACGGGAGCACCACCTCTTCTACAAACGACAGCGTTGGATTCCAGGTAAACCTTCCTCGCAAGTCGGTTTATTTACAATTAGGAACCTGCACTGTAGCGTGTTTGATTGTTGCTAGACCCAGTCTGCTAGTAGGGATCGCCTCTGTCCGCAGAGGGGATTTACCTCCTCAACAATTTGGCGACTCCGCTGGGGACTCAGCTTGTTGTTTGATTTGTAAACTATAGATGGAGTCTAAAGCACAGCCAGATAGCCTTCGAAACGCTTTTTCTCTGCATTAGCGGAGTAGATCAACGCTGCTTCAGTCAATCTCCGGTTTGGTTTACGGACTGAATGACTTGGAGTTTTGTCTTCTCTTTCCGGTCAACTTCTTGGTCTTGCTTGCTTGGTAAGCTTTTTGGACTGGATTTTCCTGTTTGTTTGGCTTTGTTTTAGCCTTGTCATCACTTGTCTGTGTCTAAGATTGCTTGTTTTTTATTTTTTCCATAGTAAACTTGGCTGGCGCGCTTTTCAGCGTGACAGTTGCGCCCATTGGCGCAGGTTGCCTGTGTATCACCCACGCCATTGCCTTTCTGGCACTAATTTCAAGCTCATAGTCGCGCCAATCCTATGAGCTATTAGGGTTTGCTGTGTTCCATGCTTTCTGAGACTGACTTGTGATTTTGATATTGTTTTTTCAGCTGTTTGAGTGCACTGGAGCCTAGTTTGACTGGTTGTAGCCTACTTCCTTTGGTTGTTTGCCTATTTCTTTCGATTTTGCATACGAGCCCTAGGGCATCTAGGTGCCTTTGTGAGTCGAGCCTCCCTTGGGAGTTTTTTTTGGTTTTTCGTTCGTTCAGTCGAATTTGGAATTGCTTCCTTGCATTCGTTTGACAGTTGTCTATCATTTTGTTGTGTTTTTGAGTGACTGATTTCGTTTTCATTCGAATTTCGCTTTACTTCATTTTGGGCCTAGATCACACGGCTCATTGGTGTCTTTGGAACTTTTCTTGGTTTTGAGAGACTTTTGGTCGATTTGAGATCTGATTGTTTGTGCCATTGAGTGAAATTTGCTTGTTTTTGCTCTCTTATTATCATTCTTCGAATTTCTTTTCATTTGTTTTCGGTTTGTTTAGTGCATCTAGCTATCAAACATTGAAAAATTTCTCTTTTGCTTTGGTTGATTAGTGCAAATTGAAATCTTTTCGATTTTACTAGTAATTAGTGAATTTGAAGAAAAGTTTTTAGTTTCATTAGTTGCATTAGAGATATCATTGATTGTCTTCTGATCATTTTGTTTGTGTAAAAAGCTCTCAACTCTTCTGTAGCTAGCTTTCATCGAACGAAATGACATACTGTGGCATGTAGTTTTGCATTTAGGAGATTTTTGAGACAACACATTCGTTAGGGACTGAAAACTGAAATGTAATTGAAGATCAACTTTAAAATCTACTCAATTTACACTAAGGCAGCATTGAAATCTAACGAAACATATTTAGTGGTCTAGGCTAGAGACGTGTTCCGGTGTATTAAAACCTAGTAGCTGTCGTTCGCCTCTTGGCTTTAGACAGCACTAGTACGGACTTGTGCTCCCCGTACCATTGCGTATATAAAGGGAGACCCCTCTAGGTTTCAATCCTTTATCCATAGGAAGCCGAGTCTGCCGCCCTATACCCGTGATACGCCGGACACAGCATTCGGGGAGATTGCCTGCACGTACGGAAAGTCCATGGTTGATTTCTTTTTCATTATTGAAACCAAGGTGTATATTGCAGTTCACAGTTATTTGGTACACCCTTTTTGCCTAGTATTCCTGAGTAGTCATTTTGATCCTATCTGACTCCCTAAATTTGAAAGGATCACCAAGCGCTTGTCCTTTCACGCTTGTGTCAAATCTGAAAGAGATAGAGTCACCTTTTTTACCGTTTCTCGACTCTTAAAACATGAAACGGTGAAGTTTCTTATTTTTCAATGTGGTAAAAATTAATCACCCACGATTACACGCCTTGTTAGACTTTTCTTGTTGACCGTTTGATCATGTGTCTTGACTCTTTTTCAGCCCGTGTGTGTGTTTGTTCTTTTTCTCTTATCATTTGCCACAGTGGCAGAACCCTCGGTTTCATCTACTGGTAGTCCTTATACGGACGATTCATCAGAGGTTTCACAATCCTCTGCTGAACCACAGCAGCTCATTGTTTCCGAGTTTCCTGACGGGGGACCGGTTCTTTCTGAGCAACCCTTTGGGGGACCAGTTGAGTTTGATTGGCCCTTTTCTGACCCTGTGTCTAAATTGATATTAGGAGCTAATTTCCTTTCTCTTACATCAGGTTCGCCTTTTATAGCTGTTGTTTTTCCTCCTAGTCCTCGCCGTCTATTGTGAGATCTAGCAGCAGGCTCGAACATGAGTGATTCTGGTGAGGAAATCCCAACGTCTGGTGAAGACTATCAGCTCTTCCCACGAAGATTATTTTCTGGAGACAACTCTGAAACAGTTGTCATGTCAACATCCAGTCCCTCATTACCACTGGGGTACAAGTCTTTGGGTCAGATCATTTCCGCCGCAGCCTCTATGGGAGTGTCAGCTCCTTCTCCGAGGCCAGCTGCTCCTTCACCGGGGGTGTCTCCTCAGACACCCGTTACTTCTGTACCCATCCGGCCCACTGTCTGTGTGGCTGCATCTGCACCCGTTGTCACGGCACCCTCCGCCAGGGCTATGCCGTCTCCTGAAGATGTCTATTTAGCGACTACTATACCAGAGAACATCTCTCCGGAGGAGTATCGGTTGTCCCTGCAACAGCCGAACCTCGAGGTTGGACCATCCTCCCAAGATCCCAACCGCTCTTACTTTTCGCACTATGCACAGGATGGTACGCCCGTGTATGCTTTTCCAGGTCAGTATGATGAGCACGGGGACATTTTGCGTCTACCCTCTCCTGAGGCTTACCTCCATGCTCAAGGTTTACCTTATAACCAGGCTTATAACCCGCAAGGTCAACCTTTCCAAGGCCAAACTTCGGGCCAACCTCGCTATCCTTATGACCCACAGGGGTAGCCCATGCAAGGCTATCCTGTAGGCCAACAAGGGCCATCGTACGGTCCGCAAGGACAGTATTATAGCCCTTCCGGTCAACCTATGCAGCCTCAGGCAGGGTACCAACCGGGACCGGTCTATGGTCCTGGGGGGCAAATCCAACCTTCTCAGCCTATGCAACCGCAATATCCTATTGTTTCTAACGTTGCATATCAGCCGGGACCATCCTATGATTCTGCTCCAGGTCAAACCGGTTACCAGCAATCACCTGGCCCTATTCCTCCACCAGGCCAACCGGCCCATCCGGTGCAACCCGGTGTTCCGCCTCCAGGCCAACCGGCCCATCCGGTACAACCTGGGGCTCCTTTACAGCCAGGTCAACCTGCGCAACCGGCGCCGCCTGTCTATCCGGGTCAACCTGTTCACTCAGGTCAGCCCTCTCAGCCGGTACAACCTGTTCATTCAGGGCAGCCCGCTCATTCCATTAACCCTGCCCAGCAGCTGATTCATTCGATGCCGCAGCCAAATCAACAGTTGTGCCTAGTCATCAGGCTCCACAGGGTTCCACCTATCAACAGCCGACTCATCCTCAGGGCGGTTATTATCCTCATGGTCAATCTCAACCGAATTATAATCAGCCCCGAGGCTCTTAGTATTATCCTCATCCACCCGGTTCTACCTATACTCAGCAGCCAAATCCAAATGCTGCTTACACTGGGCCGACACATAATCAGGGTCCGTACACTGGTTATCAAGCCCCACACACTGGTTACCAGTAGCCAAATCAGTCTGGTTATACGACCTATACCCCCTACAGTCAGAATCCTACGGGACAGAACCCATGGGGGCAAGGATATTCACAACCATTGTGGAGTACAGGTACCGGTCCTCATCCTGGGCCTGGCATGTCGGTCAATCCGCCATTGCCGTTCCTGGCCACCTTGGAGTTGCCGGATGTTTCAAAATTGACCAATGATCCGATTTTGCATAATCCGTATTGGCCTCCGGTTCCTACCAAGATACCAGGTGATTGCCCCAAGTTTGAGGGTAAAGCTGGAGAGGACCCCCAAGCGCATGTGATGACGTATCATCTTTGGTGTTCGTCTAACTCTTGGGTCGATGATTCAATTCATCTGCACCTCTTCCAGCGCACTTTGACTGGAGCTGCTGCTAAGTGGTACATAGAGTTATCCCGTGGCATCTTCCAAGATTTCAATTCCTTAGCCATGGCTTTTCTGACGCACTTTCAGTTACCGGTTCATTATGAAGCCGGGACGCACCTCCTGACTTCTTTGAAGCAGGACAAGGCCACTCACATTTCCGATCACATTCATGAGTGGCGGCGCCGTCGTAGACTGATCAAGTTTCATATACCTGATCAGATACTAACTCACTGGTTCACCACCTCCTTCGTGAATAAAATCGCTCAAGATATTGCGATGGGAGCGTGTGTGACGGAGGAACAAGCCATTGCGCGTGCCCAATATCTGGATCTTGTATATTCTCAGTCCGACACACTTTATGATATCTTGCCTGATGCTCCACGGTCTGGAACCTCTAAGGCCCCACCTACCCCCACAGTGGATGGTGTCATTGGTTCCGTATCTAAGAATTCGAAGAAATATTTGAATGGGAAGCAGAAGTCTAATTCTTCCAATAATACTCCTGCTAATCCCACCCCGTCCGATTCTGGAAAAACCGCAGAGGTGAACGCCGTTCAGGCCAATCCTACGGAGAAACCCTCCAAAGGGAAAAAGAAGGGCAAAGGTAAATCCAAATCCGACGCCCCGAGGCCAGAATCCAAATCTCGTACTGAGGATGGTTCTCAACGTAAACCGAAGTACCCCTGCCTCATTTGTGAAGGAGACCATTATAATAAGGATTGTCCGCGACGATCCGAAGTTAGTCAACTTCTCAAAGGCTCCAAAGGGACTCCGGCAGTTCTAAAAGAGCCATTCCCGTCTCAGCAGACCCAGATGGTTGAACAACCGTCACCATCTGCACCATTTGGGTCCCAAGTTTTCATGATGAATGGTGCTGCACCTATCTCTGTCGCTACGCGTTCGAAGGATTACAACGAATCGCGGCAGGCACCCGGGAAGGCAGTTGCGGATGGACCGCCTCCCCCACCTGTCTTTGGTTCGTTGGAAATCGAGAAGCCTACTCCTGAACCTGTTGTGAAGCCACCTTCTAAAGGTGTTCTTCGGAGATCTTCTTATAATCCGAATGCTCGTGCTGCTCAACACTACAGCATTGTTGAGGATTTGGCACAAGCACCTTCTGCTATGTCTGCACTAGAAGTTCTTCAAATTTGTCCTTCGCAACGGAAGGCTTTACTGTCTGTAATCAGTGGTATTGATCCCACCGATTCGAGTCTTCTTACCTTCGATTTAGAGAATTTCACTCCCCGACTTCCACATCAAATCGCTCTTGTTATTCAAGTCGGGATTAACGGTCTTAACATTCATAGGGCCGTCATGGATGAAGGTGCCTCTACCTGTGTTATGTCGTCCGCTTGCTAGAAGGCCATTGGCTCTCCAACCCTTTCGTCCTCTCCCAATGCCCTAGAGGCATTTGATGGCCGGGAATCTAAACCCCTGGGTGTTCTCGAGAGTTTAGCGATCATTTTACAGGGGAAGACTGTCAACGTAGAAGTAGAGGTGGTTGACGCCTGGCTCAACTACAATATACTTCTTGGCCGCAGTTGGACCCATGCCATGCTCTGCGTGTCGTCCATCGTCTTTCGAATTCTTAAGTTCCCTCATGAGGGAAAAATTGTCACGGTGGATCAGTTGTCCTTCTTCACCTCTACCTCCGAGAACAACGTACCATACGTAGATCAGATTCCGAATCCCCCTGATAGTGTAGGACTCGGTCTCTTCAAAGACCCCGTCCTCATGGGTATTTTTCCCGCACCACCACCGCACACCGCTCAAGTTAACATGATTTCCAGGTCCGATGACCCCTGGCTCATCCCTACGCTTGAGCAGGTGTTTGAGTTTGGAGAATCAATGCCCTTGACTCCAGTAGAGATCAACTACTGTGAAATTGTTGCCGCATATGATCCTCCACCTCCTGAGCATGCTCCTTTGAGCATGGCTCTAGACGTCTACTCTCAATCCCCCTGGCTTGGTCAGGCCGATTCGCCTGATCCTCTCAAAGAGACTTTTCCTTTCGATGAAGCCATCATTGAAACTATGTCTCTTGAGGAGCTGCCTTGGGGCGATGGACATCATCGCTCCTCTTTCATGCCTAGCTTGGGGGAAATGACAGATTGTCTGGAGATTTATGCATCTCAGGTTCCTACTCCTCCTCTCCAAACGCCCATCTTGACGCACGAGGTTTTTTCGGAGGGAAACCTGAGTAGCATCACTCAAACCATCCCGATCAACATCTCCGTTAAACCGGGGATCGTTGAGAATATACACGTGGGAGTGACTTGTTCTCTTGATGAGATTCAAGTCTATACTGAACTTTTTAAAGAATTCAGAGATGTGTTCGCCTGGTCCTACGAGGAAATGCCGGGGATTGATCCCAGTATCGTAGTGCATGAGATTCCAACCTATCCTAGTGCGAAGCCCGTGCGCCAACGCTTACGCCCCATGCATCCTCGGAAAGCCGCTGCAATCAAAGCAGAAGTTGAAAAAATTCTGAACGCAGGCTTTATTTATCCTATCCCCCTCACAAAATGGGTTTCCAACATTGTCCCTGTCGATAAAAAGCAGGGTACTATTAGGGTCTGTGTTGATTACCGCGATATTAATCGCGCCTTTCCGAAAGATAACTATCCCACTCCATTCATAGACGAGATTATTGACGAATGTGCCGGAAGTGAGATTTATTCCTTAATGAACGGTTTCTCAGGGTATAATCAGATCAATATTGCACCTGAGGATCAACACAAGACCACTTTCATCTGTTCGTGGGGTACTTTCGCGTATAAAAAACTCCCGTTCGGCTTGAAGAACGCTGGAGCCACTTTTCAGCGTGCGATGTCTTACGCTTTCCATGACATTCGCCACATCATTCAACCTTATCTGGATGACTTGCCAGCTCACTCATCTAGGCGAGAGGATCACCCTGAACACCTCCGCCAGATCTTCCTTCATTGTAGGCGCTATAATATTAGGCTTAATCCTCATAAATGCGTCTTCTGCGTGGATTCTGGACGTCTTTTGGGATTCATAGTCTCCAAAGATGGAATTCGCCTTGACCCTTTAAAAGTCGAGGCTATCATCAACCTCCCATCTCCCTCCTCACTGTATCATTTGCAGAGTCTACAGGGAAAAGCGAACTTCCTTCGACGCTTTATCCCGAACTACGCAGAGGTGGCTAAAGGATTCACGCGCCTATTAAAGCAGAATGTTCCCTTCCATTGGGACGAAATTGCTCAGCAGTCCTTTGAGAAGCTAAAGACATTACTGGTAAATGCTCCTTTGCTTCGTCCTCCTGATTACCACCGCGATTTCACTTTGTATCTCGCCGCCGCGTTTAGCACCATTGCTATGGTTCTGGTGCAGGATGATGATGATGGTAATGAACATGTCGTTTATTATCTATCGCGAAACCTTCTCGATACAGAAACGCGTTATGCTTATGTCGAGAAGTTGGCGTTAGCCGCAGTACACGCAGTGCAGCGTTTTCTCCATTACATCTTGTTGCGTACGATAACAGTGGTTTCGGATTGCAACCCCATGACATATATTCTCTCTAGACAATTACTGGGGGGCAAATACTCCAAATGGATCGTAATCCTGCAGGAGTTTGACTTAGAGTTCACCACTGCTAAGTCAACCAAATCACTTGTTTTCGCGGATCTTATATGCTCACTCCCTACAGACTCCACCCCTTCACACTCCGAGGATCATATCCCGGACGAAACTCTTTTCCTCATCAGTACTCGCGACCCTTGGTATGGCGACATAATTGTGTATCTTCAGACCTCCACATTTCGGTCTGAGTTGACTAAAGATGCCCGACTTCGAATTCAGCATCAGTCTCAACCCTACCACATCGTAGGAGATACTTTATACCGTGTTGGAGTAGATTCGGTGCTCCGTCGGTGCCTAACCTTGGAAGAGGCTGAAAGGGTCCTAAATGACTGCCACAGTGGCGCCTGTGGTGGAAATATGTCCGGATATGCTACTGCCCAGAAAATTTTGCGAGCAAGTTATTTCTGCCCGTCAATATTCAAAGACTGTATCGTTGCAGTCCGTAAATGTCACGCGTGCCAGGTGTTTCAGCGCAAGATGCGCGCGCCGCCTCTCCCTTTGCATCCTGTTATTACCGTCAGCCCTTTCGCGAAATGGGGCGTGGATTTTATGACGTGTAACCCTCACTCGGCCGGGGGGCATGCGTATATCATTGTCACTGTCGACTACTTCAGCAAGTGGGCCGAAGCGATGTCTACACTAGCTGCCGACGGTAAGACAACTGCCCAATTCATATTCAACCATATCATTTCACGTTTTGGTGTCCCGCAAGCCATCGTTACTGACCACGGTACTCATTTCCGAGATTATATGATGGCTGAGCTGACTTCAAAGTTGGGCTTACGTCACGATAGCTCAATGCCATATTACCCTCAGGCGAATGGCCAGGTTGAAGCAGTGAACAAGGTTCTAGTCACTATGCTTCAACGAACAGTTGGTATCCACAAATCCAATTGGCCCCTCCAACTGTTCTCAGCTCTATGGGCATACCGAACGTCTGCAAAGAGTGCAACTGGATTCACACCATTTCAATTGGTGTATGGTCTAGAAGCAACTCTTCCGGTTGAATGCGAGATTCCTTCGTTGAAATTAGCTATGGAACTTCTACCCGACACTTCTGCTGAGGAAGAACGTCTTTTGTATCTGGAATGGTTAGATGAAAACCGCCGTTTAGCTGCTTTAGTGATTGAAGCACAAAAGAAGCGGGTCAAAGCTCACTTCGATTCATCGGTTTCTCTTCGTTCCTTTGTTGAAGGGGACCTCGTCCTCCTGTACGATCAAGCACATGACAAGCTTGGGGCTGGCAAGTTCCAACCTATGTGGCATGGGCCCTACATAGTAAAATGCGTTTTGAAGAATGGGGCTTATGAGCTTATAGATTATGAAGGAGTTCCGCTGGCGCAGCCCAGGAATGGGCTGTACCTGAAAAAATACTACGGTTAAAGTCATTTTTGGTGTGGTGTGTGTACATAGGTGTGCTTTTTTCATTTGTGTGCATGTGTGGTGTGGTGTGCGATGTAAACATCTTTCTGCTGATCGGGTCTTCCTGATTGTGCAGATGTCCATTCGTCCGTTTGTTGGTTTCGCGGATGGTGCCTCCCGCAGTACCAGGAACCTGTCTTCGGCGGCCTGGGTAATCTATGATCCTGCTGGTGAGTTGGTCAACCTGCAAGGTGTGTGTCTGGGACGTACTACAAATAACATCGCGAAATATAGTGTTGTATTAGAATTATTAGCTGAGGCTGCAAACCTTGGTATCCGTGAATTGCTTGTGTATCTAGACTCACAGCCTGTAGTATTACAACTGAATGGTCATTATTCGGTCAGAAACCCATCCATTTTACGTCTGTATCTGCGTATTCGTTTACTGGAAAGAAATTTCGACTATATTACATATCATCATATACCAGGCATATGAATACATTAACATATGCAGTAGCTAATTTGGTGTTAGATAGATATTTGCGCAATTTGTAAATCATCATCACATGTAAAAGGAAAATCCATCCAGAAATAGATATGTATATATATAGATATCGAAATGTTTACATAGTGTGCGTCGCATAGAATAAAAAATATATGTTCGTCTTAATACATCCGGAGACGACATGTCTCTCAAAAAATATGCATGATAAAAGTCCTAGGAGTCCTAATCCGCATGGTGCTCATGATAGTAGGTGACTGCACGCACTAAGCATCTCAGGAGTCGGTGGAGGCGACAAGGCACTCCCACCGTATGTCTCTGGTACGCCATCGGTACATCCGCCAGCCGTGCGTAGTCTGGGATCCCTCGGGCAATGCCCTCGAGATTCTGGATTAACTCCCCCCCCTCTGCACCCTCTGCCTGAGGATCAGGTGCGGGAAGAGTCCTCCGCGCAATAGGAGACATACCGACTGGTCTCTCTGGGCCCACGTCTGCATACATATAAAATGTGTCAGGATGAATATGTATTAACAAAAAAAAATCATAAAACACAAAATCAAAAGGTCATACCCAACTCCTCGTCCCAATCATCTCCCTTCGGCAGTGGGAGATCTGGATCACCAGTGAAATCGGTACCTGCATATGGCCAGTCTTCCACTACGATCAACTGACGCCGCAACCACCCAAAAAACTCCGGCCTCCAGGACATCTGTTGGCCTCCTCCAGCTCTGGGCATCAATGCTGCCCAGCGAGCCATTCTTGGCTCTCGTGGAATCGGCTCAGCTACTATGGCCCCTTGGCCCTGGAAGATTGGTAATCGTTCCAGAATGAACGATACGAGGATAGAACCATAGCCAAACTGTTTCATCTTGGCTTGTTTGCATTTGGTCAGTTGCCTCTTCATGTTTATCGTCACTGCTGTGGCCCAGTCAAACAATAGGGGAGTCATACACTCTGAGGCTAACAAAAGTTTGGCCTTTGTGGCCTCGTGCGGTGCTTGCGACCCCGCAGCCCGCATGATGGTATGCAGCACCACTCTCAGTGCTAGATTAGGAATGGTGTGGATGTCCACCTTTCCACTTCCTGATCCCAGTTGTGCCCCTCGGCACACTCGTGCCATCACTTGCTCCATTTTCTCACCAGACAGTCTGCTCCCTGTCAATATGGGTACCGGACCTCTGCGCGATAATCCGGTTATGAAGTACACATCAGAAACCTCCAGTTCTAACACTTGATCCCGCAACTTGAATACTTGTTCATCTGCGTCCCACATATTGATCAAGTACTGTAGAAGCTCAGGCTGAGCTCGTAAACAGGGCGTCAGGAAGAACTTTTTTAGCCCACAGTTCCTGAGGGCATTCATGCAAGTTTCATTTTCCATGGCTTGTTCATCCTCTTCATCGTGCTCTCTTTCTTTCCACTCAATCAACATTTTGCTTGGTTTCCTGCATCAACATGGTCACAAACCCTTAATTAGATCTCTGATGAGCTTCAAATTTCATCCAAATTGATTAAAATCTCGAATTTTTAGGCGGAAATTTGGGTTCCGCCGCTGACGCGGCTATTTCATGAACAGTCGCGCCAGTCGGCGCGGGCCCTTTGCATATAAAAGCCCATTGGCGCGGGTCCGTGCCCGATACCCGTGCCAATGAGTGGAGCCCTAAAAATTTAAAAAGTTGCCTCAGAAGTCTAATGCATGATGTAAAATGGATTGAAATGAAGTACAAGGAAGCGCCTCTTACCTGGAACTGACGGAACTCTGAATAGTAGCCCGGATCGGTCGCAATCGCGGTCGAAAGTTCGCACTCAAACTGGACCACTGCTGCTCTTCGGTGAGGTAAAAAGTAAAAAGTAATTTTATTTTTACCATTTGGCGTATTTATGACTTTTTGAACGCAAAATAAGTTTTGAAAGTTATTTTTCTGAATATTTTAATATATTTTGTCAAAAATGGGTTTTACACTTGCCTTTTTGTGCAGCGACAGGTCTTTCACGCAACTTAGACGGCGAAACGAGTTGTGTTTTATACTTTTTCGGACTCGGTAAATACACGAAAAAGTCACACTAGAGTCATCTTTCAGCTCTTTTCTGACTCCCTAAACATGAAAAGATCGCCGAGGCCCTTGTCGTTTCGATCTCGTTAAAGTGGACACGAATCGACATCCACCCAGTATACGTTTACCCCTTTTTCAGGCTGGGATGGATTATTTACGAAAAAGGAATACCCTAGCTTATCGCGACTAGGAGGTTTTCTCGGATATTGTTTTCTACCTTTTCGGGTCCGAGGAACTATCTACGAAAAGGGACCGCTGGAGTTTACTTTTATGCCGTCTTTTCAAACTCTCTAAATATGAAAAGACGTCGAGTTCTTCCTTTGTCAGACTCGTTAAACCCTGATGACATTGGATTCAGTCGAAATGACGTTCTCCGAGTTTCTCCTTCCTAGGGCTCGTTAAACGTACTAGGATGGATTCGCCCGAAGGGCAGACTTATATTACAAGCATATGCTATCCCCTTCAAGCTTGTTATCAAAAATAGTTGGGGTAATCGCCAGAAATGGTGGGGGAAAATGGAACCAGTATCATTGTCGTGTCGGCAGTATGTCGCTCTTGAACATGGCACTTGTCTGCATTCGTGTCGGGTTGGGGACATCTCATCTCGTTCTTCACTTGCCTCCGTGGGTTTGGATAATCCCTTTTGACCTCTCATCTTCTCATTGCCTCGTCACCATGACCTCTGATCCGTTGATGTCAAATACTGCCAAGTCCACTGTCGTGTCGTTTACATGTTCAAGAGAAGTTGACCTCTGCAAGTATCAACCTTCCTCTGATTCTCATATGATCCTGATTCACAAAAACATCATGTTCCTCTGTCTCGTGTCGATGATGTGGGAAACATTATGGCCCACCTTCGATCAAGGTCACTTCCCGTCGACTTCAGCTCATTATCCGGGAAGCTGATCTAGAGACTCCCTTATGGTACCTTGGAGCCTGCATGCCTCAATGGCAGGTTCGTCGCATTCGACATGAGGTTTTCATCATTGGCCTCCGATCGAGTGATTCTACGGGTGTTCGACACCAGCTCATTGATTCGCACGTCGTAGATTGTACCTATAGTACCTTGAGAGCCATTGTCATTATTGGTGGTTCCTCTCGCGTCTGTTAACAGCTTTCATCATTGGCTGGTAATCAGGCGATGTTCTTGCATGTTCGACTTCAGCTGAAATATTCGCATGCTTTAACTTGTACTTTTTTCGGGTCGAGATGGAGTGCAAGACCCTGGATTGTGTCTGTTGTAATCCAGGCTGTGATATTGTGGATTATTATGATTATTTACATGACTCACTGATTGGATGGCTGCGACCATACCTGAGTCTATTTATCAATCCTCACTGGATGGCTGCGTCCATGCCTTGGATCTAGATTATTGTAAACTCTGTTATGGATGGCTGCGCCCATACCACGTGTATATATCATGTATCTAAGACATCAGTTGTACTTCGCTCCGCAGGTTTTCCGATGGCGGTGTTTTCAGTCGGCATGATCTCGTAAAGCATTTCACCCCTCTCTCTCTCTCGGGCCTCATGCTTTAGGGGGCATCTGTTACACAGCAATTTGTCACCATCCCTGCAATCCCCATCCCGCACATTGGAGGGTTCATTCCGTGACCTGTGGGCAGAGTTAAGACTTGAAAATACTTTCATTGCATCCCTCTGAAGATGAGCTTTAATTGCCCTGAAGACATCTCCTTGCAGAAACCCTAAAAATAGCTCTTTTTACATTGGTGCGGTTCCATAGTTCAGCCCTCGCGCCAAAAGGGAAAATCCTCCAAAGAGGGCGCGCCAATTGGCGCTCTGTCATAGAGCCGCACCCGCGCCAACCATATTAAGAGGTGTTTTTTAAAAATAAGAGGCGGAAGTTTCATCCTAACAAATTCCTGGACTGGTATCTATCTTGAGTTGGGTGGTTTGGCTACGGATTTCCATAGAAAGAAAGTGGTTTGCCACCTCTCATGGAAGCTTCCTTGATGATAGGGCCAATCCCATAATTATAGGGATCCCAACTTCCCTTCCTCCTCCTATAAAGGCTTGCCCATCTCCATAGCAAGCTAGTTCTAGAATCTCCAAGTTCCCAAGAGCTTTCATGCTGCAAAAGCCTTCTTGATTCCCTAAGGCCAAATCCAAGCAAGGAGACTATTGCCAAGTATCTGGAGAGAGAGGCTTGTCCCATCCTTGACAGGCTTTATCGAGACATGTTCTGCTGACGACCCGCCAAAGGAGAATTCGGCGTCGAAGCTTTGGTTGTATTCTTCTTTTTGACTCATTAATATTAAACGACTATTGGTTATGGTTCCACTCTTGTTCTTGATCATGTTCATGAGTTATGTCCTCTTCGACTGACATATAGTTGTATATTCTAGGTTTTATGCTTGCGTTTGTATTGTTTCTTGCATGTGCAGGTGTCCGATCACGGAGATCGTGAGGATTGTGATCTGCCAGGGCAAAGGAACGGGAGCACCACCTCTTCTACAAACGACATCGTTGGATTCCAGGTAAGCCTTCCTCGCAAATTCGGTTTATTTACAATTAGGAACCTGCACTGTAGCGTGTTTGATTGTTGCTAGACCCGGTCTGGGCTAGTAGGGATCGCCTCTGTCCGCAGAGGGGATTTACCTCCTCAACACCATCATTTTAAATTATTTTATGAGGGTGAAGTAAACCCCCTTGGTTGCAAACTTATTAAAAACAATGTGGCATATCCTTCATGATCTAACTAAAAACTAAACTTAGGGAAACATTTTAAAACTAACATTTGCACACGACAGTGCAAAAGAATGCCGAAGGTGAAGTACCCTTTACACTTGTTCATATTTTATCAGGAACGACAAATCTGAATAGTGTCCCGAACATAAACCTCATAACAAGAACGCCTTTGGCGTAACAAAATTGATTTGATATTAATATTTTGCTTTAACGTTATGATGAAAAAAATGAATTTAAAAAAATGAGAATTAACTATCACTCTTCTCATCATCATTATTATGAATAAGATAATTTTGCCAAGGTTTTATTAAAAAATTGAAAGAAAATTTGAGATCTAAATTGTTATAATAATAAGCATATTATAACAACTATAAAATAATGTGGTCAACATTTTTTAGTTGTTTTTGAGTTAAGTGTTGTTATAGTAATTGTTATAGGACGTAATATTTTCATTGGGATTGACAGGATATTTTCATCCTCTAAACAATATCAGATAGATGAACACTTATTACACAGATTACAACAGACGGGCATATTTACTTTATCGGACCTTATCCTCTGCTGGTCCCTTGATGCTCCCATCTGGAAATCTGCTGACAGTCTGGGCATATATGGAATTGATCTACCGGCATGGAACGAGTATAAAAAATTTCTACAAGGACTGGGACTATTGTATAACAGAAATGGTGACCAACTGACTTGGAATGGAAAAACATCTGGATCGGGCTTAATTGTGAAGGACATTTATGAAAGTCTCATTCAACCAAATCCTTCTGCTGCGCCGTCTCCCTTCTACTTTGCCTGGCACCTAAATATTCCAAACAAGATTGTATTATTTACCTGGCTACTATGGAAAAATAAAATAATGACTTGGGATGCTTTATGTAGGCGGGGCTTTATGGGTCCTGGAAGATGCCCCTTCTGTTGATTGCAGGAAGAAACCTCATGACATCTCTTTTTTACTTACCCTTTCATCCTTTCGATTTGGATGCATTTCTCAGGTGCTATTCGCGATTCATCTTGGCAGTCTTCTGATTGTATACAATCTATTACATCATGGGCTGGAGTCGCATATCCACTAAACACTACACCTTTCTATGTTATATGGGAAATCTGGATTGCCAAAAATCGATGTATTTTTGACGATTCCCCTCCTCACTCTGCCTTGATCATTAAGAATATCTCGACTTGGATCAATATAAATTCATGCATCGTCTCTGATATAAAAGATCTTTCTAGACGAATTAGACCTCATCATATCATCCTCCCGACATTATTTTTCGATGGTGCATGCATCAATGGAATATGTGGCTGCGGGGCTTGGATTCGTCTTCACAACAACGACCACTATCAAATCTATTGGAACGGGGGCTCTGGCTCAAACAACAAGGCTGAAATTATGGCACTCTGGGGAGGTATGTACATTGCATATAATCTAAAACTCCCAGACATTTATATATACGGAGACTCGAAGATTACTATAGATGGGATCAATGATCGCTGTAATCTGCAAATCCATCATTGTTTTGGTTGGATTCAGAGAATTAGAAACATTCTACAGAAATTTCAGTCATATAGTATCGAACACATCTATAGAGATTTGAATACTAGAGCTGATAAGCTATCGAAGAAAGGACTGGACAGTCCTTCTGGAGAGTTTCATATTCATCTCTACAGGGGCTCCCTTTGCCTCGACACTCGGATACTCCCTATTCCTTAACAGTCGATAGATGATGGGGACCTTCTTCTGGAAGCGAGCAAGTTTTCTAATTTGTTTCTTCGATGTTGGGTACAAATGAGCCTTCTTCTGTAAGCGAGGCTGCTGGTGGCTTCTTGGCATTGCTTCATCAGACATGATCCATTATGAATCTCTTTTTTTCTTCATTTAGGCGTCTCAGAGATCACTCAGTATTTGAGTTTCAGCTGTTTCTTGTATTGTGAGGACATCATGGGATTATCTATTCATAGGCTACTCTGGTAAATGCTTAGAGAATGCTTAGAGGATTGGGGTTCCAATTGCTGGATTCTTCGGGACTAAAATTGGGTGTAATGTCTTATGATGTAATCACTCGTATTTGATTGAATATGAACTGTAATACTACAACGTTTTTTTCTTACTGAAAAAAAATAAAAAAAATAAAAAATAAAAATAAAAATTGTTATAGGTGTATTAATAACATTTATGGGTTGCACTAATACTTATATAACTTAATACAAATCTGAGGGGGTTTAGATCTCTCAAATTCTCAGCTAGTTTTAAGGAAAAATTGGCTGCTAAAGGAATATTACTTTTATGAGCTTCTTATTTTAATTTAACTTATGAAATGACTTGAACATTGCTTGATAAATTGTCTCTACACAATGAAAAACGATACCTTAATTTCAATGGAATTTCACATAGAGTAGCCAAAGATGCTTATGAGCCTAACGTTATATTCAAATGATCATCTCTTTCTCAATTTTTTTTTTTTTTTTTCCAAATTTATTTTCTTTCTTATTATTGGCAAGGAGCTCCATGATTTTTTTATTTGATCCAAGGTATGAAGGAGTTCATGAATTCATTTTGTATGCTTCTTCAGTGCAAAGGGTTCACTTTCTTTCATTTTCATTTTGTATGCTTCTTCAGTGCAAAGAGTTCACTTTCCTTCATTTTCTCTCTTCATATTTGTCATTTGTTGATCCTTATCCCACTTTAGTACTTTCTCCACTTCCCAAATGTCATATAGTAAAGCATAAGATGAGAATAGAGCATAAAGAAAAATGATATATCATTACTATGCCATTATTCTTAGACATTTATGTTAGTATAACTCTTTTTTTTTAAATTTAACTTCTTATTACATTCTTTAAAAGATATATAAAAATTAAAATTTCCATATATTTTACTTAATTATTATTTTCCACATTCCCATTCTTACGTTTACTTTCACCATCCACTTTGCCCTAGTAAATATTTTTCCAATTTCACTAAATTGACTCTTTCATGAAATTTAATGAATTAAACCAAACGCTTAACATAAGAATCTCCATATAGATTTTGAAACCCTAAATCTTGTATTAACCCTGCTGGTGAAAACCCTGATTGGCTCTGAGAAACCTACAAACCCTAACTTCAAAAGGCATCACAAGGATTTCTGGGCTTCTTTTATACTTCTCCAAGAAGTTGAGGAGTGTAAGGGGGCAGGGCAGAGTTTCAGGTTGGATAAAGGGAAAATGGCGACTCCTTTGCTGAACAGGAAGATTGTGAAGAAGCGCATCAAGAAATTCATAAGGCCTCAGAGCGACCGACGTATCTGCGTCAAGGTACCTTTTACTCATCCTGCCGTCATTCTCTCTGATTTTTGCGATGTCGGGGTTTATGAGGGTTTTCCAGGGGCTGTGGGTACTCAATCTTGGTTCTTTAGCCCTAGCTCTGGCTGTCAACTCAGACTCTTACTCAAGTCCCGACTTCGAATTTTGCTTAGGCTTTAATTATAGTTTTCCCAATGCCCGCAACCTTGTTGTGTGGTAGAGCGACCTTGCAGACTTACCCTAAATTATATCAGATGATTAGTTATATTTTACTTAACTGTAGATGACAAGGCGGCGTCGAGGAATGTTCCACTCAAAGATCTGAAGCATGATACTTCTGACTGATGTATCGAATGCTTTACTGTGTTTTTTCTAAGATTAGGTTACTTTCTTAACTCATTTGAAATTGGTCACAGACTTAACTACATGTATACATTACCTGGGTGGCTAATTTGCACATTCCAGTTCGCTGTTTTATGATGGAGTGTGATAACTACCGGCAATGATTATTTTGCTGCTGTAATCGTGAATCTATGACTGAAACTCAGAACAAAACTGCCGCCATGTTCAAAACAGTGTTACATCTGCATTGAACGACTTATATTTTGTACAAATCATCATTGTATATGCATTTTTCAACTAATACAATGCTTGCTTGATGTGCAAGCGTCCATTTATTGACTCTTTCACAGGGTTGGGTTAAAATAAAACGTTCGTTCCCCATGTTTACTACGAGGATATACACATTTTTTTACTGCTTCTAAAATTTGTTCCAATGCTGAGGTGGTTCCTACTGCGTTCAATCTTTTCGGTTGGGCAAGAGTATTTTGGTTTGGTTTCTGTACTTATGCACTGTTTTAGAGAGCTTCAATTCATCATTGGCCATATTTTGCCTCCACACGGTGGAGCTATGATTCTCTTTTCGACAATGCATGCAAAGATGGATGTTGAATGTCCGGCTTTTCCACAATAAGAACAACTGAGGAACGCTCAAAGAATGATTGTGCATACGTCTGCCCTTCTTGCTTGAGTGGTTTCTTATTTCGGTTCCCAAGAGGATGGACATTTTTGCGGCGCATGTGAAGCTTGCCAAATTCAGCCCTCTTGATTTCACCTTCTGTGCTGGCTGATTGATCTATATTTATAGCAACTGACTTGCTTTTTCCTAAGCTCCTTTTTTGTTGGGGCTGGGAACCTTTTCTTCGGTATGCTCTGCCCACTCTTCCAAAATTTCTTACACTCTTCATTAATCACCTGGTTGATTGTTTCACTTCGTCCTTTGTCTTTGGGGGCATGCCATGGAAGTTTAAACTTCTCTTTCGAAGTCTCCTCCACTGAGGAACCCAAGGTCAACAACTTCACCAAGGCACGCAACGCCAGCGGATACAACCCAGATTGTGAAAATGTCCAAAATAGGGCATACTAACAACACAATCAGGTATTTCCAATTTAGGGCTGTAACAGAAGCTGGTTTCCGAAACCAACATTATCAGAATGCCCGTAACAGGACAGAACCGTTACTATATGTAGTTCATTGTAAGTAACTCAAACATTGTGGGGATTAATACGGTGCTTGAAATTTAGTGCTATAACGTTGTTTGTAAATCTATATATTCCTGAAAGATATCGAGCATTGGTGGTGATCATGCTTTCGTATGAATTTAAATACTCAATTCAAACTTATACTACAAAAATGAAAATATTGAGCAACGGAAGACACAATATTCCACACTATTATTAATACAAAGCAAATCGATAACTGGAGAAAATCCTCCATTTGGGTAAAAAGATTCGACGAATGAGGTAATGGGGAGATTTGCACTCAGTTTACATGGCCAATCCTCTTATTTTATTTTTATTTACATTTGTTTAATTTATCAAATCCCTCCAAGTGCAAACTTTTCCTCAAGATTTTCACTATAAAAAAGGTTTGTATTAGAAGGATTTGATCATTTATGTGCTTGATAAATCTGGAGTTGAGATGGATCTATGCTGTTCTAACTGCAGCCTCGCCTTTCCTCTACTGATTTCTCTCTTCCACTTGTCTGCATCTTTTATTGATCGACATCTTTGTCTTTTATCTTTGTGCTTTTTCGTAATGGTTTTTGGCAAAGAATTGAGAATCAACTCCCTAAAGGGGAATTTTCTTCCCCATTATTCTTTATAGTTGTCTTTTCCAATGAGTCATTTTTCCATTGTGGCCCCAATGCATACGCGTCTACTTCATAATTACAGATCACCTTTGATATGACCCTACGAGTGTTGGCCTAGTTGCCAATTTTTTTTTTTTTTTTCCCTGATTGTTTGCCCAATCCATTGTTGACATAGCTGGACCGACCCTTGTCTGGCTTGTTGTTATGACCCCAGAGAGTTGACCAACTTCTTAATAAAGAAATTTCTTTAATGATATTATTAGGACCAAAATTTTCTTCTAGTGGATTACAAATTTATGGTTGAGTTTTATGATGTTGGACTCGATATGGGTATATAATAAAGCAGTTCTCCTTAATTTGATTATTGAGATTAAATTTTAGTCCAATGAATTGCAAATAATTTATGGTCCCAAACTTCACATGGATATTTATTATTTTTGAATTCGTTTGGTGGTATTCCATCCACAACGAGCCCTCTTTAAAAATAGAAGAACTGTCCATGACAATTTTTTGGTGATGCATTTTTTTTGCTGAATTCTTGTTAGGTGAAAGCCTTTTGTGTAATGTGTCATGAAATTATGAATAACTAGGGCTGAAAAATAGTGCATCTTTTAAGGCATTTTGTTTGTGTATTGTAGATAGGCATATATTTTTGGGCTTATTTTCCTCACTTATTCTCATCATTATTTGGTATTTTTGAGTGTTTCTTATAATCTTTTAATTTTGTTTTTCCTTAGAAATATAGTTTCTCATTTACCAGTGTATTAGGTGTTCCAGGTGAGGATGCTGGTATCTTGATAGACACTAGTAGGTTCCCTCCCCCCACCGCGTTAATTTTTTGGTGTTCTATGCCTTTTTAAAATTCTTCTTCAATTAACAATCACTTTATCCAATATAAATTTAAACTTCCAGCAACAATAAGGAATTATAGATAGAAATAAACCAATGCACAATAGAAGACAACGAAGAATAATAGAGACAATATTTGGTCAAAAACTAGGGAAAATCCCCACAGGGGGAAAAACCTTTCAAAATTCTTCTTCAATTAGATTGTCATCAAATGTTCAACAGAGAGAGATAATGATCAAAACCATCAACAAAAGAGTCAAAGGTCAAAGCCTTGACTATACCAATCCAAGATGAACCCAAAAAATTTAAATTTGATCCAAAGTCAAAGTTTGCAAATTTGCGAAAAAGTCAACGACAACAATAATAGCCCTAATTAATCGATGGACAACGATCAACAATCCTCCAAACAATTCAATCAAAGTAACAACAAATTTGGCCTTCTAAGGTTGTTCAAACCAAGTCAAAATAGTTAACAAAATTCCCATAAAAAAGGGTCAAAGTCAACTCATTGACCTATGGAAACCCTAGCCTAGAATCTAAAGTCAATTTTGGTCAAAATGCTTTGAAAATATTGGTCAAATCAACAATCAACTCGACCTCCCAAACATATTAGAAATTTGGGCAAACAAAGTCAAAGCCTCCATGGTCAACATTGGTCAAAACCAATGTTGCGAAGATCGGCATCACGATAAAATTGACAAGGGTCCGGAAAACCAAAAAATCATAAAAATCGGAAAAATATCTGTAAAAATCGGCAAACATTGACAAAATCAAGATACCATCAAAATATTGGTAAAAATCGGCAAACATCGGCTAGGCCAAAAAATCATGATTTCGAGATAAAATCGGGATGTTATCGAGATGTTCGCAACATTGGTCAAAACAATCCCAAACAAAAGTCAAACACGGTCAACTGATTCTCCCTCTCTCTCCTTCGCACATGTGGCCTTAGACTTGCAATTTCAGAGCCATACAAACCATTCAAGAGAAGAATGTGTTATGTCATGATGCTCCAAAGTGATGTGACACGTGGTCTATTTATATGTGGTGAAGGGGTTTCAATTTTTTCTTTAGGCCGACCTAAACGACCCAATTTGTTTTTTGGCCGACCTTGACCAAGGGCTAGTAGGGGCTTCTCTGGATGTGAGGAAGGCCTCCCAATGGATGGAAATTCTCCCTAAGTTTCCAAATTTCAACAGTCTCTCTCAGTGAGGGAGGAATTTCTGACTGCACCATAAATTTCATCTCAAATGTCTTGTCATCTTCATCGCTGTATCGTATCACGTCTCATATCTGCTCTTTTGTTGAACACTTTCGAATCGAAAGAAGAAGAATTGTCATATGGTAGCTCTATCTACCACCCTATATCTAAGTATAATAAACATGATACCACTTAAGGATCACAACTATCCTATTGTGCGATGATCTTACCACTTTGACCCTTAAGAGTCAAGTGTTGGAACATCTCCATCTTCTCTAACTTCGGGGAGATATCCGACTTACCAGTGGTAAGGATCACACACACCCAAGTCTACTCACCCATTGACCAGATGGGATGGGACAATCCCAATGAGCCTAACTAGTGGGTAGGATGCCAACTAGGGCATACTCTGTCAAGTCTTAGAAGTGACAATAGGCAGGATATTACTTACCATGAGCTAAGAATCACAACTATCCTATTGTCAGACAATAGGCAAGATACTACTTATTGTGAGGTAAGGATCATAGCTATCCTATTGTCTAGAGTTCCCTAAACCCTAGGATCTCTCTGGCTCAGTCCTCTCCTTGGGAGCTCGAACAAGGGGGAAGAGGATAGCTCAGTGTCCTCGATTAGTCGAGATCCTTACCTGAGAGGGTCACATCCATTGGTCCAAGGTGCTCTCTGAAGACCATGAACTTCCCTTTTGGAAAATCCTTGTAAGAATATCTATTATCTGCTCGTTAGTTGAAATGTGATGGAGTCTTATGACTCCTCTCTGCACCATGTCTCGAATATAGTGATACTTGATCTCAATATTCTTGGAATTGTTGCGGAACACAAGATTCTATGTTGGTCGGATCCCACTCTTGTTGTCGCAATATATAACTGTCGTATCCAGAACTTGCTCAAACGACTCTCCAAAGAGCTTCTGCAACCATACTGCCTTGTAGCTAGCCGTGCTAGCAACAATATATTCGGCCTCGACCGTAGTAAGGACAACTTCTACTTCTCGCTCATCCAAAATATCATGGCAAATCCCATGCTAAAACAACATCTTGAAGTGCTCTTTTTGGTAGCAATATTTCCGACCCAATCGACATCAATGTATCCATGTAGCCTCACATCTTTGGCAATATATCTCAGTCCAAGATTGATAGTCCCATGCAAATATCTCAGGACATGCTTGGCAACGACCAATGTGCATGAAGAGGCTCAGTCACGAATTGACTCAAGGTGTTAACTGCAAAACATATATTTGATTGAGTGTTCACAAGGAACATCAGTGCCCCAATCAACTATCGATACTCAGAGGGATTTGCCAAGTTAGGTCCTATAACTTCTCCACATAACTTCTTAAATTTCATCTTCATCGGTGTGGCCATGGACTTACATTCTACCATTCCAAATATTTCGAGCAGTTTCACAACATATTTCCCTTGAGAAAGGAAAATCTCACCATGCCTCTGACACACTTCTAAGCCCATGAAGTAGTGCATCAATACAAGGTCTTTCATCTTAAATTCAAAGGCCAACTCAGAATCAGAGGCTCTACACCTGTCAAGAGCAAGTCATCAACATATAAAACCAAAATCAAGTGCATACCTTGTAATATAAGTTTGGGTTGACATTGCTTCTCGTGAATCCAAGCTTCATTAGGTAGCTATCAATATGAGCATACCAAGCCCTAGGGGCTTGCTTCAATCCATAAAGTGTCTTCTTCAGCTTGCAAACGTGTGTCTTCTTGTCCTGTACATAAATTCCCTATGGTTGCTCAACATATACTTCTTCTTGTAGTATGCCATGAAGAAATGTGATCTTTACATCCATCTGGTGAAGTGTCCATCCTTGTCTAACAGCTAGTGCTACAATAGATTGAATTGTTGTATAGCGGGCAACTGTTGCAAAGATGTAATCATAATCTTCTCCCTCTTTCTGGGAGAAACCTCTAGTCACAAACGTCGCCTTATATTTCTCAATACTCCCATTTCTTAGTATTCCCATATGCTCCATGCTTGATCTTTAACAACCATTTAGAAGTCACAACAGACTTACCTTCGGGCTTCTAGACTACTTCCACACATCATTCTTCATTATAGATTCATATTCTTCAACTATAACATCCTTTCAAACTTGCTCTTTCACTGCTTATTCAAAGGTGGGAGGCTCAACCTGTATGATGGTGCTCATAGCTACAACATAACCTTGGTATCGACATGGCTTCTTACTCTCTTTGAAGGTTCCTCTAGCAACAACATGTCTTTCAACATCTTCTAAGGTATCACAAAGCCACAATGGTTTTTTCTTGGCGGGAAGATCACTTGGAGGAGGATCCAAGGGGTCCACAGGTTCCAAAGGATCATCAACAACATTAGGCTTATGTTCATGTACAAAAGGACCTTCTAGAAGATCATTATCTTTGTTCTCAATATTGTTAGGAGGAGGAGGAGGAGTGTCCCTTGCTTTCCCAAGGGCAACATCTTCATCAAATGTCATAACCCTGCTAAACTCTATATTCCTTTGACCAACTGCATATATTCTTAAAGCTTTAGAATTTTCACAATATTCAACAAACATACTTTTCTTCCTAGTAGCTTCGAGCTTGTTCCTTATGTCCTTTGGCACATGAAAGTATACAGGGCACCTAAAGATTCTCAAATGACTAACGTCGAGCTTGATACCCGTGAATACTTTTGTTAGTCCTTGAATTTTGGAGCAGGCTTTCTTGAATTAGATGGACCTCCTCTTCCTTTCCTTTTCTTGGCTTGAGCAGCAAAAGTAAAGGGTTCTCCTTCTTTATGTTTTTGAATCCTCCCTTGAGAAATCATCCTCGTCTCTTCTTGAGTGCACTTGCAAGTTGCCAACCTGTTCATCAAATGTCGGAATCTTTTCATTGTTACTAAGAGTTGTAATAAATGTCTCCCAAAGAGGAGGACGACCCCCAAGTGCAACAAGTACCAAATCTCTACCAGACAGATTCTCCAGCAGTCAGCAATTGATCCTTTAGTTGGGATATCCTAATGAAGTATGACTGCAGAGTCTTCCCCTTGTTCATTTTCATGTCTTTGAGTTGATTCTTCAAGGAAATAAATGTCAACGTCAACAGTTCTCCAAACAATTCGGTCAAAGCAGCTGCAAATTTGGCTTTTCACAGATCAGTCAAACCAAGTCAAAACAGTCAACAAAATTCCCACAAAAATCAGTCAAAGTCAACTTGTTGACCTGTTGAAACCTTAGCCCAGAATCTCAAGTCAATGCTGGTCAAAATGCGTGGAAAATCTCGGTCAATTCAGCAGTCAACTTAGCCTCTCAAACAGATCAGAAATTTGGTCAAACAAAGTCAAAACCTCCATGGTCAACACTGGTCAAAACTGTCCCAAACAAAGGTCAATCTCGGTCAACAGATTCTCCCTCTCTCCTTCACACATGTGGCCTTGTACCTGCATTTTCAGAGCTATACGAACCATCCAAGAGAAGAATGTGTTGTGTAATGATGCTCCAAAGTGATGTGACATGTGGTCTAGACTCTATTTATATGTGGTGGAAGAGACCCAATTTGTTCTTTAGGCTGACCTGAACTTTTGTGCACATTTGGGTTTCATATTAAAGACAATATTTTTCCTTGACCAAATTAAATTTTTCCAAGGGCTAGTAGGGGCTTCTTTGGAAGAGGAAGGGCATTCCAATGGAGGGAATTTCTCCCTGAGCTGCCAAATTTCAACACACCTAGCCCCACTGGTTTTAGAGGTGGAGGATGGTAGTGACTACCAGCCAAGATAGTGTCTTGTAAGTTGTAACCCAAAGGGACTCATATGAGATTTGATTCTGAGAGCTATCTGAACTTCTATTAATCAAGTTATTTTAATTTTGTGATATTCTATAATTTTTTAATTAATATGCTAATAATTTCCTAGAATTGTTAATTTTCTGGAAAGGATTTGAACCTCAGTGTATAATATTATTATTTTGCTGGATTGGCAGTAACTTTTCTTAGATCATCAAATGTCTTGAGAGAATGTGTAATTGAGTTTTTTGTCGAGTGGCTATTGATTTCACGCTTCTTCTCTTTTTTTCTTAACAGGAAAGTTGGCGGAGGCCTAAGGGTATTGATTCACGTGTTAGGAGAAAATTTAAGGGATGTGCCCTTATGCCAAATATTGGTTATGGGTCTAACAAGAAGACCAGACACTACCTGCCCAATGGCTTTAAGAAGTTTGTTGTCTACAATGTTCATGACCTAGACCTTCTTATGATGCACAACAGGTAAACACTTGTACAGTTACTGTGTTCTTTTATTTTGAAGTCTCATTTTTTATCAAGAACATTAACTTGTTTTTGTATATTTGTGTTGAGCTTCTATTTTCTTTCTAACCCAGTAAACATTCACTGGTTGACTGATATACCTATATGTCTTTCATAGGACATACTGTGCTGAAATTGCACACAATGTTTCAACATTAAAGAGGAAAGCAATTGTAGAACGGGCTGCACAACTTGATGTTCTGGTGACTAACAAGTTAGCTAAGTTGCGTAGCCAGGAAGACGAGTAACTTGTGACAGTTTTGGCAGGTTGATGCATTGATATAATTGATGTTTAATTAACTTTATACATCATATCAAGCTTATAATCTGGTGCTTTTGAAAATTGCTTGGTAATTATTATTTCATTTTTGGATTAATTCACTTGTTAACGTTAATGAATTCCTCTTCTTTGGCCCAACATCCATTTTGTTCTATTGTGCGCTTTCTCATTGGTTTTTGAGAAGTGCGATTTATGAGAAACGTTTTGAGACTCGTTAGTATTTGAGAAGTATGATTTATGAGAAATGACTTCTCATTAATTTTTGAGAAGCATGATTTATGAGAAATGTTTTACTACATTTTTGCACGTGGTTTTGTGTGCTCCTTACCAACATTTTTGAATAAATGTTTTTGCAATATTTAAATTTGGGGATGCTGTTAACTTCAGATAAACATATACGCTTTTCCTGGACAAGCAACAATGCATTTTTTTACAAGAAATATTTTTAATAATGAGAACTCTTAAGGATGCTGTTATCTTCAGATAAACATATATGCTTTTCCTGGACAAGCAATCTTGCATGTCTGGCAAGAATTATTTTAGCGCCTGAAATGTAGACAGTGGTCTCTAATTCCTATTTTGTTTCATCTCCATTATTTGCAATGAATAGTTTGCATTTTTTTTAAAAGTATCTTGTATGCATAAGGAACTTTTAAGTAAAAAGGTTTGTAGTCTTGGAAGGTTAGAAAGGCATTAACTTTTATGGATTAGTTGAGAGATCTTGATATTCTCCAGGAGTTTTCAGCATTCTACGCAGAAGAAATTTTCAAGGAACAAGATTTATAGTCTGGGAAAGTTAGAAACGATGACATTGAATTTTATGAATTATTTGAGGCATCTTGATAATTTTAGGTGTGATAAGCATGCATGCATGCATCAGCCATTTCTAGCTTTTGGATGTATTAGTTACAATAGAAAATAAAAACAATCTTTTAGTATAAACCATTTACATGCTTTATCTATAAACTTCGCTGTACATGTTTGTGAGACCTGAGCCACATTTAAGATATTGGAGTATGCTATGGATTAGGCAATTCTTGTTTGGAGTTACTATAACATTGCTCATGACAGTATTAAAATGCAAGTCCCTCTTAGTACAAGACATTCACATTTGATATTTCTAAGAGTTTTTAGCATGCATGCATCAGTCAGTTTAGCTTTTGGATGTACTAGTCACCTGTTGCAATATGAAATCAAATTAGTATAAACCATTTACATGCTTTATGTTTAAATTTCACTGTACATGTTTGTGAGATCTGATGTGCACTGTTTTAAGATATTTAAGATTTTGGAGCATGCTATGAATTAGCCAGTTCTTGTTTCGAATTATTAGAACATGGTCGATGGCAGTAGCAAATTGCAAGCACCTTAGTACAAGACATTCACAGATTGTCTCTATTCTTGCTTGTCAAGTGTGACTTTCAATGTAAACTTGTAGATATTAATTGACAGAAAGTTACAGGATCCTTGTTCAGATGATTTTGGTTGGCAACATCTAAGACCAGCCAGATGTGTTATCTTGTCTTTATATTGTATGCCAAATTGTTTAGTAATTTTGGTTTTCATTGTATTTTGGATGTATTTTATTGTACTGCGAAATCTGTAGATTGATAAGATTAAGATCAGTGTGGAAAAGGTCGCAGTAAAATCTGCAAAATCCGATTTTATTTTTTCAGCTAGCCGATTTTATCAGCTGATTTTTGGCAACTTTTTGGAAAATGAAAAATTCTGGATTTTATTATGAAAAAAGTGCCGATTTTATTGAGAGTCGATTGAAAAAATCGTGAAGCCCGTCCAGGCCGCACATAAGTGAGGGAAAGGGCTGCAAATTTCACTCATTTTTCACTCCTCTTTCTGCCTCTCTCCCTGTGGAAAGAGGAGGTATTTGCCACTGCCCAAGAGGAGGAGCTTTACTAGTTTTGTGCTGTGGATTTGGAGATTTGTCCACTGCTCAACCTGAGAGACTCAGGGTGCCGATGTGCTGTTGCAAGGTATGTATTATAAATTATAATTTCTCTCTCAGGAGGAGGAGGAGGAGGTGACACCATCTAGGGTGGGCAGCAGCAGAGGATAGAGGCCACCTCTTTTTTCGCTTCCAGAGGACAAAAGAGTCCGTTTGTAGCCCCAAGGGCAGGGCATTCTTCCCCTAAAGGAAAAGGCAAAGCCATTCCCTATTCCCGTAAAAGGGGCAGAGGATCCCAGTGACTGATTACTTTATGACATGTAGATGACTCATGATTTTATTATATTTTTTGTTGATATTTTGACCCCTGAGAGTTTGAGACTGAGCGAGGGCTCAGGATTAATGACTCAATTCACTATTTTGATATGTGATGTAGCACTAGACTTATACATATTATATATTAGCTTTCTTTTCATATTTATGTGGAAATGTATTTATTTGATGTTGTGGATACTTTAGATGCTAAATTAAAAAAGAAAGAAAGAATATTTTTGTATTTTTTAAATTTTGCCGATTTTTCCAAAAATCTCCCGCTACTTTAACTACTTTTTCAATTTCCGGGCCCTTGCTGATTTATTCCCAAGGTTGAATTTTTCCACATTGATTTAGATCCTTATTTTATTTTATTTTGTAGAGTGTTAGATCCATAGTTTTTGGTTTGCAGGATTTCCTTTTATTTGATAGTTGCACCTACCAAACTTTATTTACTCTGCCATAAACTATTACTCTATTATTTATATTGTATTTCTGTTATTTGAACGCTGCTTTTAGATGATGTGCATAAACCTTTTAGTAATTTTTAGTCCTTGCTACTGGGAGGGGTTGTCAAAATTCGTATTGGTACAAAAGTCGTGAAGAAAATTATCCTTTCACACACACACACACACACACACATATATATATATACTTTCATTGCCGTGCTTTATCGGTTGTCTGACTGCACAAATTGTCTGTCATTTATGATAAAAGATGGAAAAAGAAAATGTCTTACCCAAGATTATGCAGCCCACAAAAATGAGTGAGATAGGACCCGGGCAGCATCCGAGACTAGATCTGTTATCTTGTCTTCATGATGTATGCCACTAGTTTTAGTTTTAGTTTTGATCGTATTTTATGGCACTACCTAAATCTGTAGAGTGACATTATTCAGATCTTATTTTTTATTTTGTAGTGTTAGATCTATAGTTTTTAGTTTGTATGATTTCATTTTGTTTGATAATTGCACCTACAAAACTTCCGTTATTTTCAATCGCGAGTTAAAAACCTTCTGATCAATCCATTACATGTCCATGGATAATTTGGCTTGGTCAATTCCAGGGGAATACCAACCAAATCCAATACAAGAGACAAGCTGACCTGAATTTACATGAAAACTAACTTATGATAGACAATGCCAATGTTTTTATTACATTCTTGGTAAACGAACCCAAGAATGATTGTGGATTTTGTCGAAGGTCCCTTTTTCCTTTTTGCTTCCGTACATCAATCCATTTTGAGCAGTTACCAGGGATAGATGTAGAGGAGACAATAATTGCATTTCCTTGGTCCAATCCCAAACTTGGAGGTTCTGCTGCTTTAGCTCCTTCCTTGTCACTATTTGAGTGATCTGATTCATGGAAGCATTTGTGGCCACTCATTGGCAAAGCCAAAACCAGAGTTGTATATTGTGCTTCTCCATTTGAGGGATGGATCTCAATTTCTGCATGATGAGATGTCCCTGCATGTGGTTGAGCTGAGGCCGAAGGACTTGTTTTTGTTGTAGAGGATTTTTGTTGTTGCATATTAGCTGTCTCGTGAGCTGAAGAAGTCTTATCTCCTTTTGGAGCTCTTTGATCTTGCCATCCTTGTGACTTATTCCTGGAATCTGGAGGAGGAGAGAACACTTGAGAAGAGGGACAAACATTCTGGAGATGCCTGGGTTGTTGACAGATCCTACAACGGAATGCTGTATTTTTGTAGTCCACCGGTTGTGAATAGATAATGTCATTCCACTTGAGGAGGATTTCTGCTGTATTTTCATAGTCCATTGGCTGCGAATAGATGATGTCATTCCATTTGAGGAGGATTTTGTCTGATAACCCTTTGATGAGATCGATATCAACACATATTCGAGCAAAAGGTCACAATACCCTTTTCAAGCCTTTTTGTGTTTATTTTAATAAAATGATTGAGTGAGTTACCTACATTCAGGATTCTTACTCCAAACTGGAGTGATTGTAGTTGGTATAGAGAGGGTAAAACTAGCAAACCAAGTATTGAAAAAAAGGTCAGCATAGTCCCAAAACTAAGTCCCTCTCATAAAAAACCTTCAGTTAATCCTTCAAATCTTTAAAATACAACACAAAAAACCTTTCGAGCAAAAAAACAAATCTATATTTGGGGACCAGATCTGATGCACCCATTCTAGGATTGCAGATGCCTAGGCATGCGTTGAATAATTCATGTAAGCATCGTCGGTTTGAAGATGATCCACTTTAATAGTTGGGATATTTACTGGAGCATCCACAATGAAGGCTGTCCCTGAGATCTCTGGGAAATTGCTTGTGCGAGCCTTGAAAGATTTGGGTTGGGAGGAAGAGGATGCACCCCAGCCTTTGGCTCCACCTCTTAGCCTTGATCCATGCTTGCTGAGTGATTTTAGGTCTTGAGGCTGCCTACCTCCATGTTGGAGTCTAATGTTGCCATATGGTATTCCCATCTAATCCTGTTTCTGTCTGTGAGGGAGGTGATGAGATCTGTGGCTTTGACCTATATGTAGAAGAATCTCGCTGATAGTTGTCTAACGAAGACAGCGGAAATCTCCAGATTTGGGGTAACAACCTCCTCATGGTTGCAGGAGGAACACTTCACTGGGAAAGATCTCCTTTATTTTACCAGATCTTGTTTTACCAAATCTCGAGGCAGATCTGGTTTATGGTCGACTAACTGTTTCCATGGAACCAATGCCATTATTCTAGTACAACTCCCTTCTCAAGATCTCGATTTTGGCAACGTGGATCAGTCTTGTTGGAGGAGATTTTGCGGCTGGGGCATTGCTTGTTTCAACTTTCGCCCTTGACCTGGGCTGCAGGTGGAGAGGAGCCCTCTGCAAAAGCGAGCCCTTGAAAACTGATTGGAGGCCCAGCAGCAGAGGAGTTATTTGAGGGGGAGGTGTGCGCACACCCAAAAGCATGACACTCCAAGAGGAGGAAATGGCAGAATTGAAGCGGGCAGTGGTGGGCAGCGAAAGTAGGTTTGCAGAGGCCATAGCTGTTGCTGAGGTCAAATTCGGTTGAGAGCTACCAGACGTAATTACACCTACAAGACTTTATTTATTCTGCTATAAACTATTGCCTTATTTCAGCCAAGAAGAAACAAATTTGGAACACCCTCAAAAACAAATGTAAAGGGTAATATAAATAACGCATATAAAGGCCCAATATTGAAAGTTTAGGATCGAAGAGGCAAAGTCGAAAGTGTCTAAGCAAGCTCGCTCGTCCAATCACTAAGTTAAGGACCAAAAGGGTGAGCCGGTATATCAAGGGTTAGACGCCATTTTTATGGTTTTATAAGCCAGAGCAAGAAGATGAGTCATACGTAGGGTGAAAGCGATGATAGAATGCATTAAAACGGTAATTGAGACGGTTTTGTTACATTCGTGTAGGTTCTTTTGCTCAACCTTCGTCTCCCGGTGGTCTCGGGTTCAAGCGCATATCTAAGTTTTACCATACTATACTGGTTTGGTTTGGAGATTCTTGTTAATCAACTAGACCCTTTCTGTGCGTTTCTCTCTGCTACCTTTGTTATTCCGTACTTTTTGATTACGTAAGTGATGCACTCTCTTACTTACTATTGCACGATTTTTTATATTATATTTCTGTTATTTAAATGCTGCCTTTAGGTATGATGTGCATAAACCATTTGGTAATTTTTGGTTCTTGCCACCGGGTGTTGTCTTGTCAAAGGTCACATGTCGGAACAAAAGTTGCGATGAAAAATATCCTTTCTATATATACATACATTGGTTAATGTGACCTGCTTTATTATAATTGCCTTACTGCAGTGAAAAATATCCTTTCTATATATACATACATTGGTTAATGTGACCTGCTTTATTATAATTGCCTTACTGCAGATTTTGTCTTTCTTTTATCAAGAAGACACAATACGAAAATGTCATACCCAAGATTATGCAGTAAATAAAAAGTAGTGATGTAGTACTAGGGCTACTGTACTCTCCAGTGGATGAAGTTTGTGCGTCAATAAGCTCCTATTTTCATAGTTGATGCAGAGAGAAAGCGTAACAGCATCAATCAGATATACGGTTAGATGAAACGAAACGGTAATAATGTGTGAAGGCATTGCTGACGTTATTTCTGATTTCGTCTCTGCCTTTGCTGTTGTCTCTGGACTTATTTTAGAATGTATAAACTTGTCTACTATTAACTGGTACCAACTGTTGAATTGCGAAAAGCTTCTCCAGGAAGCTACCCATCATATCTGCTGCAGGTTTCTTGGCTTTCAAGTGGTTTCCATCATACGTGCTGCAGGTTTCTTGGCTTTCAAGTGGTTTAAGCATGCCAGTTCTGCTGGTACAAAGCTTGAGAAGCAGTTTAGACATGATATTTCAGAAACTAAATTTATTTTATTATTCACTAGATGTAACCTGGATCTGCTTGTGTTCAGAGGTATTTGATTTTTGTTAAGGGTGGTGTTTGAACATTACTGCTAGTAGTCCTTATCTGTGAAGTTACGAGCCAAGTCATTTGTTGTTGACATATTACAATGTTAAAATTTCCGGGAGTGTGGGAGCAGAGAGAGGCACATGGGGATGTGTGGAAGCACCCCCAAATTTTGGGAGACGGAGACATTGGGGTCATAGCATGGGGTTTCCCATTTCCAAAAATATAAAAATAAAAATAACACAATGAAAAAATCCCAATAATAACAATTCGTCTTATTCAAATTCATCATTTTGCAATGTAAATAGTAAATACAGTAAAAGTCTTGGTGATGTGTAGAAGCACCTCCACATTTTGGGGAGACAGGGAGACTTTGGGTCCTAGCATATGGGGTTTCCCATCTCTAAAAATATAAAAATAAAAACAACACGATGAAAAAATCCCAATAATAACAATTTTTCTTATTCAAATTCATCATATAAAAATAACACAATAAGAAAGTTCCAATAATAATAAGTCAGTCTTATTCAAATTCATCATTTTAAATAATACAATGAAAAATCCCAATTATAACAATTCGTCTTATTCAAATTCATCATATAAAAATCCCAATAATAGCAATTCGTCTTATTCAAATGCATCATATAAAAATCCCAATAATAACACTTTGTCTTATTCAAATTAATCATATAAAAATACCAATATTAACAATTCGTCTTTTCAAATTAATCATATAAAAATAACACAATGAAAAAATCCCATAATAACTAGTCTTATGCAATGTAAATAGTAAATAGTAAAGTAGTACTACAATAAAATTTAGGGATTGGAATTTATTTGAAAATATAGAAATTATTGCATTTTATTAGTTCTCAATAGGTAAACTATAAAATGTTTGTAAAAATATTCAAATTTCTAAGACTTTGTTTTATAGTCTATAAATATTTTTGGGCTGTTTATAAGTTAAAATATTTTTTATTTTATAAATTTGGGTGAATCAGTTTTAGAAAATATGGATATAAATGAATATTCATTTTGGAATATTCAATTTGGTGAATAATTTTGTTTTGAAAAAACCATGGAAAAGTAGTGGCCATTTGTGAAATTTAGCTCCTAAAATTTTCCCTAGTACTAAAATCAAATTTGTAAATGTTATAAATATGATTTAGATTCAGATTCAGTAATGAAATACATTGATTGATTCATAAGCAGAAATAGTGAAATATAGATACATGGATTTAAATTGATCATTTTAAAATATAACTAGTGTTTAAAAAAATAGTGGATATTGAAATCTGAAATAGTAAAATGAAATTACTCCTAGTAAAGTGTAACAAGTCAAAGACTTGGTCTGAGATTATTAGTATCTAGAGTCTAGACTTCAAAGTTAAAACTGAAAATTACCAGTGAATAACGAAGATTAAAAATGAAGTGAGGATCAAGAAGTGAAAGTGAATAAAATTAAAAATTTTCAAGCTTTTATTGGCAAAATTTTTGGGAATTGCTTTAGAAGCAAGAGTAACAAGTCAAAGACTTAGTCTGAGATTTTTAGTATCTAGAGTCAAGACTTCACAGTTAAAACTGAAAATTATCAGTGGATAACCGATCAAGAAGTGAAAGTTAATAAAATTAAAAATTTTCAAGCTTTAATAGGCAAATTTTTTGGGAATAGCTTTAGAAGCACACCTTTTAAGGGTATGCCTAGAAGCACCCCTTTTACTTATCGAAGCAAGGGGACACCCAAAAGCCTCTCCTTTTGGAGAAATATGTCTTCCACATTGGGGAAATATCGAAGCAGGGGGACACCCAGAAGCCTACCCTTTTGGAGAAACATGTCCTCCACATTGGGGAAATGATTCCTATGTGTTCTCATATTTTGCCTAAAAGTGGGAACGCAGGGAACATTTTCCTAGGCACCCTTCTAAAGTGAGGATCAAGAAGTGAAAGTGAATAAAATTAAAAATTTTGAAGCTTTTATAGGCAAATATTTTGGGAATAGCTTTAGAAGCACACCTTTTAAGGGGATACCTAGAAGCACCTCTTTTACTTATCGAAGCAGAGGGACACCAAGAAGCCTCCCCTTTTGGAGAAACATGTCCTTCACATTAGGGAAATATCGAAGCAAAGGGACACCCAGAAGCTTCCCCTTTGGGAGAAACTTGTCCTCCACATTGGGGAAATGATTCCTATGTGTTCTCATATTTGCCTAAAAGTGGGAACACAGGGAACATTTTCTTAGACACCCCTCTGTTTGGGAGCGTGGAAGACATGGTTGTCACATCCCCACGGAACATTGATGTATTGTTTTTATTTTTTGCACCATGAAATTTCATACCTAATGTTTAAGTCCACTTTGTAACGGGAACATTGATGTATTATTTTAATTTATAGCAACCTGGAATTTCATGCGTTCCACCTGTTTAAGCTCACTTTGCAATGGGTTGTGGATGGATTACTAAGTAGTTAGGCCCAGGAAGTCTGTAAATCGAAGTCACAAAGTGCTATGCTACAGTGATATATCAAATGCCCAGGGGTACAAACTACAAACTTTTTTGTGTAATTACATATGCATCCAGATTATGCATGAGCTTCAGTGTCATAGAACCAGGGGTTGAAGTGTAAGGTGTGGATGCAAAGCATGCCAGAGCATTGTTGGTCGACTTATATGATGGATGAATGTGAATGTCACATTAATTATGGTTATAAACAAACCCTATAATGTGTTCTTATTAGCTTCACATACACCTTTGGGTGAAACTGGTTTACCCCTAACACAAGGTGATGGTTGGGATCTCAGGGACCAGTGAAACCCCGTGATTTCTTTTTTTTTAGGGTGCCATTGACCCCAAACTTTCGAGAGTTGTTTCCCTGTCAATTGAAACTCTCTCTTCATTGTTTTCTTGGAAAACCCTAAATAAGAAAACTCCAATTCATGAAGGAAAAAATTGTGGCGGTCTCCAGTTGCTACACGAAGCCTCTGTTTCTTCTTTCAAGTTTGTTTGTGACTGTTTTAGGCTGCTCGGTCTGCACAGTGGTAGGTTTTTCCATCAACGTTGGGATTGTTTTTGATGTGATTTTTCCCACAAATTGTCTGTAATGTCAAAGTAAACGAATCTCTAGCCCGTTACATCCAATTCCAATTCTGGGGATTCAAATCTTTGGAACCCAACTCATTGGCTCTGTTAGGTGATGGAATACATACCATGGCCTGAATGCCAAATGGCTGGATTGGCCATAGTCCGATACTTGAGTCTTGTAGAGTTGGTTTAAGAAGTTTTATTTCCCCCTCTTCTTTATTGCTGTGACAGGGGGACATTTGCTATGTCTTCGTTATTGTGTAGAAAGGCATATTTATATGCCTTTCGCTGACAACTTGCAAATGAACAATTGTCTAGATGTAAGGTTAGTAGATATTGAGAAGCCGCTCTGAGTTGTGCAATCAAGTCCTTGAGAAGACATCAGAGGCCACATATTGTGCTTCTGAGTTGTGTTGTTGGAACCTGTGTTGTGATTGGAGCTGGAGTGTTTATGCCAGCAATCTCTGGTTTGAATACCGATTTCCATGATACTTGTATATGAAAGTACATTGTTCTTGTGAGTTACTTAGCCCTTAGTGTGTGGGATGTAGTTTTTTTTGGAAGACTAGAAGATTGGAGTAGACGACTAGGAGTCTTTGGTTGCATTCTGTTATGGCAATGCATGAAAAATTTGTGGGATATTATGGTTTCATTTACCACCACTAGTTCTTGTTTCATTTACCACCATTAATTGTTCTCGTTTCATTTCCCTGAAATCAGTGAGGTGTGTCTACAACTCAGGTAGATGTGTCATGTCTGGGATTCTTATAAACGAGATTGAAATACATTTGAAGAGATTGAAATACATTTGAAATCCATAAAATTCAAATTGAAACGATTTCAAAATTGAAAAGAACAGAACATATTGTAATAATAATTAAAAAAATAAAATTTTAAAATAAACCAGCTTATATCCATCTTAATCCAAAAAAATAAAATATAAATTAAACAGCTTATATCCATCTTAATCCAAAAAAATAAAATCATAAAATAAACCAACAGCTTATATTATCTTAACCCTTGATTTTTTAAGCACTAATGAGTTTGTGCTTCCATTTCTTTTTTATCCTTCTTAGTACTTGTTAAATCCACTGATATGATGGATCTATGCTGTCTACACTTTGATGTCATAATTTCTTTCTTTGTGAGTTGCATATATATGTCCATGGAGTTTTATTTATATCTTCCTACATGCAGCTTGATGTGATAACTTCTTAATGAGATGTTTTTCATAATGGCAGAAGTGTCCTCAGACACGTAATTTTATTGATAATGGAAAAGAAATTACATAAAAAGTTGTAGGAGTTTACAAACGTAAACTTCTACTAAATTTGCAATTAGGATACTAACCTATTTATAAGCTATATGTCTTAACTTAATTTAGTTATGGATCACTTGAAAAAATAACAAGTGTCCATTTACAATAAATGATCTTCTATCCAATCTATTAACTTTATTCCTATTTTAGAGCCTAAGATACGACTCAATTCTAGAGTTCCATCTTTGCTAACAATATTCTATTTCTAAGTGTCTCTAATATTTATTAAATATTATAATTTAATAAATATTTTTATCCTAACTTTACATTATTATATTTGGATCATCTAACATTCTCCCCTATGATCCAAAGATACATTACAACATATACCAAGTTCATCTCTGAACTTAATAAATTTTATTCTGCCAAGAGGTTTGGTGAAGATATCGGAGGTCTGATCTTCTGAAGGACAATAAATTGGCTTGATGACATCCTTTGCAATGAGTGATCTGATATGATGATACTTGGTGTCCACATGTTTTGTCTTTGAATGAAAAACTGGATTCTTGGCAAGCTTTATTGATGACTGGTTGTCGATGAATAACGAAGTAGCTTCTGCTAGAGGAATTCCCAAGGCCTGTAAAACTCTACGCAACCAAACAATCTCACACGCTGCTTCCCATGCTGAAATGTACTCTGCTTTCGTTGAAGAAGTGGCCACTATAGCTTGCTTCTTGCAACTCCAGGAAACTGCAGCTGACCCCATGTTCATTAAATAACCCGAGGTTGATGCCCTATCATCAATACTGCCAGCAAAGTCGGCATTTGAAAAACCACCAAGTACAAAATTTTTAGTCTTTTTTTAAAGAAGACCAAAATATTTTGTTCCTTGGATATAACGAAGAACTTTTTTAGCTGCATTCCAGTGGCTGTTTCGTGGTTCCTGCATAAAACGCGAAATAATACTGACAGCATAAGAAAGATCTGGTCGAGCAGTTGTCAGATAAATCAAGTTACCAATCAACTGTCTATAAGTAGTGCTATCCACCATTCCCCCCCCTTCAAATTTTGAAAGTTTCAAGTTTTGTTCCATAGGGGTGAGAACAGGTTTGCAATCCTGCATTTCAAATCGCTGAAGAATTTCTGCTGCATACTTACTCTGAGAAATGAAAATATGATGTGGACGTTGGAATACTTCAACTCCAAGATAGTAATGAAGTAGTCCCAAATCTGTCATCTTAAACCCTGCATGTAACTCCTTTTTCACCTGTGCAATGTGATCATCATTGTTGCCTGTGATAATAAAATCATCTACATACATAACCAAAATCACCAGATTTTTACCTTGTTGACGTACATACAAGGTATCATCAGATTCACTTCGTTGAAAACCAACTTTCCGAAGGTATTCATCCATTTTGGCATACCAATCTCGGGGAGCTTGTTTTAACTCATATAAAGCCTTTATCAGTTTGCAGACTTTATGTTGATGTCCTTCAATTTCAAAACCTGGTGGTTGTGTCATCTACACTTCTTCCTGTAAATCACCGTTGAGGAAAGCACTTTTTACATCCATTTGATGAACTTTCCATCCTTGTTGAGCTGCTAAGGCAAGTGTGAGTCGGATTGTGTTCTATTTAGTTGTAGGAGCAAATGTTTCCTCATAATCTATCCCTTCCCGCTGCGCAAAACCTTTAGCAACAAGTCTTGCTTTATACTTGTCGATATCACCATTTTGCTTGTATTTAATGTTGTAAACCCATTTGCATCCGATGGGTTTAACATGCTGAGGACAATCAACAAGTTTCCAAGTGTTATTGTCTTGAACTGCCTAATATTCATCAACCATAGCTTGTTGCCATTCTTTATGTTTTACTGCCTCTCAGTATGTAGAAGGTTTAGTAAAATCATTTGCTATTAAGGCTCCTTCGTTTCTTTGTGATCCCCTTGTTCCTGTTTTATTCTGTTCATTAGGCCTTACATCTTTCAAAATTTGAACTGCCCATTTTGGCAATTGATGTTCATTGGTTTGGGATTGTGAAAAATCACCATCATTGTAAAGAGGGTTGATATAAACTGATGTTTGTTGATCAACCGCAGGTTCTGGGGGCGGAGAGTCATTGTCAGAAGAACTGAGTTGGATGAACTGCTAGAAGACCCAGATGGCGCTGATGAAGAAGACGGACTGGATGAATCATTTTCAGATGAAGGAAACTCAAGTTCATACCAATTTTGTGAATTTGGTTGACTTTGTAAATTTCCGTTTCTTTTATCACTTTTTGTTTCTAACTTTTGTAGAAGACTTTCAACTTCTTCAGCACTCTTACTCTCATTTTCATCAAAAATCACATCTCTGCTTACAATAAATTTCTTATTCGACAAAAGTCGGTACACTTTCTTCTCATCAGAATACCCAATCATTGTACACTTCAAGCTTCGTGCATCAAGCTTAGTTTGTTTTTCCTTCGGAACTAAGGCCTAACAGACTAATCCAAAAAATTTGAGATGTTTTATTCAAGGTTTGAAGCCAAACCATGCTTCATAAGGTGTGATTTCGTCTAAAGAAGCTGTGGGAGATCTGTTTCTCAAGTAGACAGCGGTATGAATTGCTTCGGCCCAATATAAAGGACTTAACTTTTTGAAAGTTAACATAGATCGTGCCATTCCTAACAAGGTATGATTCATTCGTTCTACTACATTTTGCTACGGAGTGTAGACATTGGTAAGATGTCGTTTTATGTCATTATCCATGCAATACTTTTTGAATTCATTTGAAGTGAATTCTCCGCCATTGTCAGTTCTAAGAGTGCCAATCTTCTCCTTTCCTTCATTTTCAATAAGATGACGAAAATTTTTGAACTTTTCAAATGCTTCTGACTTTTGCTTCAAGAAATAAACCCAAGTCATCCTGCTAAAATCATCAACAAAGAGTAAGAAATATCTGCAACTTCTAAGTGAAGTTGGAAAGGGTCCACAAATATCACTGTGAACCAACTGCAAATGCCTGTATGCGTGCCATGAACTTGTAGGAAAAGTCTCTCGATGTTGTTTTTTAAAAATGCAAGATTCACACTTTGCATTTTCCCTTTTGAAGGTTGAAGTCCTTTAACCATTCCCTGTTTTTGTAACTGAGAGAGACTGTCAAAGTTGAGATGGCCATATCTCACATGCCACAATCTGATTGGTGAAATATCTGTACTTACTACTCTTGCAAAGTCAGAATTTCTTGGAATAACTGTCCCTTTCATCCTTAACAATTTTCCATCTTCATAACCTGTCATCACTGTTTTCATGTTTTGTTTGACTAAGTTGATTTTAACTAAGCCATCTTCCATAATCACCATATGTCCTGCTTGTCGAATCGTGACTAAAGATAACAAATTTTGCTTAAATGTTGGGACATACCATACATTTGAAATCATTCTTTCTCCAATGCCTGGTAAAAAAACTTTAACTATACCTTTGCCTGAAGGAGTATGTTTTGTTTTATCAGCAAGATAGATTGAATTCATATGACATTCTTTGAAACTCCAAAAGAAGTCACATCGAAATGTCATGTGTTGAGTTGCGCTTGTATCCAGAATCCATGCATCTTCATAATCACTTCTAAAAATGCTTGAAACATGTAAAGTTGTTGCTTCTGTGTTGGTGAAGACATACTCGGAACTATCAGGATCATCTTCATCATTTGTAATTTGTGCAGAGTTTGGATGAAACTTGGGAATCTTCTCAATAGAAGTTCTATAATCTGTCGCATAATGGCCAACTTTGTTACATCTTCTGCAAACAATTTGACTAAAATCGCTGCCTCTGCCTTGAGATTGTCCTCTGTCTTAATATTGTCCTCGACCTCTTCTTTGGCCTTTGTTTTGAGTTTGTCCTCTGCCTGGACTTTTTCCTCTTCCTTGATGATCTCCTTTGCTTTGATTGTTTCCTCTTCCTCGGTTTCTTGAACTATCAGCTGAGGAGTTACTTGAGCTGGATTCGATGAAGAAGACATCTTCTCCAATCTGTTTCTTCTTCCCAAAATTTTTATCATGTTGGGCTAACATGTCACTCAATTCATCAAATTTGATCTTCTCTAACTTTCTAGTGACTTGCAAAGTTTCCAAAAAATGTGTATATGATGATGGCAATCCAACAATTAAAATCGTAGTTAAGAAACTTTCATCAACATCTTGAAAACCAACATTTATGATTTCTTGCTTGATGTTTTTAAGCCGTGAAATATACTCAAGGAGATCACCACCTTCAGTTAATTTCTGTTGAAGCAATTTTAATTGAAGATCAACTTTCTTTGATTCAGGTTGTGTATCAAAGAGATCTTTGAATGTATGTAAAGCAGTCCATGCATCTGAGGAATTTTCAATGTGTATATACATTTCATTACTAACTAAAGCTTTTATAAGAGCTAATGCCTTGGCATTTTTTACTTCCCATTTTGCAAGTGAAGTTGCATCTGTTGGTTTATTTGGCTTAATGTTTCCATCACAAATTTCATGCCACAATTCATTATATATGAGAGTGCTTTCAATTAGACGTTTCCATGTCTTATAAGATTTCACTCTTTCTAGCTTATTAGATTCAGAGAACAGATTAATTAACTTCGCATTGTAGTGTTGAAGCAGTGCATCAGAAGAATCAAGCACAAAAAATTGAGCAACTCATCACACGAAACACACCACACAAAAACGACACACGCCACGCAAAAAACGATCTATTGGAGCTTGGCCTTGATCCTCGTATAGTCGTTGAAAAAAGAGAAAAATGACTGAGCTTTGCACTTGGCTTTAGTCAATTTCTTGTTCAGTGTTTACAATGAAATCTTTGCAAAATTTGACAATGCCTTTACAAATTTCTTCTTAAAAAAATTTCTACCCCCCCTCAAAGTAAAAAAGTACTTTGAGTTACAATATCACTTTTGTCACACCATATAAAAAATTACAAATAGAATCTCCTTATTACTCCAAGAATTATAAAATCCTTATTACTCCAAAGTAAAAAAAATTCAGTTTTCTTCCTTATAACTCCAATTATAAAACTTACAATGCTCTAAAAAAATAACATAAAATATATCCCTTATCGCTCCAAAAGCTCTCTTGTTTTTAGCCCTAGAAAATAAGTTTCAAGATTGGAAGTGCTGATGGATTTCTTCTACTATCAATATGGACGTGGAGTGAGGATTAACTAATGCCCCAATGTTTTCTTTGACAATTCAAGGTCTCGTACTTTAGACGCAGAACATATCACAACCGTCATGTTTGTGGGAAATGTCATTGGCAGTAATTTTTTTTTACTTTGAGTTACACAAAGTTTCACATTATACAATATAATCCACCACCGTTGGCAAACAATTACCATTTAACTTACGCACACAACTGACAATGCCGCGTTATGATTGGCACTGGTGTGATCCCTTGCAATCGCTGTAATGGTCTTCAAAGCTGCTATAGTGGGCAAGGTATGATACAACGCAACTGCATTGGCTTCACGATGTGGTTCGATCCTCGTCCGAACGCAACTGCTGTGATGGCTTCCACACTGTTATAATTGACCACGGCTCACCAAAAATATTTTGCATGCAGATCAATCAAGTCCGCTTACCCACGGTTCTGCATTTGAAAAAAAATGAACAGTTGTCATATGACTTGTTTTAATTTACTTCGGCTCTGCAAGTATATCAACTCAAGCCCGCACACCTAAAGCTTCACAGCTCGACATTCCACACCTCTGCGTATACCTGTGACTTTCCGTCCGACGATCAGGTCATGCATTGGATCTAAACAGCGGCTTACAACTACTCTTGACACCGCTTCTGCATTCAATGTTCTTCAACGCTGCTTCAACTTATTTAAATTGGTCGTCTGCTTTGCTATCCATATGCAAGAGCAGTGGCTTGCTTCAATGCTGGTGGCAACGCTCTCAACGGGCTTTAGAAATCTGTTTTACTCCACTTCAAAATCTTTGCGTTGGTTAGCTTCAATGCTAACGGTAACACCTTCAATAAGTTTTTAGCTTTGGACTTCGATCTGAATAGGCTTATTCAATGGGAAGAAAAACTGTCGGAAGATCTCGACAAGAAGCTCGCAGAAAATTGAATTTTGAAAACAAACTGAATCTTAAATAAAAAAATTGATTTTCAGATTATAACCAATAAATTTCTTTTCCTTAAAGTTTTGACAAGATTGCATACCAATTCATCCTTTAGCAGAATTTTTCAGAAGTCTGCAAAGCTGAAATCTCCACTTTCATGTCATCTGCATTACTGGTGGCTCCGATACCACATTAATGGCAGAAGTGTCCTCAGACACGTAATTTTATTGATAGTGGAAAAGAAATTACATAAAAAGTTGCAGGAGTTTACAAACGTAAACTTCTACTAAATTTGCAATTAGGAGACTAACTTATTTATAAGCTATATGTTCTAACTTAATTTAGTTATGGATCACTTGAAAAAATAACAAGTGTCAATTTATAATAAATGATCTTCTATCCAATCTACTAACTTTATTCATATTTTAAAGCTTAAGATACGACTCAATTCTAGAGTCCTATCTTTGCTAACAATATTCTATTTCTAAGTGTCTCTAATATTTATTAAATATTATAATTTAATCAATATTTTTACCCTAACTTTACATTATCATATTTGGATCATTTAACTTTTCATAATTTCTTTCCATGTGAGTTGCATATATATGTCCATGGAGTCTTATTTATATCTTCCTACATGCAGCTAACTTCGTAATTAGATGTTTTTCTTTCGAAGAAAAAAAATATCATATCCTATTTCAAGAAAAAATACATGTTTTGATTCAGCGTAAGCAAAATACATAGTTTTTCGCTTATTCTCCAAACAGTTTTTTCATTACACTTACCAGAAAATTTTCATCTACGGAACACTTAGAAGAGCATCAAAGACAAAATTAACGGCAATTTCCTCATTTGATTCATTTGATCGGACAGCATGTAGTAGTAAGATTAAACAATGATAAAATGTGCACCATGCTGGAGCGTTATGTCCAATTTTTTCAGCCATTTGCATCCTTTTCCCCTACAGTCTAATAGCCTCTTTGGACAAAAGCTTAGTCGTTCCAATGAACAATGAACTCTTAGGTATGTTAGAAGGTGAGTACATGAATTCGACTTGCCACTCTATTGTGATTTTCTTTCTTTCTCAGGAATGGTGATCCGGTTACAATGTGGCAATGATGTCTTGATGTTTCAGCTGAGAATAAAATTGATGTTTAAAAAAATGTTCGAAGGTGAGAAATAAATGAGTTTTAGAATAAAATTGATGTTTAAAAAAATGTTCGAAGGTGAGAAATAAATGAGCTTTAGCGTCTTTAATTCAATGAACTCCTCGGCATGTTCGAAGTAAAATGAGTTCTATTGTCGTTAATTAGGTTGATAAGGTTGATAGGTGTCTCATATTGAAATTAGTTACTTTATTTTATTTTAATTAATTATTCTAATTTTATGACTGAAAATAAAAAAACGCTAACATCATTGTTATTACTTTTTAACATATCTAAATAAGTGATTAAATCTTGTTTAAATTAATTTTTTAAACAAATTAATTAGTTATTCTAATTTTACGACTTAAAAAAAACACTATATTTTCATCATTGCTACTACTTTTTTACAAATCTAAATGAAGTGATTAAATCTGGGTTAAATTATTTTTTTACACAAATAAAAATTAAAAATTTGCTGTCATTCATAATTCACCACGTACGCTGGTGAGACATGTTCATCACTTATATCCTAGCCATATGACCTAAATTCTGTAAAGAATCAACTTGCATTAACAAATAGGGTTTTATAAATAAAATAATGAATAAATAATATACTGTTTTATTTTTATCTAAATAACATTTTATTTTTATTTAAATAAAATAATGAGTAATTAGTTTTATTTTTATATAAATAAAATAATGAGAAATTGGTTTTGGTGAGTTTTGTTGCAGGTTGGCCACAACAAGTGGATTAATCATTGTAGGTCACTAAAAAGGCACCACAATTAAAATCACAATTTTTTTTTTCTTTAACCTATTAGTGCTGTTGATTGGTTGAGACACCACAATTAAAAGCACAAAAAATATTTTCCCTCCCTCTATTTATTAGCCCTTTTCATTTAAGTAGGTCTAATACTCTTTTTATTGTTTTTTTCTTTAGTATGAGGATTAGGGATCTTAATTTTTTAACTTATATAAATCTAAAAAAAAACCCTCCTATCACAAAAACCTTTTTGGTTAGAGAATTTTTAATAAATGAAAAAAAAATAGTTGCATACTTTTTAATAAATTAAAAAAAAAAAAAATAGTTCAACAGAAAAATAACTTCCAAAATGACATTGTATTATGAAAGACAAGCTTCTAGAAACAACATCTTTGATTATTGTAAAGGCAAGGCATAAAAATATTTAACTTCTTGGTATTGTAAATTAAATGAATCTTATTACTCTTTTTCAATTTCATGGAGGAGGACAGTTTGGGACACAACAATAACTAAAAAAAACCTAAATGAAATTGTCAATTTTTTGGCAATATATCAAACTCAATACATCAAATTCAAAATACAAAAAACTAAGGCTACATAATTGAAAGGATTCAATTATTTCAAAATTTATAATGTCATGGTAATATTTGAGATATACCATGCATCTAAAAATGGTTTGCTAAATTTATGTTTTAATATTAAGTTTTACATTTTAATATTGGGTTTTTGGTATTAGGTTTAGTAATATATTATTAGGTTTATTAAAGCTTATAATAATAATTTAACTTAATTATAAGTATCTAATAATATTTTTTGTTGTTGTTGTAAAGTTCCAGTTATTCTATTATTGTACAAAAAATATAACATAGGCTAGGTAACCAGAGCATTCAGGGGGCCAACGATTGTCTACCCCTGACGCAATCAAAATCAAGGTTTGGTTGGCGCTGATGGGCTGCCCAACAGAGGGAAACCAACCCACTAGTCGCAACATGTTCAAAAGCATAGCTAAAAACCATACAAACAGATAAAGAGTCATGTTTAACATAACAAAAAAAACAGACTTGAGATTCTGCCAACTTGACAGACAGACACCAGAAAGCATAAAAAAATTAGGGAGGTAATTCCTCTAGAATCCAACAAGCATAGGCGCTAGAGGGAGTACACGTGGATTCCTTTGGTTTGGCTACGTACCCAGCCACCCCCTCTGCATGCAGAATGTCAAGACTTACTTTGCGCTCTGTTTTGTTGCTAGAGGGAGCGCCACCACTCTCGAGCATAACTGCCACCCTTCTTCCACGCCCTTTCCAGCGTTGCCGTCGTCTTCCATAACTGGCCTTCTTGCAGAGAAGGTGGAGGTGTTTGCATCTTTCTTGGACCTGTTGACGTGCGCTCTTGGCCCTAGTCTGGTTCTCATGGGCTTGGGCCTCACCGACGCCGTAGGACTCGGAGGCTTGAGGGCGGCGAAAGGCAAGGGTGGAAGGTTGCTTGCTGCCCTCTCACCTAGAACCGGAGCTCATGGTCATAGAAGATGAGGTCCATAGCCTCGCAAGATTTTTCCAACACATGGTTGCCTTGGGTAATTAGGTGGTTTAGCCTGTCTGCCGAGAGTTGTCATTGAACTAGTATGGCAGCAAAAAAATTCTTCATGAGCCAGTAGCGCTTTGCTAAGTTCTTCATGAGCCAGTAGCGCTTCGCCAAGGTACTTCAGGATTTCACAGCACTGACCAGGGCTTCTAACTCCAGCGCATCAACTTGGCATCATATGTGCGCAAGGATGTTGGGCGCGTAGTCGAAAGCTTCCCGCCTTTCAAGGACCTTGTCATCATCATCGGGGACCTGCACCCCCAAGCATCCCCCCCACACACATCTCATTTTTCGCCTTGGCATGAGGGCTGGATGGATGTTGGAAAGAGACCAGTGTGTTCTCCTCTTCCAAAACTCACTACAGGAGACTCTGCTGTGGAAGCTCACTAAGATGCTCAACACAATGGGATGATCCTCCTGATTTAAGGTGACTTGAAGGATAAGCCTCGTGAGGAGGGAAGCTTCTCGAGCATGCGTCCTGTGGCGGCTGACCTCATCTCTGTGCTCTGTGTGATGCCCCTCCCGCAGCTCAATAAATCTCGACATTCCCATCAGCCCACCGACGATTTTCCAAACCAAGGTAGTACTCCTCACATGCTTTGGCATTAAGACATGGAGGGGGGGGGGGAGGAGGTGAGGCAGGTGGCTCTCTTATGGGAGCCATTTGTCTCCTCGCATGCGCTTCGTTGTGCCTTATAACACTTGCATTCGGGGTATCTAATAATATTATTAGGTGTACTATGATTTAATATATTTTGTCAACCAATATAAAAAAAGAGTTAATGTAGTTAATAAGAAAATATATATTATAAAAATAATATCAACGATATAAGAAAATAATATATTATAATATTCTTCAATCTTCATTTTACTCCTATCTGTTATGATATATCCCTCTTTCTCCTCTTTAGTTCTTTTAGGAGAGCTAGTTATGATATATCCCTCTTTATCCTCTTTAGTTCTTTTAGGAGAGCTAGTCATAGCTTCTGCATTTGGACTCTTCTGTTCTTCTACATTTTGAATAATTATCACTTGGTTCTTATCATTTTGAGTGCAAGTTGTGTTTCCTCAAACAACATTGATTTCCTTTACATCTTATTGGATTTTTGGATGGATTAAACTTCCTTTTCTCTTGTTAATTTGCCAAGGGCTTCAAAATTTTTTCCCCAAGTGCCTTGTTTCTTTGCAATTTTGATATCTAGAGGTAAGTTCCGTTAGTTTAGAACTTGAGTGCAAGTCACGTTCCTCAAACAACATTGATTTCCTTACATCTTATTTGATTTGTGGATGGATTAAACTTCCTTCTCTATTGCTATTTGCTTGAGGGGTTCAAATTTTTTTGCCACAAGTGCCTTGTTTCTTTGCAATATTTATATCTAAGGTTACACTCCATTAGTTTATAACTTGAGTGTAAGTCATGTTTCCCAAACAACATTGATTGCTATTGGCCTCATATTCTAGCCAATCTCTTCTCTACTTTGTTTCTATAGCCTTACATCAACGAATCTCCCTAGACCGCGCCCTTAAAAAATATTATTGTTTCAAAGTTCGATTAACAATTTTGGCATTTTCACTAAAATGGGTTGAGTCTGAATCACTAACTTCCATCGATTGAAATTGTGGCCGCCATATTTTGATATCCAAACAAGGTACCCCATAACTCCCATTTTTTTGATATAGTCTTCTTCACATGAGAATTCATGGGACAACTAAACACAAAATAGAATGTGATGGTTTGGTAAGTGAAGGTTTTAGAGCATGGAAACTCCATCTAGTCGAATGATGAACCTTAATGTGCTCGTCTTTCAACAAACCTTCTAGTTATGCCTTTTTGTTTGATGCTTGACCTTTTCTATACTAATGTCTTCTTTGATGGCCCACGTCACCCTAGTCTTCTAACACTTATTTACTTTGTATTCTCCCATTTCCATGGCTTACTTGAATGCATCCTCCACGATACACTTTTCCACCTTTAGAGTGTTCTTTCAAGGTTAACTTCCCTAACTTCTTTCTTGGCTCATAATGAATCCCTCACCTCAACCCTCACAGATATCCAACACTAAGTGCTCCAATTTCAATGAATTCTTTCCTTGCTCATAATGAATCCTTCAAACCTCATGGATATCCAACACTAAAAGTGCTCCAATTTCGGTGAACATTGTTTTTTTTGACAAGTCAAAGTTCCACACTTTTTGATTGTGCTTTTGAAAAATCAATGCTCTGAGTTGTCTTGAACTTTGCCAAAATGCTTGGGGTAAAATTCCATGGGTAAATTTTACCTCCCATAGTTAGAACTTTAACTTTTGAGATAGTTTTAGTTGGATATATCACCAAAATTTAACTTTTGAGATACTTTTATTTGGATATATCACAAAATTTACTTGGGAAAGCAAGGTAGTTTGAATGTTGTTTATCCTATGCTCTCTTGTACATTTGGCCAATACATTAGAGAAACATCCACATAAGAGGAGTAGTAAACCCATCCCCATTGGATTAGTCCCATTGGGGCTTATTCCCGCTTGGAATATTTCCCAAGTTTCAAATTGAAGTATCTCAACCTCCTAAGATTATTTCCTCAAAATTTTGGCATTTTATTGTGAAATTTTATGTTTCTCTGGTGGTCTCCTTGTGGGATGACCAAGTGGTTGGCACAATGGGATGTCATCCTCCATTCAGTTTGAAATCTCATGGGGGGATATCTTTGGACCGTTGTGATAAGGTTGATGGAGTAGGCTACCCCCAACATTTTGCCGTCTTGGCTCTTGTCAAGTCATAAATTACTAGTATATTTTTCTTACAGACCGTTAGATATACTCTTGGCGTTATAGTGGCAGCCACTAGGTTTGATCTTGGACCTCTCATAGATTACTCCAACGAGCTACCAATTCACCATGGTAAAAAAAATTAAAAATTCTATATTTATATAGTGCAGGGTAATTTCTTGTTGGTTGTCAACCTTCTATAGAAATTATTTTGAAACTGACTTGGTGAGATCATCCTTGCACCATGTCTCCATGAGTTCTTCCTTTGTTGCAAAAATGGATTTATGCAGTCTATTTTCATCTCCATTCCTGAGGCAACCGTGGTTTTGATGATCTCCATCTTGCTTCTATCCCTACTTGAGTGCATTTCTCACCTGTATACTTTGTGGTTTTATTTATTTATTGATTTGCTAGTTTGTTTGTGACTTAAAATGTGACAAAGGGGCATTTAAGCCTTCAAATCACCCAAGGATTGCACCTGGCTTGGGCCACACTAATCTTTAACATGATTAGATTTGTGCTCATGGGTTTCGAACCTAGGACTTCAACGCAGGGTATGCACTTAACAATGCCCCTTGTCGCCATTTGATTTGTTCCCATGGGATATTTATTTTTAATTTTAATTTAATTAATATAGATTATATTAAAATGGAGGATGTTTATAATTTTGAGTAAATGTGTCAATTGGTATAATGTTTATAAATAAATTTGAAAATTTTTAATGAGTTCCAAAATTTCTTATTTTTTATAGTGGGAAAACCTATCATAATTTAGTTTTCAAACTAACAACGAGGATAACCATCTTTGGCTACTATCCGCGAATGTAGGCTGACTCATCATCGTCATTTAAGGAAAAACACACAATCTGGAATTACCTGTTGGTGGTGTGTAATGGGGGTAAAATCCCACTTTTGCCAGGTGCCTTTGGGTCTTGCGTTGTTAACTTGTTTCCTTACGTTCGAGGAATACAAACTCTTAGCCAAGCTGAAATTGTTTTTAAAATTTCTTATTTATAATAAAAATATATATTATATTAATATACTTATTTATAATAAAAATATGTTATAAATATAAACTAGTGAAATTTATATTGGTTATATATATATAGTCAAGTTGTTTGAGTTCTCCAACGACTACATCAGACTTGTGGCTTGAGAAACTACGATCTAGGGGCATCTAAGCCATGAAAATCGCTTAAGGATCACATCTAGCCTAGGACACACCAAAACATGGCTGGATTTTTTTCCCACGGGTAACTTTCACATAATTATCTATTCTACACCCTGTGGGCTAAATTAATCTCTCTCTTTTTGTTTTTTTGTTTTTTTCTAGTGGTTCACGTTCCTATGTGCCCGCACACATGTACTAGCTACATCCACGGTCTTAATATATCGCAGTAAATCCTCCTGAAGGGATCTACTGTCGGCCTAACACTGAGGCCTAACCCCGCGGGCGTCTAGGAGATTTGATCCCGTGACCTCTCAATCTGGGAGTACTTCCAAGCGGGGACTCAACCAATTGAGCTAACCCTTGGGGCTAATCTATATTTATTCTTAACTAAAGTTCTATATTTATTTATTTTTATGCCATTTTTTATTATTTTTAAATATTTACTAAATCTATGATTAAATAAATAAATACTAATAATATTGGAAATAAATTACACTTTGAAAAATAATTGTGACGTTTGTGTTAATAGGTTTTTTTGGACAAATTTTTAGAGGATTTGAATTTTTTCGAGTTTCTTTTGCAACTAATATATTTATAGGTATAGATTTAGGTGTGTTTTTCTTTGATTATTAAGTTGAATTGGAGACCCAAATATTTTGGTGGATTATGATGCATCAATAGTAGCGAGTGCATTTATAATATGTTGATATGTCATGTCTTTAATATTAATATTAGTAAATGAAATTGCGAAAACATTGAAATTTAAAAAAAATTAAAAAATAGCAATAACAATAAAATATGCTAACATAAATGCATCTCAATTTTAATTTTTAAGTACTAATACATGTGTGCTTCAATTTTTTTGATTCCTATATATATTTATTAAATTGATGGACCATATGGATTAATATTTTTTTTTGTACGTAAGATAGTATATATTATAAACATAAACTTTAATTACATGACAGTCTGTTGAGTGTGAGCCTTGCTTCAGCACTGTGTTAACAAAATCCTCCTATTTTCCATCTGAGAGAAATTTTTACAATCACCAGAGCAATAGAGGATAGGAACAAAATTACAGTTTGAGACCAATAGCAAAATGACAGACTGAGAGCAAAAGCAAAAGCTACATATGGAAACCTGGAGATGAACAAACGTGTGACTGAGAAGATAGTTGAAAAATATATTCAAGTAGATGACATTTAAAAAAAGCAGTAGGACCAAAACCAGTGGCTTATATCCCTTGCACCGATATTCGCCGAAGAGGCCGCCAACCTTCTGTCGTAGTTGAGGTCTTTAGACTGCATTTGGGTCGTCATCCAAACTGATGGGTGTGTCATGAGTGCCGCCTGCAAAGTTGAACGACCTTGGAGTATTGTAGGAGTAGGCACCTGCCATTTCTTTCTTGAAGCTCAGCGAGAGGCTATCGGCATGAGTGTGCTTATTTTGCATAGAAAAACGGTGGGAGTCCCTGATTACAAATTTGAAGTGATGAATGGCCTCCACGTAAACCACAAATTTGTAAGTGAGCATATCAATTTTATTTTCCAGAGTTTTAGTCATCTCAGCTTGATCTTGCATTGCCAGACCAAGGGTGGTTATGAGCTGCCAATAGAGCTCAATCAACTTGCTATAAAGGTTCTCCCTGGCTCGAGTGAAACTTGGGTTAGGGATCCATTCAAACTCTTGATCCACGCTGTTGTAGCTCATTTTCATTTACGTTTGAAATAATTTTCAAAAACAACAAAAAAGCATATATGATAGAAAATATAAAATTTTGTGTGTTGTAGAAGAAATTTAATTTATAGGTTGGTACATTAACATTACGTGATAAGATGTGAAGGTGAGTCGAGTCGGGCTCGTCCATGTGCATAATAGTTCAAGAGGCGGAGAAAGGGCACATTTCCCTTAAAAAATTAAGAGTTTCAGGGGAGGCACAAAGGAAAAAATGGACGGTCAGGATCGAAGTGCAGAATTGGAGCAGAGGGATGGACGGCGGAGATTAAATCACAAACCGCAAGTTTCAAATGATAGACGCGAGAGGTAAAGGTTAAAATCACCAGAGTGCGATGTGCGATGCGGTGGGACCCAATCGCAAATCGCCAATCGAAATTTTTAGTGAATGAGGGCGGAAGGTAAAATTAAAGTTTGCCGAAGAGCGGTATTTGGTGACATGGCCCGCATACTGCACATCACAAGTTTTAAGCGTTAAGTGCAAAGGGCTTGAGTTATGTTCGTCGAAGTGTGATATGCAATGCGGTGGGGCCCAATCGCATAGCATGCATCGTAAGACTTAGAAGTAAAGTGTCAAAGACAAGCTAAAAAGAGCGAAATGCAATGTGCGGGCGGATGCAATGTGGTTTCAAAAGCGAACTCCAAAGATTTTCAGATCTGGTGGAAAGGATTTTTTTGTGTTAAATCGTGTCGGAGGAAGAAAAAGAGGATTATAACGTAAAGCCGGTGAAATGCCTCGGTCATGAAGAAACAGGAAAAACACGACAAAGAGACTCGGGTAAGCGACCCGACGCAGATCAAAGGAGAAGAGGCAGAGTTGAGTAGCAGGTAATATGATGACATCGTTTGAAGCGAAGAGGCATTAGCAGAGTCGAACAAAAGAACGTATAGGGGCGCTATTGGAAGCATGACAGTTGGGTCAGAGTTGGCACTGAGGCGTCGCTACAGAACAGTGCAACTGTTGCATCATAACTAGAAAGTACACCTCAACACTGCGGGAGGAGGCATCAACAACATCATATTCAACAAAGTGAACCATATTTCCAAGTTTCAATTTGTTTTCTTGTTATAGTTGCATAAGTAATCTTAACAGTTTAGGAAGTCGAAGAGTTCAAGAAGTTCAGGAGTTACGAACTACTTTAATGTATTTAAGGAGAGAGAAATAAAGAAAAGGGGTTCCGAGTTTTGGACCTCTGGATGATTGTTAGTTTATGACTGAATTCTTTTAGAAATTAATGAAAGAAGATCAAGTTTCCTACACATGTTGATGTTGATACATCTTTCCTGTTTCGCTCTGTGGCTATTCCTCTTTGAATGAAGTGAAGTAATGTAGCAGCCGATCTCTTAATTACGTTTGTGAGTAAGAGTTAAATAACCTTAATTTGTGCTCCTTCACCTCACCTCTTCTCTCTTCATAAACTCCTGATAGAACTTTAAAGTGATAGATTCTATGTTTACAACATATTATTTTAAGTTCTCTCTTCCTCCATGAATTTCCTCTGAAACTTAAAAGTGGTAGATTCTGTGTTTTCAACATATCATTTTGAGTTTCTCTTACAGTTCTTCTTTTCATTCCATTCAAATATCAACAGTTTATGGCATTGTGAAGGCTTTCATTATTTCAGATTATTGAGGGTATTAAGTAACTGAATTCTAATGGTGTTAAACAAAGGCCATTTGATATGGTAATTGTGACATACATTTATAAAACGTCTTAAGCACTTATTCCTTACCACAACCAAGGGATTGTTTCTTAAGATACAACATTTTCTGGCACCATTGTCGAGGACGAAGAAACGAAGTTTATTTTTCCTTGGGTTTTTCACATTATTTCCTCTAGTTGTTTAGCGAGGAGGAAATATTGGGCTGTATTTGTTATTTTCAAAATTATAGCTTTCAAAAGACCTCACATGAGGTCAGAAACAACAGATAGTCCCTGATTTTCCAGATCCAGAAATATTGGTTTCCAAAAGGGCTCAGAAACCTCAAACTCCTTCAACACCTGATCCTACATTTTTTGCTCTTGGCAGCAGTTTTCATAACCATTTGTTTGAAGATATTTATGAGGAAATATCTTTCTTAGAACAATATTCTCCTTCCACAACCATTTATTTTCAAGGACCTGAGTTAGAAGAACATTCTTTCGAGTCTGTTTCTTTTACCTTCACTCAAGCTCAACCAAATATAGTTGTTGGTTCTTCTGCCATTGTTCATCAACCCACTCCCATATCAGTTTTACCTCCACTTTCATCCACTTTCACAGCAGGTTCATCAGCCTCAACTGCCCAGGGAGAAGTTAACCAAGCTGTTAATATGGCAGTACCAGCTTTCTTAACAAACATATATGCTCCACTAAATTTTGCACAACCAATAAACGCCATGCCTCAAGAATACCTCAAATTAATTCCTCGTTTCATTAGAGAAAATGAAGTAACTTCAGAACAACATTTACCTTTGTTTTGCATTTTTGCTGAGAATTTGAATGTAGAACACCTGGATGTTGTGATGAGACTATTTGTGCAGTCTCTAGACGGAGAGGCTAGAAAATGGTTCAAAGGTTTACCAAATAGTTCAATAAATTACTGGGAAGAGTCGGAAAATAGATTCACTTAGAGATGGGGATAAAAGAGAGATCATGGTTACTCATTGACAGAGTTTAATGCAATTAAAAGAAGGCATAATGAAGACATTTATGAGTTTGTAAAAAGATTCAACAAATTGTACAATAGTTTACCCATAGAGATGAATCCCCCCCTATAGGAAGAAAGGTAGTTTTTGCTGGGGCTTTTGAAGCTGATTTTAGCTTTACATTGAGAGAAAGAAGAGCCCCTACTCTTGAGCAGATACAGATAAACGTTTTAGAGATTGAAGCTAATATGATTGCAGCTGGAAAGGTGAAAGGGAAACAACCAGTCCAAGAGAAGGGGAAAGAAAAAGAAGAATCATCGCAAAATCCGAGGATAGAAGATATGGAAAGGGTGATTAAAAATATGACAAATAATCTATCTAAGATAGAATTGTAAAATAAAAACTCCCAAAGACACGTACAACAAAACCAAGGGGGGTTCAACCCTCAATTCAGAAGACATCCCCTGCAAATTTTGCAGAGGGAAAGAAGAGATCAAGACTAGGTTCAAGCACCGTTGTATATAGAAGCAACATCCACAGAGCCAACAGAAGATGAAAAAAGGGAGGCCGGGGATCAGGTATCTGCTGTACGCAATAGAAGAGGATGAAGAGGAATATTATGAGGGAGAATATGTTGAAGCCGAAGTATCTTTTGATCAAGATGAGATGGATGAATACTGTAGACAATTCACAGACTTCATGCAAGATGAGTTACATAAAAAGTATGATTTAAGTTCTAGAAAGAGATCTAGAGTGCAAGATAATGTAGGTGAACAACAAGGTTCCATTCCTCCTCCAATGGCAACTCCACAACAAAAGGACCCTGTGAAACAGGTCAGTAATGGGAAACAACCTACAAACTCACTTAAAATAACAAATGTGCAGTAGTCTGAATCTTCCCAGGACAAAGCAGTTGACACTAATATTTTGGAGAGAGTTGTTCCTGTACCCGAACAAGCATCAGATTCTAGAAAGAGTGAAGAAGAACCTGAAAAGTTGTTAAGAAAATTCATGCCTTCAATTTGGCAAAAGAGTTGGAGAAGGTTAAAATTCAGGTACCTCTTCTAGAATTGGCTAAAATACCAGCTTACAAGAAAGAACTTTAAGAGTTTATTAATCTCACATAGGTGGAAGACATAAGTGACACAGTGAACCTACAAGAAGAAAAGCCAATGGTCACCTTTGGCCCTCATGTAGAAGAAGTAGATACTTCTGTTCCACGCTTATATATTTCTCTGTTGCTTCATGATTTTACTCTACATAATTGCATGCTGGACTTAGGAGCAACCCATAACCTCATGCCATTGTCTGTTATGAAGGAGCTTAACCTACAGTTACCAAACCTTATAAGGATCTGTATTAATTTGATTCCAAAAGGGTGAAATGTGTTGGGTTGATTAAATATGTAGCATTTTCGTTGGCACAAATCCCAACAAAGAGTATAGTCATGAATGTAGTGGTTTCTGACATCCCAGCTAGAGTTGGAATGCTCCTGTCAAGGTCTTTGGGAGCTAAGTTGGGAGGTGTACTAAAGTTATATTTCACTTATGCTATCATTCTGGTTTTTAATGGGGAAGAAAGGATATTGTACAGGGAAACGAGGTTTGTGAAGACCACCTCTAAGAAATATGTAGGAAATTCCCCCATTTATAGTCAAGAAACATAAGATCTTTCTTGTTTCATGCTACATGAAGATGCATAATTTGCTGAAGACACAGGGAGGCAGCTCTTTTCAGAAGTTGTAAATAACGAGCTGCACTCAAAGAATATTTGGAAGTGCTACTTTGATGGCGCCTGTTGTAGACAATTTTGTCATCCCCTAGAGACAGTCTAGAGTTGCCATAGACCAGTGCCTAGGACATCTTATCATAGCAAGGAGCTCATAATATATCTTGGGTTGTCAATCCAAAAGCTCTCTTACTATCTCTTGCAAAACAAGGAAATTAGTTTAAATGGAACCAAACTCTCTCAGAAGCTGATACAAAGATAAGAATAATGTAGGAACAACATGCAAAACTCCAATACAAAAGCATCAGACAGTAAAGAGATAGCTTACTGCAAAGAGGGCCAGTTCAAATAGTATGCCACAGAAATCAAATATCAGAAAGTGGATGCAGTGAGGAAAACATGAAGGAGATACTAGTTAACATGAGGCTGATACCAAGATACACAACAGAACCACATATGGGCTTATCCAACTAAGAATCCATGCATGACAATGGCGTTTTAAAAGCACCCTCCTCAAGTAACTAATATAGCGGGAAATATGAATGACATGAACATGGAACAGTATATCATGACTAGGCCTATTTAAAGCACTTGACTAATCCAAGTATGGGCACCAACTAGGATGAATCCTTACTTAAGATCAGTGAGCCACTCACATTCTAGAATATGATACAAGAAGATAAATGCAATGAAATGAGATATTATATTAACACATAAGAAAATATTACATACTGTGGGATACCAAAGACCAGAATCCTCATTACAGTTATAACTCCTCCTCACTGAGACCCTACGGGCTCTGAGCCTTCATACAGAAACTTTACAAGATGTATACAAATCCTTTCACTGCACAGTTTGCTGATAGAAATCTGGAACCCCTACAATGTTTTTCTTCTGGAGTTTTATAGGAGAGGTAGAAAACTCTAGAGAACCAGGTAGGTGATGCACATTTATTGATTTGATTTGAAACAAAGTGGCGGAAACATTCACGCCCATACTGTTAAATGACTAGGTGGTATTATCTTGTACTTTGAGATCTGCCTGCTGAAATAAATGCACTGGAACAAATCTTTTCAGGAACGCAGCATAGGGGTAAATCTTCACGAACATTCTGTACTTTCCTGAAGAAAACTCGGCCGAAGTAACACCTTGAGAGTATTGCTTCCTGTACATTATACTCTCTGCCTTTAAATGCCTGAATTTGAATTTGAAACCTTTCATGCCGGACATTGAATTCATTGCTCCTTCATTAATATTTTGCTGCTGCTGCATTAATGTTTTCATCCATAAAATATTGGTTTGGAATGGCTCTGGAGGTTTGGATAGATTTTGAACCTTGTTGTTTTAATGAGTGTCATGTCACGGCAGCTCCCCGGGGCTTCCCTTCGTAAATTTGTCTCTGAAAAATTATCTTTGGAAGAGGCCTCGGCTTTTGTAATGGAGGCGGTAATTAATGGCGATTTTCTTCCTCCCGCACCCTGCAAAATACACAAACCTTGTTAAGAAAACAGATGCACAGGAGAGTGGATGTGGTGGAGGTGACTTAGGTGAATCACAAAAGGAAACGGGGAAAAACGATGGAGCGGAGCCGTGGATGTGGGACCTGGTCACAGCGGAGGGTGATTCATTAAGGTTTAATGAAAAATGCAAAGGTTTGACTATACACGGAAATACAAAGAAATACGATGAATTGCAATGGAATGCGGTGGGAGCGATCGTACGAGGTGGGGCCCGGGAAGCGCATCGCAAAATCGCGAAGGTAGAAAATGCGATGGCGGAAAGTGGCACCAAACAGAAAAGAGCGCTCGCGATATTGCGATAGGGCGGGGTTGCGAAGGGCAGGGAAATGCGATGGGGGGAAAGACTGTATGGTGGGCCCAAGCTGGATCGCAAATAGAGAAAGTGCGATGGGAGAAAATGCGACCAACGGAAAGTGCGATGAGGAAAAATGCGATGGCGCGATCAGACGATCGCATCGCAAATATTTGCGATGGATCTAACGAGCATAACACACGAAAATGCGATTTGCGATGGATGCGGTTTGCGATAAACACTCTAAGGGGCAGCGCTTGGTTACATGGTAATCAAAACAGAGGGGGTTGAGACCTCAGGGGCTAGGCCCGATATAACTTTAATCACAGATTTTTAGCCTTTGTACAGTGTAATTTCTGGCGGAAAAGGGTAGCGACAGGCAGAAAACAGGGTTTTATGGCCACGACGGGGGATTTAAACAGATCTGTAAGTTAAAAACTTGAATGGAGGAGCCAATGACCACAAAATAAATGTAGGGGTTGATATGTACAACATCGGCTCCATCTGGGGACGACATGTTCATCCTTGGACATGTCGAGAACCTGCAGACCATCTGATCATTTTGTGCGAATTCTACTCTTCGACACCTCTAGTTTTCATTTTATAATTCATCAGCACACACACATTATTAAAAGAATGATGAAACAAAAAAAAAAAACTAATGTACAATATAATACACCAGGTTGTCTTTGCCTCCTGGGTCCCATACTTTGCTTTGCTGGTATCCATTAGTTGCATTATTCTTCAACTGTACCCTTCTATGTTTCCATATTTTGTTCTGCAACTTGCCTCCAACTATGCTTTCACTTTCTGTTCTTGTTCTTCCATTGCCAAATTTTCTCTGCTTTCTTGCTGCTATCTGCTGTTTCTGAGACACCTTCATCATCAGTCTTCTGATGCTGTCAATTTCCATGTCCAGCTTTTATTTTGTCTGGAACTCACTTTACCCACTGTTGTCTTCAATATGCTCTTGAAAGCCTGATCGCCTTCTTCTTGTATTTTGAAAGGCAGTGGGAACTCTTCTTTTTGTTCCACAATAGAAGCTTTGAAATTTTTTCTCTCTGTTGGCAACATGCTGCTAGAAAGGACCCTTGATCCTTCTTCAAATGTTTGCAGGAAATGCACATAAGGATCGTGAAATGATACCTGGTTAAGAGCATCTGGCAGGCAAGCTTCAACCAGGATCTTATCTCCTTTTACTGGATCGAGAAGAAGACTCTCTTGAGAGAGAGAATATCCTTCATCTCCTTCATTCTCTAAACTGGAGGACTCATCGTATATTGGAGCTGAGTCCTTTTGGAGCTCTGGTATATTCTGCTCTGCTGTGTTGAGCTCTGTGAAAAGATCCATGAATTCTTGAGCAGGGGCTTGCTCCATTATTTCCTCTTTTTCAAGAGAAAGCTCACTGTTTTTATCTTGCTCAAGAATCTCTTCTTGGCTCTCCTCCTCTTCTTTCTGTATTGAATCATATTTATTCAACATAATCTCCAGCAACCTGATTTCTTCATTCCATGGGTTAAAATATTCCACCGAATTTCCTTCCTCCTTTCTTTGACTATCAAATGGTTTCAAATTCCTTTCATCAGCATCAATCTCTATGTTGGAGAATTCACCTTCTATTTCTAGGAATCCCGTCATCTGTTCTTCATCCTCAAAGACCTGGCAGTGCTTGATATTATCTGGGGTGAGTGGTGCTTCTGGAGGAAGTATGAAAGAGGTGACCTGAGATTGATATGTTGGTTGTTTCAACAGTTCAGTCAAGGGGACTGGAATTTTTGATCTTCTAAAGTTCTTTTTTCAAATTGAAAGCAAAAGGGGACTTTTCTATTGAGACTTCTTTGGACTCTTCATTTCGATCTTGAGTTCTGGTCCGCTTCCTTGAAGATCTTAGATCATATCTTCTATTGAAATGTGCTTGCATGAAATCATTAAATCGTTTACAATAATGATCAATCTCTGCTTCTTCTTCTTCTTCTTGCAATGGGCATTCCATTTCATCATTGTTTGAGAAAGCAAGATTTCAATCTTCTAGTTCATAAGCAGCATCTTCAGTGGAGTCATCTGCTGGACCTTCCAGGTACAAAGGATGTGGTACGTGATCTTGCTGCTCCTTTGCTTCTCTTGGAAATATCTGCAGAGGTGGCTTTCTATATTGAGGATTGTACCCTCTGTTTGGAGCATTATAAAAATTCTTGGGAGCTGGGTTCTTTGCCTCTAATTCAAGCTTGACCATCTTCTTTATCATTTTTCTTATTTCCTCCATTTTATCTGAATCCTTATCTTGATTGGAAGTCGATAATTCTTCTTTTCCCCTCCTTCTAACATCCTGTTCAGCCTTCCCTTTTAATTTTCCAGTGGAAGCAAAGTTCGCTTCCAATTCAAGAGCGTCTGACTGAGCATCATCTAGGGTGGCAGGCTTTCTCTCTCTGAGAGAGAAACCGAAATCTGAATCAAAGGCTGCAATGAAAACAACTTTTGCAGCATTTTGATGAGGCTTCATATCTACAGGGAGATTTAGATATAACTTATTAAATCTCTTAATAAACTCTGACACCCCTTCATTATGTCTCTTCTTGAGTGTATTGAACTCAGTGAGACACTGTCCATGATCTTTCTTTTCTCCCCATTTCCTGAGAAAAGTATTCTCCATGTCATCCCAGGTGGTTACTGAACGGTTTCCCAAGGTCTTAAACCATTTTCTGGCTTCACCATCCAAAGATTGCACAAATAATCTTAAGACCACGTTTAAATGTTCAACATTAAGGTTCTCTGCAAAGGAGCAGAAAGTCTCAATATGTCTCTGAGCATCAATTTCATTTTCACCATTGAATCTAGGCAAAATATTCAAATAATCCTGTGGCATATCATTCAGCACTTGTGGTAAGGCCAGTGGAGCGTATTTGTTCAATAGGAAAGCAGGAACATTAGCCATTGAAGGAGGTGGGAGCTGTGCAACAGTTTGATTTACAAATGGAGGAAGTGGAGGAGGTGGGAGAGGAGCATGTATAACAATGGGAATAAATTGCACAGAAGCCTGAGGTGTAGATGGGAATAGTTCACGGTTAACAGCAGCTACTTCTGTGACTTCTTTAACTTCTTCAGCCTCAGGGGTAGGATGAGGGTTATCTTTGGTTCTAGCACTTCCCCTGGGTGGGCTATCTGAGTAATATTCGGGATTTTCCTCAGTGGAGTCGGGATTTTCCACTGGGATTTCTTGAGAAGAAGAGGATGGATGATCTTCTATAGAATATTCAGGGACTTCAGCACGGGCTGATTGTCTTTATTTCCAACTTCTTCTATGAATAATATTCTCTGGGTCAGATACAGAGAATGTCTTTAACTTAGAGGAATCTGACCTCAAATGTGGCTTTCGAGGAGCCAGGACTACCAATAGATTTATCAAATAAAGAACAGTGGAGTCGCCCAGGTGAGAGATATACAAATCTTCAACTCTCTGTGCTCACCTGATTAGAGAGTGAATATGATTTGTCGAGGCCCAGGGAAACTGATATTCTCAAATTCATCCCCCGCAACAGCGCCAGAACGATGTTGTAGACAATTTTGTCATCCCCTAGAGACAGTCTAGAGTTGCCATAGACCAGTGCCTAGGACATCTTATCATAGCAAGGAGCTCATAATATATCTTGGCTTGTCAATCCAAAATCTCTCTTACTATCTCTTGTAAAACAAGGAAATTAGTTTAAATGGAACCAAACTCTCTCAGAAGCTGATACAAAGATAAGAATAATGTAGGAACAACATGCAAAACTCCAATACAAAAGCATCAGACAGTTAAGAGACAACTTACTGCAAAGAGGGCCAGTTCAAATAGTATGCCAGAGAAATCAAATATCAGAAAGTGGATGCAGTGAGGAAAACATGAAGGAGATACTAGTTAACATGAGGCTGATACCCAGATACACAACAGAACCACATATGGGCTTATCCAACTAAGAATCCATACATGAAAATGGCGTTTTAAAAGCACCCTCCTCAAGTAACTAATATAGCAGAAAATATGAATGACATGAACATGGAACAGTATATCATGACTAGGCCTATTTAAAGCGCTTGACTAATCCAAGTATGGGCACCAACTAGGATGAATCCTTACTTAAGATCAGTGAGCCACTCGCATTCTAGAACATGATACAAGAAGATAAATACAATGAAATGAGATATTATATTAACACATAAGAAAAGATTACATACTGTGGGATACCAAAGACCAGAATCCTCATTACAGTTATAACTCCTCCTCACTGAGACCCTACGGGCTCTGAGCCTTCATACAAAAACTTTACAAGATGTATACAAAGCCTTTCACTGCACAGTTTGCTGATAGAAATATGGAACCCTTACAATGTTTTTCTTCTGGAGTTTTATAGGAGAGGTAGAAAACTCTAGAGAACCAGGTAGGTGATGCACATTTAATGATTTGATTTGAAACAAAGTGGCGGAAACATTCGCGCCCATACTGTTAAATGACTAGGTGGTATTATCTTGTACTTTGAGATCTGCCTGCTGAAATAAATGCACTGGAACAAATCTTTTCAGGAACGCAGCATAGGGGTAAATCTTCACGAACATTCTGTACTTTCCTGAAGAAGACTCGGCCGAAGTAACACCTTGATAGTATTGCTTCCTGTACATTATACTCTCTGCCTTTAAATGCCTGAATTTGAATTTGAAACCTTTCATGCCGGACATTGAATTCATTGCTCCTTCATTAATATTTTGCTGCTGCTGCATTAATGTTTTCATCCGTAAAATCTTGGTTTGGAATGGCTCTGGAGGTTTGGATAGATTTTGAACCTTGCTGTTTTAATGAGTGTCATGTCACGGCAGCTCCCTGGGGCTTCCCTTCATAAATTTGTCTCTGAAAAATTATCTTTGGAAGAGGCCTCGGCTTTTGTAATGGAGGCGGTAATTAATGGCGATTTTCTTCCTCCCGCACCCTGCAAAATACACAAACCTTGTTAAGAAAACAGATTCACAGGAGAGTGGATGCGGTGGAGGTGACTTAGGTGAATCACAAAAAGAAACGGGGAAAAACGATGGAGCGGAGCCGTGGATGTGGGACCTGGTCACAACGGAGGGTGATTTATTAAGGTTTAATGAAAAATTCAAAGGTTTGACTATACACGAAAATACAAATAAATACGATGAATTGCAATGTAACGCGGTGGGAGCGATCGTACGAGGTGGGGCTCGGGAAGCGCATCGCAAAATCGCGAAGGTAGAAAATGCGATGGCGGAAAGTGGCACCAAATAGAAAAGAGCGCTCGCGATATTGCGATAGGGCGGGGTTGCGAAGGGCGGGGAAATGCGATGGGGGGAAAGACTGTATGGTGGGCCCAAGCTGGATCGTAAAATCGCAAATAGAGAAAGTGCGATGGGAGAAAATGCGATTGGCGGAAAGTGCGATGAGGAAAAATGCAATGGCGCGATCAGACGATCGCATCGCAAATATATGCGATGGATCTAACGAGCATAACACACGAAAATGCGATCTGCGATGGATGCGGTTTGTGATAAACGCTCTAAGGGGCAGCGCTTGGTCACAACGCTTGGTTACATGGTAATCAAAATAGAGGGGGCTGAGACCTCAGGGGCTAGGCCCGATATAACTTTAATCACAGATTTTTAGCCTTTGTACAGTATAATTTTTGGTGGAAAAGGGTAGCGACAGGTAGAAAACGGGGTTTTATGGCCATGACGGGGGATTTAAACAGATTTAAACGGATCTGTAAGTTAAAAAACTTGAATGGAGGAGCCAATGACCACAAAATAAATGTAGGGGTTGATATGTACAACAACGCCTACTCCAAGGAAGGCGCAGGTGCTAGATTCTTGCTAATGTCACAAGAAGGTAACCTCATGATATTTTCTTTTAAACTCGAATTTGATTCGACAAACAATGTGGCTGAATATGAGGCCTTAATCTCAAGCCTTCAATTTTCTAAGCAGATGGGGGTTCAATGTATTTCAATTTATGGTGACTCTGAGTTGATAATAAGGCAGGTTAAGTATCATTTTAAAACCAAGCATCTGAGATTAAGATCATGCAGGAATGAAGTTTGGGATCTGATAGAAAACTATTTTGAAGCCTTCAATCTTCAGTATATCCCAAAGGAGGAGAATAGATTGGCCGATTCTTTAGCAGTTGCAGCCAACACCTTCAAACCTCCCATAAATCCCAGGCTAAGGTACAAAATTGAAGTCAGAAATAGACCTTATATCCCTGACAATGTGAAACATTGACAGGTGTTTGATGATGATGAACAGATAAATCAGTTCCTGATAATGGTTGGAAACTTTGAAGATGCTGAGATAGACCAAGAGGAAGAATAAACAGAGCAGAGAAAAATAATAAGAAACCTCAAGCAGTCAATAGGTGAACATAAGATTATTCAATTGAAAGATAATGTGCTCCCTAGAGGGTTGGTTCCACTTCAAAGATTATTCGATGATAATGATGTTACTGTTGATTCGAAGAAAACACATCAAGAATAAGAGATGGAATGTTGTAATTTGGGAACTCAATAGGAGCCTAAAATAGTGAAATTGTTCAAAGGGGTTCCCAAAAACTACAAAGAAAGGTACATTGATTTTTTTAAGAAGTATATGGATGTGTTTGCCTGGTCGTATGAAGACCTGAAAACATATGACAAAAGAGTTATTCAACATAATATTCCATTGAAGGAAGGGCTCAAACCACATAGATAGAAGCTCAGACAGATCAATCCCTTGTTGTTAGCTCCAATAAAAAAAGAAGTGAAGAAACTGTTGCAGGCGAAAATTATAGTCCCTCTGAGATATTCAGGCTGGGTTTCCAATTTAGTCCTTGTAAGAAATAAGAATGGAGAGATAAGACTGTGTAGACTTTAGGAACTTGAACCGAGCATCTCAAAAATATAATTATCCTTTGCCGAAAAATGGATTATGTCTTACAAAGGGTGACAAGAGCTCACAGGTTGTTTATGGTTGACAGTTTTTTTGGGTATAATTAGGTAGCAGTGGAAAAAGAAGATCAGAGGAAGATTGCTTTCACTACGCCCTAGGGCACCTTTATGTACGCAAGGATGCCATTTGGCCTTATGAACGCAGGTGCAACATTTTAGAGGGCCATGGACATAACCTTTGTTGGTGACAGGTTTGTAGTTATTAATTTGGATGATGTAACTGTTTTCTAAGGGTCAAATGATGAACACTTGGAGCATTTGCAAAATCACTTTCAAAAGTGTAGAAATTTTGGTCTATCATTAAATCCCAAGAAATATTTATTTGCCTTAGAAGAAGGTAAATTTTTGGGGCACATAGTTTCTAAACAAGGAGAAAAGTTTGACCCAACAAGGGTGGAAGCCATTCAGGCTATTCCTTTACCCAGAAGCAAGAAGGATATCTAGAGATTCTTGGGAAAAATAAATTTTTTGAGGAGGTTTGTGCCTAATTATTCTGAGATCGTGAGAAGTATAACATATATGTTAAAGAAAAATGCAGAAGTGAAATGGGATAAGGAAGCAAGAGATGCATTTTTTAGAATAAAGGAAGCACTAGTTCTGATTAGTCCAAATTATCAAAAAGCCTTTCAGGTATTCTCATTTGCATCCCCCAATACTATTGTTGCTGTGTTGTTGCAGAAAAATGAAGACAATAAGGAGCAGCCAGTTGCATTTTTCAGTAAATTTCTCAGAGATGCTGAGCTCAATTACAATATTCTGGAGAAACAAGTATATGCTTGGTCAAAGCACTGAAAGCCTTCAGGACTCATGTGTTGCAATCCCAAATAAATGCTTATGTTCCTAATTTTGTTGTGAAAGACGTGCTGGTCCAAAGTGAAATTGAAGGAAAAAGGGGGAAGTGGATAGCAAAAATCCAAGAGTATAATTTGGACATCAAACCCACCAAGTTGGTCAAGGGACAGGGTTTAGTGAAGTTGTTGATAGAGACAAATTTTCAAGCCTTGGGAATTAATATGTTGGCACCGGTGGATGGAGCTGTTAATGAAGAAGGTCAAAGCAAGTCCAAAATAGGTATTCAATACAAATTTCTGTGCTCTGATTGGTATAAGGATATTGTGCACTACCTGTGTTTATTTTCCTGTCCAACTTCACTAAATAGAACAAAATATGGAGCTCTCAATTTAAGTCTCAACGATATGTTATCATAGAAGCAAAGCTATACTAGAAAGATCCTGCTGGTATTTTGCTGTTATGTTTGACCGAAGGAGAATCTATTGAAGTCACCAAACAATATCATGAAATTCTATGTGGAGGACATTATAGCTAGAAGGTCACTGCTCATAAGATTCTCAAGTCAGACGTTTATTGGCCAACCCTGTTTGCAGATGTTTATAGACTGGTCAGAAGTTTTCAGAAGTGTCAAATGTTTGCTGAAAAGAAAAAACTTGCTCCATTACCTCTCATCCCAGTATTTATTGAAGAACCTTTCAGGCAATGGGGATTGGATTTTATTGGAGAGACCAATCCACCATAAATTGGACAGTTCAAGTGGATTCTGACTGCCACTTATTATTTTACAAAATGGGTTGAAGCAATACCCACGAAGAAGATAAATGACCAAGTAGTGATGAAGTTTCTGGAGGAAAACATCTTCAGCATATTCAAATGTCTAGTCAAAATTGTCACTGATAATGATTAGGTATTCAACTCTTCTCATTTCATTAAATTTTGTCAAACATATAATGTAATTTTATCAAATTCCACAACATATCATCCCCAAGAGAATAGATTGGCAGAATCCTCAAATAAGACAATCACTGAAAATCAGAAGGATTGGGATATGAAGTTGAAGTTTCCCCTCTGGGCAGTTCGGGTCACTACCAAGAGATCTACTAGAAAGTCCCCCTATGAACTGGTTTATGGAACTCAAGAACTGTTTCCTACTCAGCTGGCCAAACCAATGATTTCTTTCCTTCAAGAAGCTCAGGAAGAACCTAATGCTCTGGTAAGGAGATTGAACCAAGTAATTGAATCAAGTGAAAACATGAACAAAGTCAGGGATAACTTGATTACTCATTAGGAAAAGATGAAGTCTATATTCGACAGAAAAGCAAAAGAATTTCTCTTTCAAGCAAGAGATCTGGTACTGAGATGGGACACCAAACAAGAAGAAAAGGGGAAGCATGGTAAATTTTACCCTCTCTAGTATGGTCTGTACAGAAACTCTAAAGCAAGGTCAAATAACACATTCATTTTGAAATATATGGATGGAGAACCAATACAAATGCCTGTGAACAGGCAATATCTGAAGCATTACTTCCATCATTAAAAGTCAACACTCCACCATTGTAAATACCGGGTTTCTCATTGTTCATATGTCACTAAGAAATATTTGACTCCATGCCCAATGGATAAGGCACTAGATTGCGGTTCTTAGCGCTTCCATGGAAGAAAGCACTATCCCCAGGTGGAGCTAGATGTTGTGGCTCATTTGCATTTACCTTTGAATTAATTTTCAAAACACCAAAAAAGCATATATGATAGAAAATATAAAATTTTGTGTGTTGTAGAAGAAATTTAATTTATAGGTTGGTACATTAACATTACGTGATAATATGTGAAGGTGGGTCGAGTCGGGCTCGTCCACGTGCATAACAGTTCAAGAGGCGGAGAAAGGGCACATTTCCCTTAAAAACGTAAGAGTTTTGGGGGAGGCGCAAAGTAAAAAATGGATGGTCGGGATCGAAGCGCAGAACTAGAGCGAAGAGATGGGCGACAAAGATTAAATCACAAATCGTAAACTGTAAGTTTCAAAGGATATGCATGGGAGGTAAAGGTTAAAATCACCAGAGTGTGATGTGTGATGCGGTGGGACCCCCGATCACATATCGCGCATTGCAAGACTTAAAAGATAAGTGTCAAAGACAAGCTAAAAACAATGAAATGCGATGTGCGGATGGATGTGATGTGGTTTCAAAAGTGAACTCCAAAGGTTTTTAGATCCGGTGGAAAGGTATTTTTTGTGTTAAATTGTGTCGAAGGAAGAAAAAGAGGATTATAACGTAAAGCCGGTGAAATGCCTCGGTCATGAAGAAACATGAAAAACACGACAGAGAGACTCGGGTAAGTGACACGACGTAGATCAAAGGAGAAGAGGTAGAGTTGGGTAGTAGGTAACACGATTGCAGTGTTTGAAGCATAGAGGCATCGACAAATTCAAACATAAGAATGTACATGGGCGCTATTGGAAGCACGGCAACTAGGTCAGAGTCGGGCATTGCATTAATGGAATTTTGAGGTCTAAAATGGGCCTCCTGAGAAAAATGTACAACCAAAATAAACTTTATAAGAACCAATAGGATTCAAGATGATGATGTCAACCATGGGGGATCATTCACCATTTTTTAAGTAAAAGGGTAAAAAGATTAAAAAATAATAAAATAATAAAACTATTTTTTCAACTCGTATTTTCAACTTATCTCCCAAAGTTTTTACTCAAATTTTGAGTGATGGTACTCGTTGGATGCAAAATTTAATTCCTCATTCAAGGAGTACCCATGTTGCATACTTTCTATAGACCCTGCTACACGAAAAATGAGAAATACATGAAAAAACGTGATTGTAGTCACCTTTTTCATGTATATCTCAATTTTTGTGTAGCAGGGCCCATCGAAATTATGAAATATGGGTACTCCTTGGACGAGGAATTAAATTTTACATCCAATGAGTACTCCCGCTCGAAATTTGAGTAAAAAATTCAGGAGATAAGTTGAAAATACGAGTTGAAAAAGTAGTTTTTTCTTTTTTCCCTCTAAAATTTGATGATGTCATCAAATCTTATTTTATGATTTCCACTATTATTTTATAATTTCCTTAGAGGCTCATTTTAAACCTCAAAATTCCCCTAATGAGGCATCACTACATAACGGTGCAGCTGTTGCATCATAACCAGAAAGGACACCTCGACACTCCAGGAGGAGGCATCAACAACATCAAATTCAGTAAAATGAACCATATTTCCAAGTTTCAATTTGTTTTCTTGTTATAATTGCATTAGTAATCTTAAAATTTTAGGAAGTAGAAGAGTTCAAGAAGTTCAGGAGTTACGAACTACTCTGATGTATTTAAGGAGAGAAATAAAGAAAAGGGCTTCCGAGTTTTGGACCTCTGGATGATTGTTAGTTTATGACTGAATTCTCTTAGAAATTAATGAAAGAAGATCAAGTTTCCTACACCTGTTGATGTTGATACGTCTTTCCTGTTTCGCTCTGTGGCTATTCCTCTTTGAATGAAGTGAAGTAATGTAGCAGCCGGTCTCTTAATTACATTTGTGAGTAAGAGTTAAATAACCTTAATTTGCGCTCCTTCACCTCATCTCTTCTCTCTTCATAAAATCCTGATAGAACTTTAAAGTGATAGATTCTGTGTTTACACCATATTATTTTAAGTTCTCTCTTCCTCCACAAATTTCCTCTGAAACTTGAAAGTGGTAAATTCTGTGTTTTCAGCATATCATTTTGAGTTTCTCTTACAGTTCTTCTTTTCATTCCATTCAAATATCAATAGTTTATGGCATTGTGAAGGCTTTCATTATTTCAGATTATTGAGGATATTAAGCAACTGAATTCCAAGGGTGTTAAAAAAAGGCCATTTGATATAATAATTGTGACATACATTTATAAAATGTCTTAAGCACTGATTCCTTACCACAACCAAGGGATTTTTTATTTAGATACAACACACGCTTTCAATGGTGAGCTGACGCCTTAGAGCCCTTGCTTGCCCTTCCAAATTTTCAATGCAAACCTATGTATCAGAGTTAACAACCACCTCATAGTAAAGGGCTGCCCTCCTGGTAGCAGATTCGACCTTGGTAGTTGGGGGGGGGGGGTGCTTGGGTTTTTCCAGCAGGAGGTCGCGCACCCATGGCCGCGACCTGAATTGTGTCATGGAGCCATCCAGATGAGGGGAGAATTAGAGAGCAGAGTGACACGAGGTTGCAGAGAGAAATGGGTGGTAGAATGAAGCTTGAGAAGTAGAGTGACGTGGGGTTTCTGAATGGAAATGGGAAAGCAGAGCGAGGCTGAGACGTAGAAAATAGGATGGTGTTTGAGAACAGGGGGTAGATAGTAATATAGGAGGATGAGCCTAGGGGAGCGCGCGTGATGATGGCGAGGATTGAGAGCGGACAGTGGGAGGTGCTGCGTCATTATAACAGAGTCAGCGTTGGACAACCTTGAGGTGACCGAAGGGCGGCGAAGCCTTGGGGATGTAGCGTGCCAGCCTTCATGCATTTTCATGTGAGCCTTGGGATTGTAAAGTGTTTGCTGGATCATTAATAACCGAATTTTCTGGAAGAGGGTGGCGACTGTTGGTGTCAGTGCCGTTGGGAGCCACACATTGGTTGTCTGTGACGTTTAGAGACGTGCATTGCTGTCGTAGTCGGCCCTCCTCCAACTCGTGCCAAGCCATAAAGCACAGACTCTGTGGTCCCTACCATATAGATTAATATTGAACATGAATGAAGTTACCATATGCTTAATTCTTTTTCAACTATTTGTAATGTGATCCTAAAGTGGGTTTTAATGCCCAATAACTTACCACCCAAGATTTCAAGGGCTTTGTTCATGTTTAAATTTGTGATTTTGGATTTCTTTAAGAGTTGTAATTTTTTTTTTTTTTTCAACCTAACATATTCTAAAATTAATGGGGATATGTAGAATGTTTAAACAACATTTGTTTTTGTTTTAAAACTATTTTTTGTGACAATAGTATTTTTGATTCAAAGCTTTGAGAACATCCTATTGAGAGTAGTATGATTAACATTTTTTATTTCACATCATAGTCTATGTGTCTCATTTTGGGTTTGCCTTTCAAAGGAAAGGAAACATTCAAAATGTGCCATAAAATCATGGAAGAGTTTTGAACATTTTGTTTTCATTCTCTTATGATTGTTTAATCTAAAAAAAACGCATTTTAAAAATAATGGGGATATGTAGAAAGTTCAAATAAAGTTTGTGTTTTTTTGGGGGTTTTGTTTTTCGTGACAATAGGATTTTTGATTCAAAGCTTTGAGAACAACCTATTGAGAGTAGTATAATTAACATTTTATGTTTTGCATCATAGTCTATGAGTCTCATTTTGGGTTTTCCTTTCAAAGAAAAGGGAAACATTCAAAATGTGTCACAAAATTAATTGAAGACATGGATTTTAATGTATCCTTTGAAAAGGGTAATCATTTCTTTTGTTCCTTTTAAATAATATGACCCAACTCTTATGCTAGTTCTATGCATACCTCTATTTCACACACACACACACACACCCACACATATTCTTTTGGCATGTCTCTTCTTGATATACCTTGCGTATTTGACCTCTTCATTTATTTTCTTTCTCTCTTCCTTCTCTCTCCTAAAGGTACAATGGTAAAATCAAGTTATAAAAACACTTAGGCTAGTTCATTTGTTTATAAAACATTTATCTAGAAATTACTTATGATCCAAGAATGTGAAAGAGTCCAACATACCATGTGTTAGGAAAATATTTTGAAAGTTCTAAGATAAGGTTTTCAACAAATGGATGTCAAGGTCACCTAAATTTTTATTTGTAAACCCTATCACAAAAAACATTCTTTTCCAATGGATGTTATCACTTACGTAAAATCTCCAATATTTGGAAACAAAAGATTTTTGAGAAAATTAAGCTAATTAGTGAACTGTTTCCTTGATAAATCATAATAAAAGATCCATGGGGAGCGAATGGGATTATATTTGAAACATAAGATTGTTTAGTTACTAGTTATTGGATAAACTATTTTGCTTGTGATCATGTATTAAAAAGTATTAGAAATGGTTAATAGGGGTGAGCATCTCGTTGTGGATATGGGAAACCTCACAATTGTCAATTGTTATCAACAAACACCTTTAATTCCATGATTAGATACAACTAGCAATGAGAGGGAGTTGCATTAATCTTCATGGTGAAAAATGTAAGTGGGCACTACAAAAAATGTTTTCTTTGTTGTTCTTCATTCACCCCTAATTCTTATGAGAGTTTTAAGTTTGTGTGGTAAAAGCTATAAATGAGAATTGCTTTAGTGGTTTTCTTTTTCTGCTATCCATTTAACAACTTGCTCATGGGAGAGAGTTCTATTAGAAGCATGGAGCATTATGAAAAGAGTCTTTGAACTAGGTTAAGTTGGGGTTTTTTAATGACTTCAATATCCTTAAAAATGTTTTCATAATGACAAGTAATTAATTTATGATATCTTGGGTCATATCTATAAAATGTTGTAGATTGATATTGATTTAATCATTGATGGAAGGATTTCATCGTAATTTTTTTTGATAGCATTACATGTCATTGTAGTGACATCACATTGATGCGTGGTTTAACTTTGAGGTGAATCGTGCATTCAATTCATAGGTAAGTGTCGAGGTGAGCATAAATTTTAAACATTTTGGACTCTCTTAACAATGCCACATGTTTTATTTCTCATCTCTATCTTGTATGCGAAAATAAGGTGTAATTTGTCAAAGTATGTCCAAAAGTGGCATTGTGATGTGAGGTGGGGGGGTGTCATGTGAAAATTCCAATAGTACTATTTGGATAAGATTATTACATATATCATTGGCCTATGCCTAATGATGCTATTGACATACTATCTTTGTGTTGTAAGAGAGGTGATGTATGATGCTCATCGATGTTGTCCATACCACAATGCTTAAATGTCACAGAACTTTGGAATGTAATCAACAATTTTTATCCTATGTTGCATTGCATTTCACACAATAATTGCATTCTTAGAAAGAATTTCTTAGAAAGGGTATGTAACATGTGATATGTAACAAAGAATTAAGTATTTAAATTATAAATTTATTAAAACCAAAACATTTAATTAATTTGTCTTATAATGATTTAAACTTTGGATTCAACACACTTTCCCTAAACTTTATGAGAGCATTTATAACAAGATATAAAGTTATAAATCTCAAATAGTTATATTACACTGAAAATTGAAGCATCATTTATTAATTGTAATATTTAGTTGTATGGAATGGTTGTCGGGGAACAAATTCTCTCTACCAATGTGATTTAATGACATTTCATTTCTCATGTCGATGTCATTGATTTATTTTCTACTACATTAAAACCATTAAAGTTGAGGTAATGAATTTTGAATCTATTTATTTTATTAGATTTCAAATTTTGTGTCGAAGTCATGAATTCTAAATTTATTATTTTATTAGATTGCCACCTTTTTATTGAGCAGATGTATTTTTTTATTAGATTACCACCTTTTCTTTTTGTAAGTTAAAATTATATTGTTAATTCATAAAATTACGATTTCATGCATTGTTATTTGTCTCTTGCCTTCCACATGGGAAACCAAACCAAACAAAAAATAACCGTTGGTCATTCAGAGTCCAAAAATGGGTTGCAAAAAGGAGCACTTGCAGTGAACATAGAGATTAGTTGTCCCTCTGAGTGGAAAACCAACCATAAGAAAAACAAAAATAGAGTATCGAGTTGAAAATGTATGCCCAAATTTAACAATAATGGTTTAAAAAATAAAGATTTTGTACCATAAGTGGTATGTTAGTCTCCTGTATTCTACAGTATGACTAAATGACTATGGATTTTCTACTGTCAACTGAAAATAACATTCCCTGACTATCATTTATTTTTAGAAATTTCATATTTTCCATTTAACCTATTCACTATCTCTCATTTTACCTATTCAGATCACTCTCTTACTATGAAAATCCATGCTTGACCCTAAAACCCTCACTCTTACCTCTTTCCTATACTAAAACCCCACCTCCATTTGCTAAAAATACTCCCCCCTTCATTCAATTCCCTTCTTCCATTAAAACAATGTAAAAAACTCATTTTTACATTGTTTTAAAATTAAATTTAATGTATTCGGGACCCACTCTTTTAATTAAAACTCTGTTTTGTTTGAAAAACTACCCGACCCCGTTATATTAACCCCCCTACACCCCTTTTACATTTAAAGCCCCACTTTAAAAACTACCCCCCACTCTCATATAACCCTGGCCCCATCATGTATTAAAGCACCTCCGCTTTAAACACCTTCCCTAGGCCCCGCTTTATTAAAAACCCCACGTATGATAAACCCTCCGCTTCGTTGTACCCCCAGGCCCCACATCATTTAGCCCGCCATTTCATCAAACCCCGACCATCGTTGCATCTCTGCCTCACAATCTGACGACCCTAACCTCATTTTGCGCTTCCAATATCCCGAGGTTTAAATACTTCGAAGCTTGAGAAATGGGCGGTTTTCACGCCCGCATTTTCCTCCATACGTCGTCCCGATGTTTTGTTGCATTCCCTCCGACCGATACCACTAACCGCCTATGGACCGCGCGATAAAACCACTTACCATTTTCTTGCATGCGACAAAACCACTGACCCCGTTCAAAAATGTTGAGGCCCCGAATCTCTGCGATAAGCCCTTATCCACCATGTAAACCCCTGCAATGCTTCTAAAAACCATGAAGACCATAACCAAACACATAAAACCAATAAACCCTCCATTACCCGGACTCTGTCCACAATTTTCCCTGCTGTATACAGGCCAAAATCGCTTTCCACCCTGCAAGATCATGTTTTTATTAATAAGTGTTTTCAATGTGTAGATGATCGATGTATAAGAAAATGTGATAAATAAATTTGTGTTCCAAATTCCAAAAATTATTCAAACTAAGTTCTCTGGGTTACAATCCAAGAGCTCGGTTCATCCAAGGATTAGGAGCGTGAGAATAAGAATAGGCAACAAATGTTATTCAAAGGACAGGGTAAAGAAAATGAAATATTTTTACACTGGCAGCGTAGAGATGAAGACAAATAAAAAACACAGAGTTAAAGAACAGATAAAAGATCAGTCAAAGGCAAAAGAAAAGGCTAAGAGACAGAGTAAAAAATAAAGGAAAGATAAGGAAGAAGATCAAATAGTGAGATAAAGGAAGAGATTACAATAACTCAATGCAGTCAAAGAGAGATTAGAGATAAAAATAGATTAAAGGAATCAAACATAGAAATCAAGGATAAGAAAAACTAATCAAGGTATAAAGACCAATCCGAGGATAAATCAACGAAGAAAACAGAGCCAAATGACTAAGGCACTCAACAATTACTTTTTCAAATCACATTTTCCACCTATAGCCTAATTTCAATTAAATAAAAGAAGCTACAGTTAATAAAGCAGTCAGAGATATTTTTAGCAGCTGAAAAGTTATTGTAAAAGTTAATGATAAAGGAAATAGTAAAAATATCTTAAAGTTAGCTCAACAGTTAATTGAAAATTTATTATTACAACAAATCAGCCAGTGATATTTTGGCATTGGGCCTTGTATGGTCTCAAAGGTCAAGATTACATTTACTCTCTAATAACTATATCATGAAACCCTAGATTAGGGAAACCTCCTCATCTGTAGTTAAATACTGCATATATTTTTCATTGTTATTGTTGGTTGGTTGGTTGGGTTGTTGGGTTGATTGCTAGGTTGGATTTTGATCAGACTCTGAGTTGCAGAGACTATTGCATTGGAGTATTGTAATTGTCTTGGACATTATTAATACAAGCACGTTCAAAATATTCTTGAGATATGTTAATGGTGATGTTATCCCTCTTTGTCATTGTTTCTCCTTTGTTTCCCATATTGTACATCAATTTATCTAATAATAGAACATAAATTTTAGATTAAGATATGCTGTTTGGGCACCTTAACTCTTTCTGTTACTTTTATCTAAATGTTTTCTTCTGCAAGGTCTGATTAAAGAATTCAGGGGTGTCCTGCTCTTTATTTCCACTTGGATTGTTGTCTTGAGGTTTTCTTAGTAGAAGTTTAGCTAAAGAATTCAGGGGTGTATTGCTCTTTAGTTTCTCCCAAACTATATATCTTAAAGACCTTCTTTTAAGTTTACTTAAATAATTCATGGGTGTCCTGCTCTTTAATTTCACTGAACTGTTATTTTTAATGTTTTATTTGTCTAAAAGTAATAACTAAAGAATTCAGGGGTGTCCTGATCTTTAGGATTACTGGATTGTTGTCTTAAGGTTTTCTTAGTAAAGTTTAGCTAAAGAATTCAGGGGTGTCCTGCTCTTTATTTTCTCTTAAACAGTTATCTCAAAGGATTTTATTGTTGAAGTATAGTTGAAGGATTCTTAATTTCTTTTTAGTTTTACTGCATTCACAACTTGCTATCATTTCACATTTCATCTAATCTAAAAATATCCACTTGATATAGTTAGCTTGCCCTATTAAAACCCTTGAAGAGTTGATGTACAATTAAAACCTTTTATGACTCCATATCCCAATGGATTAAGCTTCCCACAGTCTATTTGTTCAACCTACAATCAATCAATAAATAAATAAATAAATCAATCAAAACAAACAATCCCAAACTTCATAACTAGCCTAAAATAAAAAAAACATAAGCATAAAGATAAATCAATTAATCATAAACATAAAGAGAGCCCTCTCTAAGCCGAGGAAGGCTAGGTCTTTGGAATCCAAAGTGGTTTGATGTGGTTCCATACTACTCGTTCTTTCCAATCTTGCAAATTCCAAGGAGCCAACATAGTGGCGACCATACTGGGGAAAAACCTGAGTAATTAAAAAGCTTAATACTTCTTCAAAGAACTTAAAAACCCCATTCAAAATTAGATGATTCAACGTGTTAGCCAAGACTGGTATTTGGTTGCTGATGGTGGACAACAACCAACCTTAAGAAAATTAAAATCATCCACCTGGAGACTCCAAATTTCGATAAGTTCTATACAAAGACTCCACTAAAGGAAGAACCTGAAGCATGGTCGGTTGGCCTGGAAAGAGAGAGTATTCAAGCCAAAATTGGATCCAAGAAATTATTGTTTTTATCTGTAACTATGTTCTATCCTACTTTAAACCTGATCAATATTACACTACTGAGGTTTACATTAATCATTGGAGAGTTCATGAGCCTAAAAAAGCTAAGCCCCAAATTGCAGACCTTGTACATACTTATACACCTGTGCACATCTCGGATGCACTTGTGGAAAACCCAGGAAAACATGAGCCTCATACTACCTCTCTTGCTCTTGCTGAAATATCAAATGGTTATAAGCCTCCTTTTGTGCTGCCTATACCTGTAAAAATTCCAGATAGATACAAACCTCTGGTTTTGCCTCCTATCCTCCATGACCTCCCTGCAAATTGTATCAATAATCTACCCGGATTTGATGGAGAAAACTCAAAGATCACTGCTGAAAAGCACATTCAAAATCTTGAGGACCTCCTTGATCTGTTTGAGGTGGGAGAAGATGAGGTGCGTATCATAATGTTTACCCTATCATTGCAAGAAAAGGTTAAAAGTTGGTTTAAATATCTTCCAGCTGCAAGCATTAGCAATTTCCATCAGTTCACTCAAGTTTTCCTATATAGGTGGGTGGTCATGGGAATTTTTTTCTCATCATAAAGGAGTACAACCATTTAAAAAGACAACTAGGGGAGACAATACAACACTTTTCGGCCAAGTTCAATAAAGTATACCATTCAATACCTGCTAAGATAAAGCCAACCCCAGGATGGGCTCTCTTACACTACCCAGATGCCTTTGATCCAGAGATGGCATTCCAGTTAAGAGAAAGGGACCCTGCAACCCTGAAGGAGATGCAAGCAATGGCAATTGATGTGGAAGCCAACATGATGACAGGGATGCAAAGCTAAGAGAAATAAAGAAGGACAAAGAAGATAAAGAGCAACTGGTATCTTCAGAGATAAAGCTAGAGATGTTGACAAACACAGTTAGAAAAGAAATGCATATGATTAGCAGGAAGAAAGAGGAATGCTCTAATAAATCAGTCAAGGATGAGATGGATGATATCACCCCTGTTTCAGATCCAGAATTCCTCCCCCTAAGTCATCTTGAAATCACAAAACTAGAAATGGAATATGAGTCAACACATTTTGAGTCTCTACCCTTATGATTCAATTCATTTCAGATTGCGAAAGGGAATCTGGATCAAATTCTAGTTGATAATCAAAAGAGAAAAGAACTCTCTCACAAATCAGATGAGGAAATCATAGATGATAACAAATTTGTCTCAGACCCAGAAAATCTGCCATGGAGTCGTTTTGAATATCAAACAGCAGATGAAATCACAAAGGCTGAAACAAATGATGATTCATCTTCTCTTTGGTGTGAGGCTCTAGTATACATCCAACCTTATGATAAGTCTTCACAAGATAAAAAGAGCAACTGTGGTTCTATCCAAAGAAAACAAAGAATACCTCCTCTTTTAATTGAAGAAGAAATCGATCATATTTTAAGCATGCAACCAGCCTCTAAACTTTTATGTAAATAAATGATTTCTATTTTTTCTACTGCTAACTTGTGTACTACAAATTTGCCTCATGAAGAAACAAAAGAACATACTGATACTGATGCTGTGCTACCTTCTCAAGAATACCTATTACCAGATAATTATCATACTCATCAGAATGATGGCTTTAAGACAGAATTCAGTCCCCTCAATCAGAGCATGTCAGGTTTGCTAGAGGACAACATAGTAGTATATAATGAAGCTACCAAGTCAGATGATCATGAAGAAGAGGCGAAGTTTCTTTCTCAAAATAATCCCAAGCACAACAAGGTGGAGCAAGGAATAGTCCTGGATGAAGCTAATTATTCAAATCCTTAGGGCCATGTATTGTTCCAAGATCCTTTTGCTGGCCTCTTAGAACCATCTAGAAAAGGAGAATGCTATGCCAAGAATGGTTTTTTGCAGAGTGTAAAGAAGATTTTGAGCACTGCTATTTAGAAGCAGGCAAAATGGGAATGGCCTTTTTGTTTTTTCAGCGTACCTAAAAGGCTGAATAAAAATCAATCATGTAGTCACTTACTTGATTGGCTGCATTGGAGAAGGGTGTTCACTTAGTAAAAATATGCCTCCAAAGACTAGATTAGGGTAGGTAGGTATGCAAAGGAAAATTAACACAAAAAGAAAAGAAGAAAAGAGGGAAGATAAAAAGAAAAGGCAAGCCTCGTACCAAAAAAAAAAAATTTCTGAAAGTGTGCAAGTCAAAATGCCATTTCTTTTTGAAAATATATTGTTCAATCATACAACCTAAACATGATTGTACAAATTTTGAATTTTTGCTGATAAGTTAGAAAATGAATATTTGTGAAACTGTTTAAACTTGGCTTATCAGTAGGTAGAAAATGACATTGGTTCCAAATTAGCCTAATCTGAACCAATAAGAAAAGTGAGGGATAAGTGACAAATGAAAGATTTAAGACCAAAGCCCTCAATTTAATTTACTTTTTGCAAAATAATATTGTGTGTAGCTTGTCCAAAATGCCACAATTCATGATGGTCAAACTGCTTAATCTTAATTCATTCATGTTTTAAAATTTCGTGTTGATAGTTAGTGAATAAAAATATGTCAAACAATTTAATCTTGACAGATAAGTAGTTAGGTGGAGAATGAAAGAGATAATTAGTCTAATCTGAGCCTTTGGAAGTTATAAGGTTAGAAATAGATAGTTTGCTTTCAAAAGAAAAATGATGTCAATGGTTTGCAAGTCTAAATGCACCCAAAGAATGAAGAAAAAAATGTTATAATAAGTGATGGGTAAGCATAAATTAATTTTCAGGAAGCATGGTTTTCAATTTTTTAAAGTCACAGTCACAAGAATTGCAGTAGATCAACAACTACGGGATGAAAATCAGCCAAACACAAGCAGACCACTGATCTACGAAATCCATAGATATGAGGTTCTTGACACCTCCTAAAGGAGCTACCCTCCCTAGTTGGAGCCACTGTTAGTCTCCTGTATTCTACAATATGACTAAATGACTATGGATTTTCTACTGTCAACTGAAAATAACATTCCCTGAATATCATTTATTTTCAGAAATCTCACTGCCTTCATTATTTTGCATTTAACCTATTCACTATCTCTCATTTTACCTATTCAGATCACTCTCTTACTCTGAAATTCCATTCTTGACCCTAAAACCCTCACTCTTACCTCTTTCCTATACTAAAACCCCACCTCCATTTGCTAAAAATCCTCCCCCCTTCATTCAATTCCCTTCTTCCATTAAAACAATGTAAAAAAATCATTTTTACATTGTTTTAAAATTAAATTTAATGTATTCGGGACCCACTCTTTTAAATAAAACTATGTTTTGTTTGAAAAACTACTCGACCCCAATATATTAACCCCCCTACACCCCTTTTACGTTTAAAGCCCCACTTTAAAAACTTTACCCCCCGCTCTCATATAACCCTGGCCCCATAGTGTATTAAAGAACCTCCGCTTTAAACACCTTCCCGAGCCCCGCTTTATTAAAAACCCCGCGTATGATAAACCCTCCACTTCGTTGTACCCCTAGGCCCCACATCATTTAGCCCAAACCCCAAACACCGTTGGATCTCTGCCTCATGATTTGATGGCCCTAACCACATATTGCACTTCCAATCGCCCGAGGTTTAAATCCTTCAAAACTTGTGATATGAGTGGTTTTCATGCCCATATTTTCCTCCATGCGTCATCCCGAAGTTTTTCCGCATGCCCTCCGACCGATACCACTAACGACCTATGGACTGCGCGATAAAACCACTTACCATTTTCCCTCCTGCGAAAAAACCGCTGACCCCGTTCAAACATGTTGAGGCCCCAAATCTCTGCGATAAGCCCCGATCCACCATGTAAACCCCTAAAATGCTTCTAAAAAATAGGAAGGCCATAACCAAACACATAAAACCAATAAAGCCTCCATTTCCCAGACTTTGTCCATAATATTCCCTGTTGCCTATAAGCCAACATCGCTTTCCACCTTGCGAGATCATGTTTTTATTAATAAGTGTTTTTAATGTGCAGGTGATCGATGTATAAGAAAATGTGATAAATCAATTTGCATTCCAAATTCCAAAAATTATTCAAACTAAGTTCTCTAGGTGACGATCCAAGAGCTCGGTTCATCCAAGGATTAGGAGCGCGAGAATAAGCAGAGGCAACAATTGTTCTTCAAAGGACATGGTAAAGAAAATGAAAGAGTTTTACACTGGCCGCACAAAGATGAAGAAAAATAAAAACACAGAGTTAAAGAATAGATAAAAGATCATTCAAAGGAGAAAGAAAAGGTTAAGAGACAGAGTCAAAAATAAAGGAAAGATAAGGAAGCAGATCAAACAGTGAGATAAAGGAAGAGATGATAGTAACTCAAGGCAGTGAAAGATAGATCAGAGATAAAAACAGATTAAAGGAATCGAACAGAGCAATCAAGGATAACGAAAAACTAATCAAGGTTTAAAGACCAATCCGAGGATAAATCAACGAAGAAAACAAAGCCAAATGACTAAGGCACTCAACAATTACTTCTTCAAATCACATTTTCCACCTACAACATAATTTCACTTAAATAAAAGTAGCTATAGTTAATAAAGAAGTCAGAGATATTTTTAGCATCTCAAACTTTATTGTAAAAGTTAATGATAAAGGCAAATAGTCAAAAATATCTTAAAGTTATCTCAACAGTTAATTGAAAAGTTATTATTACAAAAAATCAGTCAGTGATATTTTGGCATTGGGCCTTGCATGGCCTCAAAGGTAAATATTACATTTACTCTGTAATAAATATAGCCTAAAACCCTAGATTAGGGCAACTTCCTCATCTGCAGTTAAATACTGCATGTATTGTTCATTATTATTTTTGGTTGGTTGGTTGGGTTGCTGGGTTGATTGCTAGGCTGGATTTTGATCAGACTCTGAGTTGTAGAGACTATTGCACTGGAGTATTGTAACTGTCTTGGACATCATTAATACAAGCACGCTCACAGGATTCTTGAGCTATGTTAATGGCGATGTTATCCCTCTTTGTCATCGTTTCTCCTCTGTTTCCCATATTGTACATCAATTTATCTAATAATAGAACATAAATTTTAGATTAAGATATGCTGTTTGGGCACCTTAACTCTGTATGTTACTTTTATCTAAATGTTTTCTTCTGCAAGGTCTAATTAAAGAATTCAGGGGTGTCCTGCTCTTTAGTTTCTCCCAAAATATTTATCTTAAAGACCTTATTTGAAGTTTAGTTAAAGAATTTAGGGGTGTCTTGATCTTTAATTTCACTGAACTGTTATTTTGAATGTTTTCTTTGTCTGAAAGTAATAGCTAAAGAATTCAGGGGTGTCCTTCTCTTTAGGATTACCAGATTGTCTTCTTAAGGTTTTCTTAGTAAAGTTTAGCTAAAGAATTCAGGGGTGTCCTACTCTTTAGTTTCTCTTAAAAATTTATCTCAAAAGATTTTCTTGTTGAAATATAGTTGAAGGAATCATAATTTCCCTTTAGTTTTACTGCATTCACAACTTGTTGTCATTTCATATTTCATCTAATCTAAAAAGATCCACTTGATATAGTTAGCTTGCCCTATGAAAACCCTTGAAGAGTTGATGTAAAATTAAAACCATTTATGAATCCATAGCCCAATGGATTAAGCTTCCCACAGTCTATCTGTTCAACCTACAATCAATCAATAAATAAATAAATCAATCAATCAAAGCAAACAATCCCAAACTTTATAACTAGCCTAAAGTCAGAAAAACATAAGCATACAGATAAATCAGTTTATCATAAACATAGAGAGAGCCCTCTCTGAGCCCAGGAAGGCTAGGTCCGTGGACTCCAAATTGGTTTGATGTGGTTCCCTGCTACTTGTTCTTGCCAATCTTGCAAATTACAGGGAGCCAACTTGTGATTTCTTAGAAGCAATTTCTTAGAAAGGGTATGTAACATGTGTTTTGTAACAAAAAAATTAAGTATTTAAATTATAATTTTATTAAAACCAAAAAATTTAATTAATTTGTCTTATAATGATTTAAACTTTGGATTCAACACACTTTCCCTAAAATTTATGAGAGCATTTATAACAAGATATAAAGTTATAAATCTCAAATAGTTATATTACAATACAAATTGAAGCATCATTTATTAATTGTAAATTTGGTTGTATGGAATGGTTGTGGGGGAACAAATTCTCTCTACCAATGTGATTTAATGTCATTTCATTTCTCATGTCGATGTCATTATTTATTTTCTACTACATTAAAACCATCAAAGTTGAGGTAATGAATTTTGAATCTATTTATTTTTTTAGATTTCCATTTTTGTGTCGAAGTCATGAATTCTAAATTTATTATTTTATTCGATTGGCACCTTTTTATTGAGCAGATGCATTTTTTTATTAGATTACCACCTTTTCTTTTTGTAAGTTAAAATTATATTTCTAGTTCATAAAATTACGATGTCATGCATTGTTATTTGTCTCCGGTCTTCCACATTGGAACCAAACCAAACACAAAACAATCGTTGGTCATTCAAAGTCCAAAAATGGGTTGCAAAAAGGAGCACTCGCAATGAACATAGAGATTAGTTGTCCCTCTGAGTGGAAAACCAACCATAAGAAAAACAAAAATGGAGTATAGAGTTGAAAATGTATGCCCAAATTTAACAATAGTGGTTTAAAAAATAAATATGTTGTACCATAAGTGGTAAAACTAGCATACACAAAACCCGATTAGAAAAGCCAAACTTATAGACATAAGGAACAAAGAATCCATTGAGAAATACATGTGAGTCATGAAGATAGAGAGGTGTCAACATTGATGGGTGGTATGCATCCTTGTAGTTTGGTGTTGTCAACAGGCCTGGAGGTGAGGACATCTCAAGGTGAGCTAGACGTCGTTCCACGTCCATCAACAATAACTTCAACTCTTCCAACTTGTGCATGAGGTTGTACTGATCATCCCTTCGATCAAAAAAATATTTCCCAACAATTGTTTTAACATGTTATTAAAGATCAACAATGTGCATATAGTGGTCCTGATGACCTCTGGTGTTCCCAATATCAAAGATCTAGGCCGCAAATGCCATCCACCACCTTGGATTCTAGAATACCTTGGCATTCATGGTGCACTTCTTCAGCTGCATTGATTCCCATTTGGAGTTTTTGAGGAGAATGAATTTTGTAGATCTGAGTAGAGGAATTAGCTATAAATTGAGCTTGAGTTCCTCCTACGCTCCCATGACATCCCCAATCTCTTCTGTTGTGTGCATGTTGACATGTGATATAGGTCAAACGAAGAAAAAAATTAACAAGAGGAAGGAGACTTTGAGCCAAAGCACAAATGAAGTGCATGCCGAAGAAGAGAAGAAAGGCTGAGTATTTTATCACATGTGCATGACCTTCATAAGTCATTAATCTTGACGATTGTAGGATAAAATTAAGGGAACATTTTTTTCACTAAGAACTTGGGAAGGATTTACAACCGAGAGTCATGGTGGAGGAGGAAATAACTGAGAGGAGATAACTAGAGCGAGAATGAGAAGCATAGCCACTAGCTTGGAGATAACACCCTCGAATAAGGCTCTTGGGGTGCCAACACTAGTGTAGTTAATGAATTTCATCACACAAGGGTGAAAAATAAACCAAGGCTACCTTTAATGATTGTGTAGGCTTGTTAACATGTTGGGATGAGGAGAGGCTAGGATCCCTAGATTAGCTTTTGATTGGCACGTTTCCTTTGACGATTGACACCCCTATCAGGGAATTAGATTGCCAACCTTTTTTTGAGGCTATAAACTGATTGGGGCAAAATGATATTTTAAAATATTCCTTAAAAATCAATTTTCACTCTCTCAAGAGGAATAATGAAACTCTTCCTTTAGTTAGATGGTGAATAAATAATATAATCCCCTAATAAGATGGTGAATGAATAGTAGAAAATAAACCTTTTTTGAGTGCCCATTAAAATATCTATCTTTCACCATGAATCTTAGCATAACTCTTCGTTGATGTGATTTCATGTCACACATAAAATAGACTGATCTTGGTTCATACTTGAACATATATCCCTCTACATGAAGGTCAAATTTTGAATTATTGAAAGTGACAAATAACCTTTGCTTATTTATCATGAACACCCAACAAGTCCTTAATAATTCAATCAATTTCAGTGCTGTAGTGCTTTCTCATAGAAGGTCAATGGGGATGATTTCTTTTTTTTTAAAGGATACTGAAAAAGAAAGAAATTGGTTGTAATCATCCTCTCATTGGATAACCCTATATGTTAGCTTCATCTAATACTTTAAAAAATAAAAAATTAGAGGTCATATGCCTGAGATATTGCCAATTTGGTCTGAAAATCCACGGAGTTAACTTACCCACATCCTCTTCATTCTATATTCCTCAGTTACCCATTTTATCCTTTTTCTTCAATTTTCATCCATTTTCTATTCATATGTTGAAATTGGCAACAAGAAGAGGCTTCTAATTTAATTTTATATTAATTAAATTAGAAGGAAATTGTAATTCCACATCACATGGCGACTTGTATGAGTTAAATGAGTTGGGAAGACTTAGTTTGCTCAGTCAATTCGAGTTGAGGGTCAAATTGGGGGCATATAAAGTTCTCTCTAAGTTTTAGGGGGTCTAGTTACAATTTATTTTGAGTTGTAATTATTTAACTTAATTATTTGATTTAAAATTAGTTTAACTAGTTCTAACTAATGGAGGAGCTAGTGAGAGGTCTATTGAATTAAATCTGATTGGAATCACATGCAATAATCAATCAAATAAATGATAATTCACTATAAATAGTGGTTGCATGTCAGTTCTGAGGAATACCCAGTTGAGATTGGAGTTAAAGGGAAGTATACTGTCAGTTGTATAATTAGAAAATTGTACAGGTCATAAATGAGGTCAGAAAATGCCTTAGATGCATTGCACAATCATTAATTGGGAATTTCCTAATTAATAGGGGTTGAATTTCCCTAGGGATTGCGCAAGCAAGGATGGGCATCCAGAGGCAAGAAATTGTTTAAGTATTGGACAAAACTTGCTTGGGACAGAGTGAGACAATCATAGATAGTGCATAGAGCTCTCAAGCCTGAGAGAAACATTGTGTTGTTTCCTATTCTTGACTTAATGCAATATACATATAACGAGGTTTTTAGCGGAGAATTTTCCCAGATAAATATGTGTTGTGTGATTGAAATTATTTCTCTTTCTTGTTCATGTGATTGTGTGATCGTAATTGGTTTCCGCAATTTGTAGAATAGATTCAAGTATTTTGTTTTAACATATTACAAGTCAGTTGAATTTATGTGGATTTTATACATGGTATCATAGTAGGAATCACTATAGAGGAGAAGAATACAAGTTTGCTTTGAACAAGTGAATCGAATTTGCAGATATACACTTCAGTACCAACAACAGAATCATGATGTCTTTATGTGGATTGAGACTCAAATTTGCCTTTGAGGGTAGTTCGGATTACATAGATTGGAAGGAAAAAATGGAAAAAGTGTTGGAGGACAATGGGCTAAAGGAATTCATAGATAGTGATATTCCTAGGCCCGCAGCAACAAATGCTCAAAATATTGATGCATGGAAGAAGAATGTAGCAAAGGCGAGAATGATTGTGTTAGAAGGATTTTGAGATCATATTGTCTCTAACTTCCATGGAAAGGAAAATACATATGCTATGTGTAAGGCCTTAAAATATTTGTTTCAGAACAAAAATGACCACAGGAAGCTGATGCTGAAGGACAAGATCATAAAAATCAAGATGGAGGTTGGAAGTGTTGGTGTGACAGTTTTCGGGGATGATATGGTGAGCCTATCACTTCTACGCCTTTCCAAGAGCTGACACAACTACCCAGATTTAGTGAATGGGAGGGAGAAGCTACCAGAGTGGGAGCGATTGTGATCCAACTTGGTTCAAGAAGAGATTCAGCGGAATACTAGATGTTATCACTAAGTTGGTACATATGGGCTGCTCCACCAGAGAACCTAGGGTAACTCTTTCAAACCAACTTCTATCTGAAAATTATCCTTTTTAGCTGGAGAGGGCTCTCTCAAAGATAAAAATGATTTTATTCAAATGAAATTACACAGATGGCTAACTCTGAAAAAATTGTTTAAGTATATTTGTGTGCAGGTGAAATATGTATATAAATCACTACCATTGGGCTTATGGAGTCAGTGTTAAGAAAACCAATGACATGGTTCTTCTTCTGGAAGCTGAGGCATATATATGTTTTTATGAAAAGGCAACACACACATATATACAACAACCTAATTCTTGAAGGAAGTTAGAGCATGATGTACATGAATTATAAGTAATCAAGCATCAAAGTACCGAAGACAAAATAATAGGATACATAAGACAAGTGTTCATGAAAACATCAGATGAGTCTCAGGTGAAGAAAGAGCCAACAACCACTGTATATTACTGATAAGAAAATGTTTACAATAGTAGTTATGTAGTCAACATCATTCCACCCTCTATTCTTCGATATTCTGCCTATTAATAGCCTTAAGCATCTTTACATTAGATCTGCCAACTTGGCTAGATCATCGAGTCTCTTTCCTGACACCTAATCTAACAATAAGCAAATTACATGGAAATAAAACTGACAACTACTAACTTTAGGACTTAGAGAACTACTAAGACTCTATAACCTATTTATTACATCAAAAAAATAAAAAAATGCATATTTACATCAAGGACAGTCATGTGCTTGGGTGGCACTTACCATGACCGAAACATAATTTCCCCCACCAAGTCAGGAGACTTGTCTTCCTACTTTTAAGGAGGTGGTGTCATGATAAATGATGAGTGTCTTCATGATGAACTAGTGAACAGAACAAGTTTTTTGAAGACCATGCCTCCACCAAAATATTCCTCTGATGTCCTTTAAGATTTCCACGTGGCTGGCTTACCTCCAATAGACCATCAAAACTAAAAAATGGTACAAAAACTTGCTCGCTGCAGAAACATGGGAGTTAAGGCAAGTTCGTAGCGAAAGTATGTAGAAATTTGATTTTACCTATCTCTGCCATATGTTAGTTCTCTTTGCTGATTTGGAACTATTTGTTAAGTCAAAAGAGATAAATACAAAATTTTACCCGCCTTGATTATGACCATATCTGTGATTTATAACAAAATTAAACCTACAACGAGTTCGTAGATAAATCTAGGCTTCAAGCCTGAGATACGCTACGAACTTGCCTAATTGGAAGTAAACTAAGAAATTGTCCTTTCTTCTTCAAAATTTTGCCTATGGATCTGCACATGCTGATTTTGAATGATGCAAAAATGTCAAAAAGGTAATTTGTCCACTCTTTAAGCTTTAGAAGCTTCACCTTTGGCAGTATGAGCTTGAGTCTCTTCAGGTTCATTTATGAATATGATTTTAAGACCTTTCCTCTTTAACTCTGTCTCTATCGTCTCCATCTTCTCTTCTAGCTCTTTGACTTGGTTTTTAAGTTTCTTTCTTTCAGCTTGCAACCATATATTTCTCTTTCTTGTGCGCTTCATTGCCCTTCGTATAGGAAGTGTCCTTTTCAATAGTTTCTTGGCATTGGTCAATGACTCATCATATTGATTGATTTTCTCATTTACCTTCTCTTTGAATTCTTCCATTATTTTCCTGTCTAGCTTGGCTTCGTGTAATTCCAATTTGGTTTCAATAACCTCCTCTCTAACTTCTCTTAACTGTTCCTTTAACATCTGTACTTCAGTTTTCTCAACCATTTTCTCTTTACCCTTCCTCTGCACAATGATCTCTTCTTTTGCTGGAGACAAATCAATGATATCTTCTGTCATAGGATACTTGACTTTGTCAGTAACCTCTATCCTTTTACTTGCCATGACACCTTTGGCAAGGTGTAGCTTGGTGAGTGGTTTTCTTGGTTGAAACATAAACCCTACATCTTCCCCCGAGAAATCAATATTTTTAGCAGTTATACCCTTATTTTTATTGCTACTCCCTTTAATATCTACAACTTTGACCACTAGAGTCTCCTCAATGTCTATGGATTGAAGAATATATTCAAGGTTGCCTTTCCCAATTGTTTGGCTTATGGTTATCCTTCCATGACTCTTCTTGTTGATCTTTGGTTTTCTACTTGCAGGAGTAGGCTGTGGAACTTCTGTCTCTTGTGCAGGCTCTACTTCAACATCCATTCGCTCTATACTGGGCTCCATTTCCTCCTCATTCACACCCTCTATTTAAGCTAAAAGTTTGTCACTCTTGCTTGAAGGAGTGGCTTTTGATTTTGGAGTCTTCTTGGGTGTTAATGTATCTACCTCATATCCATTGAGAAAAAGGAATGTGGCCCAGTCTCTGTTCAATTTTTTAAACTCCTCCAACACTAGAAGTTTGATCAAGTCATGATGGAAAATTGAAGTCTCACTACTTTTTGGCCTAGCCTAAACTTTGTCTGTCATCTTTCCTAGGGTCCTAAACAAGAAAAATGGAAGGTCTAGAGATTTCTTACTAGTGAAGTGAAACAAGAGCCTAAAATGGTACTGATAGATCATATGGAACCTGCCCTCACATGTGAATTATTTTTGGATTACAAGAAACAATTTGGAGTAGTTCTCTTTAAGGTAGCTCCTTGGGATTCCATATGTCATGTCTGTTCCAATGTGTTTACATTTTATAAATTCATCACAGTTCTGTATCTTGAACTTAGTGGCTTTGAACCACTCTTCACCCATCCTTAGTATCTTTGTGGCTTGAGCAATTGTATCAGGAGACACTACAAAAATCAACACCCCCACCTTGGAAGCCGTACCTACGAAATTCACCGCAAAATATTTTGAGACCTGGGCATGAAAACCTTGTAGTTTTTAGCAGAATCTCATGCATTCAACACTGCTGAAAGATTTTGCAAAGCTAGGGTCCTCATTGAGTAACTTTATATCCATGGGATCATATCTTACACATGAGCCCCCTTTATTGGTTTTCTTCTGCGTGACCATATCCATTAATACTATGCTGAATTCTTGATGTCGTGACACCTACAAAGAGAGAAATTGAACAGCAAGCAACTTGCAACGAAGCTAGACTTCTCAAGGATGACAATCAATAAATATATAGAGAGGTAGAAAGAAGGATGACAGAGAGCATATTTGGAGGTGAATTTAAAAGGTGAAATTTGAATATGGGAAGGATAATAAAAAATGGGAGGAGTTAAGTGTAATGATGTGTGCTACTTATGATTACACATGTTTTTATGACTCTTTAACCGATCACGTAACTTCGAATTTACCCTAAACCTCTAAAAAATCAACATCTCATATTTCCCATTATCAGTGCAGAAAAAAATGATTCTGCAACATTTTCCATTATAAATCTGGCAGATTCGCTACAGATTAGTCAGGTGAGTCTTTAGCAAAAACAACCTGTTTATAGTTATATTCGTTGCAAACTCAGGAAAAAATAGACAGGTGGCCACTGCCTAAATTTAAACCAATGCATGTAGAACTTTGATGGATTTTGATAGATTTGACCATGATGACATGAAAAATGGACTCTCTAAACTTAGGATAATGACCCATTCATAAGTTTTCATCAGTTTCATGAAACAATTTTTATGAGACAAATGAAACCTATGGATAATGACCCTATTAATAAAAAAATGAAATTTTATTTGTGATAACACCAGAGATGGATCCTCATCAAAGACTAATGATGAGGAGAACTGGGCCTTGGCTATAAAGGTGAAGAAAGGGAAAGGGAAGGTGTCTCATTCCAAATCAAATTATGGTTAGGTAGGCAAGAAGAAGGACTTGTCGAAGATAAAATGTTTTCACCGTCATGAGCTTGGACACTATGCACAAAGTGTTTGCACAAGAAGGCCGACAAGAACCACTCAGGAGGAGTGGAAGGTGAAGCAATTGCTTCAAAATTCAAGTTGGATTTCACTCTCATCACATGCATGGTGTCATTAATGATGGGTTCTATGTGGTACTTGGATAGTGGAGTTTCATTCCATATGAACGACAACAAATAATTATTCAACAACTTGGAGGAGAAGGATCTCAAAATGCACATCGAGATGGGAGATGATGGGAGGTATAGAGCGAACAAAATTGGTACAGTTACCTTTCAGAAGGAGTCTCATACTCCTCTCACATTGAAAGATGTCATGTGTGTTCCTGGTTTAATGAATAATTTAGTTTCAGTTGCTATGTTGGAAGACTATGGCTATGATGTGATATTTAGCAAAGGAAATATGTTCCTTCATCACAAAGCCACGTGATAGGTGAAGAAGATTGGGGTTCGGGTAAAGAACCACTACAAATTGGATGTAGAAGACTCCATTGCCTTGAGAAAGAAAGCAGGGAAGGTGCAGAGCCAAGAAATCAGTGATTTATGGCATAGAATATTGGGCCATCTAAACCATGATGCTTTGAAGATCATGCAACATATTTCTACAGGACTTCCCAAGGGTGCACTTGAGCAACGAGGTACATGCAAATGGTGTACATACAGTAAGTACACCAAATCCACCTTTCATGATAAGGATAATCAAGCAAAGGTGATCCTTGAAAGAGTTCACTCATATGTGTGTGGATCGTTCTTGACAACCTCCACAACAAAAAACATGTATTATGTGATTTTTGTAGATGATTTTTCATGCAAGTGTTGGATATTCCTCATGCAGAAGAGAGACAAGACGTTATCAATTTGTTTTGAGTTCAAATCACTTGTCTAGAAATATACAAGGAAGAAGTTGAAGGTTCTCAGGAGCGACAACAGTGGAGAATATGTGTCGAATGAATTCAATAACTTCTGTGCTTCAAAATTAATTCGACGGGAATTGATAACACCTCAAAACCCATCACATAACGGGGTTGCAGAAAGGAAGAAAAAAACAATTATGGGAGCAACACGAGCGATGTTGCATGATTAGGGCCTACCATTTCACTTGTGGGCTGAAGCATGCAACACAACAGTATTTTTGCAGAGCAGAATTCCTCATCAGATTCTCAGGATGATTACACCAAAGGAAGATTTTGCAGGTAAGAAACTAGATGTGGCTCATTTTAAATTTTTTGGTTCATCAGTTTATTTCCATGTAACCAAAGATGTCAGGAAGAATCTAGAGCCAAAAAATGAGTTGGGAATATTTTTGGGGTACACCGATACACCTCACAACTATCGAGTGTACTTTCTAGCACAAAGGATGACAATGGTGAGAAGAGATGTGAAATTCGATGAAGAGAAGGCCATGAAAATTTCCCTTGAGAGGGAGCTTCAATTGCATGCAGTTGAGGGTATATTAGATTCAAAATAAGAACCTCAAGATGTGGAGCAGCCACAAGCAGAGGAACAGAGAGTGGAAGAACCCACTCATGCAGAGACATCTAGAGACAGAAGGAAGCGCACCAGAGAGGCTGATAGGTTGGTGTTTGATGCTAGAGAGAATGTGGAAGCACCCACATCACAACGCAGGAAGAGAATATCGTTAGAGCGGTACACTGACTACATAGATCTTATGAGCAAAAGTGTATATATTGAGCCATCCTCATTCGAGGAAGTAGTGCAACAAATTGTTTGGGTTGATGCCATGGGTGAGGAGTATGACTCCATTATCAGAAACAATGCATGGGAAGTTGTCCCAAGACCGGAGGGGAAGTTAGTTGTAGGATCTAGGTGCATCTACAAGGTGAAGCAGGAAATAGACGGGGGCGTGGAGAAACACAAGGCCAAGTTTGCAGCCAGAGGGTTCTCTCAGGTGGAGGGAATTGATTACGAGGAGACCTTTGCTCCAGTTGCAAGGTACTCGTCAATCAGATCTATCCTTGCACTTTCAACACATATTGGATTGAAGATACATCATATGGATGTAAAGAAAACCTTCCTCAATGGAGTGATTGAGGAAGAGGTTTACATTGAGCAATCAGAAGGTTTTGAGACCTTTGGCAGAGAGTCAAATGTGTCTGGACTCAAGAGAGCGCTGTATGGACTGAAACAAGCACCTTGTGCTTGGTACACCAAGATCGAAAACTACTTCACTAGGTTGGGCTTCACCAAGATCGAAGTAGATGCAAATATTTACCATATTGTGGTAGAAGGTAAAATTTTGATCATTGTACTTTATGTCGATGATTTGATTATGACAAGTGATGAGTATCTCATCAAGTCTTTCAAAGAGGATCTTGCAAGAGAATTTGAGATGAAGGATATGGGGCCCTTGCATTATTTCCTTGGATTGGAAATTTTGCAAAGAGATGGGGAAATATTTATATCTCAGACCATGTATGCCAATAAGATTATGAAGAAGTTTCACATGGAGAGCAACAAACCCATGAATACTCCTCTAGCAGGGAACTAGAGGAAGGATGATTATAATTTAGGCAAAGTAGTATATGCTACCATCTATAGGTAGCTTGTGGGTTCACTCATGTATTTGGTGAACACATGACCAAACATATGCCATTCGGTTAACCAACTTAGTCAAGATATGGTTAAGCCTACCAAGCTCTTTTGGAAGGCAAGCAAGCATATGTTGAGATACTTCAGAGGCACTACAAATTTTGGGCTATGGTATAGGCAGACAGAGGGAGTGAAGCTTCAAGGATTCATAGATGCAGATTGGGCAAGGAGTCCATCCAATAGGAAGAGCACATCACGAGGAATCTTCAACATTGTGTCAGCAGTAGTTTCATGGTACAACATAAAGCAAATATCAACTACACTCAGTTCAACAGAGGCAAAGTACATGGATGCTAGTCAAGAAACTTGTGAGCCCATCTGGATGAGGAAGATACTTGTTGGATTGTTTAGTCAGTAGATGGATCCGAAAATGATTTATTGTGATAACCAAAGTTTCATCAAACTATCGGTTAATCCATTTTTTCATGGTAGGTCCAAGAATATTGATATCCAGTATCACCATCTTAGGGATTGTGTGAAGAGGAGGATTATGTCATTTGAGTACATTCCTGAAGAGGAGTAGGATGCAAACATCTTGAAAAAGGCATTGTCAACAGGAAAATTTGATTTCCACAGAGGCATGATCAGGGTAACAAACAATGCCTTTCTTGTTGATAGGGAGTGTTGAAATTGGCAACAAGAAGAGGCATCTAATTTAATTTTCCCTTAATTAAATTAAAAGGAAATTGCGATTTCACATGACATGGCAACTTGTACGAGTGAAATAAGTTGGGAAGACTTAGTTAGGTTAGTAAATTCGAGTTGAGGGTCAAACAGGAGGCATGTAGAGTTCTCTCTAAGTTTTAGGTGGTCCAGTTACAGTTTAGTTTGAGTTGTAATTAATTAACATAATTATTTGAGTTAAAATTAGTGTGACTAGTTCTAAGTGATGGAGGAACTAGTGAGAGGTCCAGTGAATCAAATCTGATTTAATTCACATGCAGTTATCAATCAGATAACTAATAATTCACTATAAATAACTGTTTCATTTCAGTTCTGAGGAAGACCCAATTGAGATTGGAGTTAAAGGGAAGTATACTATCAGTTGTATAATTAGAAAATTGTACACATCATGCATGAGGTCAACATAAGGCCTTAGATTTATTTCACAATCATTAATTGAGAATTTTCTAATTAATAGGGGCTCAATTTCCCTAGGGATCGCGCAAGCAAGATATGGCATCCAGAGGCAAGCAATTGGTTAAGTATTGGACAGAACTTGCTTGAGACACAATGAGACAATCAAAGATGGTGCATAGAGCTCTCAAGCCTGAGGGAAGCATTATATTGTTTCATATTCTTGAATTAATGCAATATAAATATAGAGGGGTTTTTAGCTTATACTTTCCCCAGATGAATCTTTGTGTTGTGCGATTGAAATTCTTTCTCTTTCTTGTTCATGTGATTGTGCAATCGTAATTGGTTTCCGCAATTTGTATTATAGACTCAAGTATTTTGTTTTAGCATATTACAAGATCAGTTGAATTTATGTGTATTTTCTACACATTATTATTCTCGTTATCCATTTTTTCATATATTTTAAAACTTTGACTGAGTAATTATTTCTATGTGGGATTAGTCTTTCTCCTTCTCTTTTCATTACATAACCATTTTTTACTTAGTCATTTAGCCATTTTTACTTAGCCCTTTATTATTCATGTGGGTTGTTTCACCCACTCATTTCTTGCATATATACATTTAGTCATTTGTATGTATGTGGGTTGTAGAATTCATTTTTCTTCAATTCATCTCACACTTGCATTACTTCCTTATACTTAGCCATTTTACTTTTATGCAGGTTATGAGAGGTTTTTTTTTTTCACTCATTCACCTACATGAGTTCCTCTCACATTTATTTTATTTACTTAGTCATTCTCACTTCATTCCATTACTTTCCTCTTTAAATACTCTTCTCCCTAAGCATTGTTTTCCTTTACTTATTCATTTTTTTCACTTATACTTTCACTTTTACTACATAGTCATTCTTTGAATGTGGGTTGTAGGAAGCCTTTTCTTCACTTACTCTTAGCAAGAATCCTCCCACTTTTATCATTTCACTCGATTTTACACATAGTCATTTTCACCTCACTTCACTCCATGACGTCAATTTAGCTTTAGTCATTTTCATCTCACTCCACGTCATTACTTCACTTTAGCTTCCCACAAGCCTATAAGCCCTACCTATACTTAGTCATTTTTTATTACTTTTTCCTTCTCAATGTTACTTTTACATCTCTTCATTTTTCTCCTTATATGTATTATTTTCCAGAAGTAAATTATTTTCATGTATTTTCATATCCTAAAATTTTACCCCTTTTTCTTGGCACTTGGTTGGACACATGCGACTAGTGGAATTATCTTTAGGTGATACTTGGAAGGCATTGGTTGGACACATGCGACTAGTAATGATGACTAGGCATTGAGGTGGTGACCAAAAGTTTAAACTACACACACGCTATGTGAGGACCCATGGCTCTTTCTATATCATAAAAAAATAACACAAGGGGTCTATTTCCTTATAAATTGTTACAAATTCCCTCCCAAAATGCATGTGGGATAAATAGAGTGGATTTATAAATAAAAGGCTAAGATTTATATGAAGTATAATAATGACTATAATTGTGTCACTAACTTCTGGAAGCCATAACTTAAGTTCTTAATGTCCAAATTGGGAAAATGAGAGCTCATTGGAAACCTAGTGAAGTGAAGAACAACTTGGCTATGTATTTAATAGATGAAATTTCAAATGTCATGTCAAAAAATAAATTACATTCATGATAATTTATGATTGGGAAACAAATTACTTTGTTAAAAAATGATCGATTTAAAGGAATTTCCAGTTGTTTATTGTAGGCCCTTCTTTGGGAAATGAATAGTAAATGTTTATATTTACCAAAGTGAATTAATTTAGTTAGCACAAAGGGGAAAAAATCCTAACCATTAAGTTGTTCGAAGAAGATGAAGAAATGATTATTAGAAAAATGATGGAAATATAGCTAGGAAGAGAGAGAACCCCTTTCTATTATAGTAAGTAAATCAACATCCTAATTGAGTTTTCAAATATATTATTTTCAATTAGAAATCATCCAAGCTTTCATTTCAAATTCATTTGAATGGAAAGAGATAATTTCTGTCACTTTTCCTCTTTCTTTTCTAGGTATTCACATTTACATGGTCCACGAGAGCCCAATTTACTGATTTTTGACAAAAGCAATATTTTTCTAAACATTGAACTCTTTTTAAATATTTGTCTTTGAAGCTCCAAAGAGAAGTCATAGGAGTTCATAACAAGTGTGATATTTTCAGTCTGAGTTTTAAGCTTAAGATTGCAAGTGTGTAGCTCCTTTAATCCCTATAGTTTTAATAATATCATGTTAAATTATTTGTAAATATGGTCTGTTGCTTTTCATCTTTCTCAATGACATGGTGTGTTTTATTTATTTCTATTCTAGAAGCAAATCTTATCACAATATTTACTCTAATATATAAAGTCTTATGATGTGAATATCATTGTTAATACTTTTTCCATGAGAAAAGCCTTTTTATTTTTTTACATGCAAATTTTGTAGAGAAAATATTTTGCAGTCATATTTATTGCCTTTTATTTCTATGAATAAGGTGGTGTACTTTACATGTAACTCATTTATATGAGAGCTTTATTGGAATATATGTTCAGGTTTTCTCTTTATCACTCACCCATTGCATTCATTTGAAGATAGAATAATCATCTTCCATCGATCAAGAGAGGAGTATCACCTCTATAAAAACGAGGATAATGCTTCTTATTCCCCACAAGATTTTCTCTCAATGTTAGTCATTTTAATTTTACACACAAAATGATTAACTCTCTCTTCCATCAACAACATGGTAAATAATAGCAACAAAAAATCCACTTAACCAATGCCCATTTCTAATTTTTCACTATGAAATCATATGAAACCCTTCTAAGAACAAGGTGGTCGATGAATAGCGATGAAAGGAACCTTTTTTATAGTGCTCATGTATATTTTTCACCATGAATCATAACAAAAATCCCTCCCATGAATTAGGTGGTAAATGAAGAGTAAAATTAGGAACCTCTTTTATACTACCCATTTATAGATTTTTGTACTAGGTGGCAAGGTGCCCTTCAAACTCAAGGTAAGCCCTACTAATGGGATAGAGAGGTCATATAGTGATTATGGGTTAATGATTGAAAAATGGATGTAAATAATATATTTCAAGGCATGTATGTAATTACATTGATATGCATGCCTATTTTGAAATAAGGCTTCCATAATTTTAATTTAATTATCAATAATTATTAGGTGAATGGTAGGGATTTAACCTCCATGGAATATTCTAGAATATTCTTAGTATACACAAATCAAAGGTTGAGATTTTTTTTCCCATGGAAAAAATCATATACTTTCTATTCATTAATGAATCAAAGTATACATAAATGCTTTAAAAAATACAGAGAACCTCTCAAAAAATATCTCAAAAGTTCAGTTCTTCTCTCACAGGACAAAGATCAACCGCTAAGAACCAGTTCACAAAGGTCATAATACAAAACACAATCAATAACATATAGAAAGGTCATGACACAAAAAATTGTACCAAGGATCCTTCAACATATTCCCTAACTTCAATAGAACCTACCGGAAGATGTACCGCTTCCTTGGAACAAAAGTTCGCTTTCCCATTAAATTCTCTATGCACATGACAACAACCACTTCCTCATAAAATTCTTGAAGCTGTCAGATTTTCAATTTATAGAGAAACATCAATGCTTTATTCAACACAACCTCCCTATTGAACCATTTCACGACCGTATGAGAATATCCAAACAAATGAATTTGATTTCTCCCTTTCTCCTTTACAAAAATCAAAATACACCACAAATTAGAGAGTTATACAAAATTATTTGAGCCTCTACTACATCCCATTTAAAATGGAAGAAAAAGTCAATATAAAGCCATACCATGACGAGATCGACGCTCTGAATCTGAACTACTGGTTGCAACAACTGTAATTTTATTTCAGCATCCATCAAATCGAGAAAGGGAAAAAGATCTCATTCACGCAACTGAAATTAGAGGGCCATGCACTGACTTGATTGGAGAGCCACATGGAAACCCTGAGGTTGGAGAGATAACCTCCAGTGACTAAGTGGGAGGATTTAAAAACCCTCATTAAGTCACAGTTTTATCCCATTGGGTACGTGGAGGACCAATGGATCCGATGGCAATATTTCAGGAAAAATCTAGGCCAAAGCATACACGAGTACACCACATAATTATGAAAGATGGATATAATGCTGGGTATCTCTCCAAAGAACCCATATGTATTCCTTAGGTATTTGTGGGGTATGCACCACCATCTGTGTGAGAAAGTGATGTTGTTCAGGCCCAAATCAGTGGACGAGGCTTATGTACAGGAATAATACTTGGCGAACATAGGCATGAAAATAACAAAAGCAAGTGGATCGAAGAAAAAGGAGAAACAAGAAGTTTCTAAGGAGGGGAAGAAGAAGAAAAAAGGGGGAAAAGATAAAAATATGACAACCACAACGCACTAGTGAAAATATCCTAGCAACCACTACAACCACTACAACATTGATGACCACACAAAGGAGAAGTGTTGGAAGTTACATCCAAAGCTAAAGTGGAAGAACAAAAAGAAGAATCTCATGGCCACAGATTTGAGCAATCAAGTTGAAAGGAAATTGAACATGGATGAGAAGATTGTTTGTACGTCGGTGCAGAAGGAGGTGAATCTGATTAGCCTTTAGCAATAGGAAGAGAAAGAAATGACCAAACTCTTCCACAAAAAGATACATATCAAGAAGATGAAGATTGATGCTCTGTTTGACTCAGGATCGTAGGAGAATCTCATTGCAGAAGATCTAGTCAAGAAGTTGGGGCTGGAATTTTGTGATCATCCAAACCCATATCCACTGGGATGGGTAAATAAGGATGCAGAGTTGAAGGTAAAAAATCAGTGCAAAATTAGATTTTTTATCAGTGCTGATTTTATTGATGAAGTAGATCTAGATGTGGTTCCCCTTGATGTATGTGGAGTCGTGTTTGGAGTCCATACATTTACATGCGCGATGAAATATTTATGAAGGGAGCTAACCAATGCTGGCTCATCAAGGATGGAAAATAGTTCATCATCAACGTGCACAAAGGCAAGTAAAAAATTTCACTGGTAAGTGCCAACCAAGCCAAGAAATTGATCAGTTCCAGTAAGAAGTATGTTTTATTGTTTTAAAGAGAAATTTAGTCTGAAGAGGAGTCAATAAGAGGCAAGAAATCACTGGAGGGGTGTAATAAGAACATAAACAAAAATTGGAGGATTTGTTACAAGCATACAAGAATGTGTTCCGAGAGCCTAAGGGGTTACCACCTGAGAGAGAAGTGGAGCGCGAGATCCAATTATTTCCAGACTCCCCATTCCCAAATATTGGGCTGTACATGCAATCTATTATAGAAGCATGTGAGGTGAAGAAAAAATTGCAACAACTGCTTGAACAGGGTTTCATTCGACCGAGTACATCACCATGTGGGTCACCTATCATCATTGTGCCAAAGAAGGATGGGACTTGGCAAATATGTATAGATTACAGGGCGTTGAATAAAATTACGCTCAAGAACAGATACCCCCTGCCCAGGAAAGACGATATGCTAGATCAGTTGCAACAATCAAAGTACTTCACCAAGATGGAATTGGAGTTTGAATATCCCCAAGTTCGAGTCAAGAGGAAGATACATGGAATACCACCTTCAAAACCAGTCAAGGTTTGTATGAGTGGTTAGTTATGCCATTTTTCCTATGTAATGCACCAACTACATTTATGAAATTAATGAATGATGTACTGCATCCTTTTATAGATTCATTTGTCATTATCTATTTGGATGAAATACTAGTATATAGTTCTACCTGGGAGGAGCATATTTCACATTTGACGTAGCTGCTGGAAGCATTGAAGAAGCACCAACTGCTAGAAAATCTCAAGAGGTGTGAGCTTGCGCAAAATTATTTGGTGTATCTGGGGTATGTGATCAGTGGAGGAGAATCAAAGATAGATCCTTCCAAGATGGAGGCCATCATGACATGGCCAGTTCCAACTAATGTTTCAAAGGTCAAGAGTTTCATTGGGGCAGCATAGTACTTGAGGAAATTCAAAACCTCATTTTTAGTGGTAATAACACCGCTCCACGCCATAATTGCAAGTGGCAATATTTTTGAGTGGGGAGGATTTTGAGGAGCTAAAGAAGAAGATCAATCAAGCACAAGTTCTGACATTACCAAAATTCCAACGACCCTTTAAAGGGGAGACAGATGCGAGTGAGTATTCTATGGGAGATGTCTTGATGCAAGGAGGAAGAAATGTATGCTACCATTATGAAGTATTTCACGGCGCAGTCGTTAACTACCCTACCTACGACAAGGAGCTCTATGAAATAGTGCAAGATGTGAAGAAATGGAAGCACTATCTGATGGGAAAGGAGACAATAATCCACACATATCACCAACCGTTACAGTACTTGTAGGCCCAGATTAAGATACAACGGAATAGGCATTACAAATGGATGGGGTTTTTTACAACAGTTTCATTTGGACCCGAGCAGGTATAAGAAGGGAAACACAAAAAAGTTGGCTAATATGATTTCAAGGCCACCCAAATCAATATTACAACTTTGGGGACTATTATGCACATGGAGCCATTCACCCATGATGCATAAAGAGAGGCATATTCAAAATATGAGGAATTCAAGGAGGTGTATCAATAGTTGTAGAGTCAGATCCATGTGCATGATGAAAAAAACACTGTTGACTATAATCTACAGGATGGGTTACTATTCATGATGGATAAGCTATGTGTTCATAAATGTGAGCATTTACAGCTGATTATTGATGCTCACACCTCCAAGGTTGCAGGGAAATTTGGTGTAGGGAAGATCGTGGCTAACTTGCGGAGGTATGTATATTGGCCCAAGATGAAAGAGTAGGTAGCTAGGTTCATAAGAGGATGCATAATTTTTTGTACCAACAAGCCTAAGAACATGAAACAGGGTCTATATCATCCCTTACTTGTACCTACTCGTCCTTGGGAGAGAATTCCCATGGACTTTGTGGGAGGTTTACCGACAAACAAGAAGGGACATTACTACTTGTTCGTGGTAGTTGACAGGTTCAATAGGATGTGTGTTTTGATGCCCTGTAAAAAGACCATCAACATAGAAGAAGCAACACAATTTCTCTTTGGACAAGTCTTGGTGCACTTTGGGATACCAAGAAGCATCATTTCAGACATGGATACAAGATTTCTCAGTGCATTATGGAATACATTGTCGGAAAATATGGACACAAAGTTGAAGATATCTACAACATTCCATCCATAGACATATGGGCAGATATAAGTAGTCAATAGGACTTTGGTGCAACTTCTAGGAGATACAACTAGAGGCATCCGAAGAATTGGGATGATAATATGATATATATACAATATTCCTACAACAAAGTAGTCCACACTTCTACAAGAAAGTCCCAATTTGAGTTTTTTTTGGATATTTTTCACCTTCACCTTTGGATATTGCATATGGGTAGCAAGGAGGAGTGAGGGAATATCTTACAAGAGATGCGTTGAGGGATGAAAATTTTATAGAGAAGATCAGGGAGATCCATCTACAGGTACAAGAAACACTACAAAAGTCACAATAGAAGTATAAGGCCATGCATGACCAACACATAACAAATAAATCATTCAAGGTGGGAGATATAGCATGGCTACAATTGAACAAGGAGAGGCTGCAGGGGCCTGGTAAGAAAATCAAGGCTCTAAGGTATGGTAACTTTGAGATACTGGAAAAGGTGGGTGATAATTCCTATCGACTCAGTTTAACACCATATATGCACATTTACCTAGTTGTGAATGTAGATAATTTAAAACTCTATGAGCCTTCCATGCTAGATCAGGAAGAGGAATAAGTCCTACCTTCTGTGGAGGATTTGGCACCAGCTGATCATGCAGAGTTAACAAAAGATATAATTTTGTAGAAGAGGTCCAGAACTACAAGAGAGGGTAAACTTGACCTTTGGTAGATTGGGTTGAAGGGAAAACTTCTAGGCAAAGCTAAATGGTACACCAGAGAGAATGTGGAGGAAAAATTTCCTCACCTCATTCAGTAAAATATTTTGGGGACAAAAATCCGCCTAAAATGGGGAGGCGTGATCTGAATTGGATCATTTTATTGTTTTTTATCCATATAAATGCATTTGGAGTGGAAAAAGTGGAGGAATCAACTCACAGGACTATTTTTTACTAGCAGGACCCAATTTGGCGAAATGGGGTCTGAAAACTTCCGAGAGTGTTTTGAGGCATCAAACGATGTTTTTTGGTGGTAAAACTCTGTCATCTTAGCAAAATAACTCTTCATGCTATTCTACACAGATATATTTTGAATGACGCAAGAAGCACGCCAATCAGAGTCCGTATGTAAAATTTATGCCACTCAGAAGTTGACCTTCTTGTTTTCACACCTATAGTTCGATAGGATGCCGCGTCAACCCCCATTATTTATGGAAAAGGGCCTAGCCACATGTTTTTGATGTAAAAGACTCTAGAAGAGTCTATATTGTAACTCTAGTTAAGACTTGATGTAGTCAAAATTAACCACTAGTAGGCTATTAGGCTGTGTTATAACCAAGCCACTAGGAGGAAGAGGCATTCCATTATTTCAAGAGAATTTTGTTCCATAGATGAGAAAAGATATCCAAGAGAGATAGGAGTTAGAGAACACATAGAGGATATTTTCACTATAGCAGCCCATGGGCCACATGCGTTACTTCTTTGTACCTGTAGCCATATTTCCAGACAGAGAAAGAGAGCAGAGCAGCCTCACCTTCGAGCTGGGTTTTCTCCAGAAAGGGTTTCCCATAGCATATATTATGTCTTATGTGTGTGTGTGGGTTTATTTTTTCCTTCTGTATTTTTCTGCATAATTTCCTTTTGCATGCATGCGTGCATTAGAGTTATATTTACAAATCTAGAAGTTTAATAAAACTGTAATAGTGTAAAAATTCATAATTTTAATATATTATTATCAGATTTGTTGTGATGAACTGTCTAGTGGAATATACATGGCAGTTTATAACTCATTTCCATGTTTTCTTAAATGTATATATGATGCAAGAGCATCTTGCTTAATTTTCATTATTTATTTGTGTGATTTAGGGGGTGATGTTTTTTGAAATGATTTTATAAATTATGTACATTTAAAAAAAATAAATTGAGAGAAAAATATGAGTGTGAGGATTATTGTAAATATTCTCTTAATTAATTGAGAATATGAGTGTAATTGAGTTGGATAGATATTTCAGGGATTATAAATTCCTTAAATGGAACTTATTTGAGTAAAAAAAGTGATAAATCTATTTTAGAGTTTGGTTGAGATACTTGTGGAGGAAATCATGGATTGGAATTAATCCATAACTATGTATAAATGTGAAGCTTTGTGCGAGGATAGAGGGACACAGAGAATAGAATAGGACAAAAAGATTTAGAGAGAAATGGTGTGAGAGTTCATGTGAAGGGTGAGAGCCGAGAGGCCCACTAATGTAATATTCGGGCAAAATGGTTTGAATATGAATTTCTTGTGTTATTATATACCAGTATTTTTGTTTGTGTGGGCTCTCTCTCTTCTTTATATATTTTTTGAGCTGAATTGAATGTGGTTTTAACGAAGAATTTAATGAGGATTCCATGTTAAGGAGACAAACACTCTATTATGCGCAAGGATCCGTTTTATTGTAGAATCCTAGCATCATTTGATATCAGAGTCGAAGGCGGAAGTTGGATGGAGAACTTGTTGGAGGATTTAGTCTAATGCTACATTTTTCATTGGTAGTGCTTGATGCTCAGAGACATTGGCAGAACAAGGCAAAAGTGGTTTGGCTTCTGCTTCTCTAGAAGTCAACCTGCCTCTTGAATCTGTGAATATGAGTCACGTTCATTTCTGTTAAAGTTACGAAGGGTTTGAAATGTCTATGTGCTCTGTTGAGGACGAGATCGACATATTGGCGGAGAAGATGCGCTAGTGTCCTTGCTGGTCCTTTTTCAGTTCCATTGTCACATGTGATTGAAACAATTTGTTTTGTTGAGGAATTGTTGTTGAGTGGCATAGAGCTATAGTGGGGACAAATATTTGTGGCGCAGAGTAGTCCTGCTGTTTTGTGTGATTGATGCATCGATCCCAACAGAAGTGAAATTGGGACGTGTGAAGATCGAGAGCATTAAGGTCAAACCTGAAGGTTAGGACAATGTAGAGTGGAAGTCAAATACTGTAGATTGGAACGCTTGTAGGAGTGCCGAGGGCCTGGAACATTGAATGCAAAGACTGGTTGGAGATACCATAGAAGACCATGCGGAAAATCGGGAATCGATTACCACACAACTTGAATCGGCTTTCAAGACGACATCCATTCTCTTATGAACCACTTCCTGTAAGGCATATCATATGTTTTCCAAGATGAATTGTTTGTGAGATTCTTCTGCGTAGCTATGAAGAGATTTATGCGTATGCGAAGTCGTGAATAGATGCTACAAACACTGAAGATACACTGCATACATTGAAGACTTCCTGCAAGCATTCAACCTGCATTGTACTCTGTTAACCTCTCTGAAATTGTTGAATTCTGCAATTACGTGGACCTAGGGAGAAATAATGTGCGGAGGAGAAGAATAAACTCGAGCGTGGAGACTTGCGCTATGGGAGTTGCAAGTATTGAAGACTCGAGATTTGTGAAGCGTTGTTGAGTTCATGACATTGTGTAAGTGTTGTGTGAATATCCGTGGAAGCGTGTAAGAGAGGCTTGGTGGAGCATGTGGACTGGAATTGTGTGCAGCATAAGTCTGAACATGGGAATTTCTAAGCGTGGAACCGGTGAACTGAGCATGTTTCTCTTCGTATTGCAATCGAAGCTAAGAATCTTGAAAGTTGAACACAACAAAGGTACAATATCAAAATTAATTGTCATTGATTTATATTATGAGATTGTTCGGAGAAATTTCATTGCAACAACGTGAAAGAAACTATGTGGAGCATCACAATGGAACGAATATTTCACTTTTTAATATTAATGTGTTTTTTTTCAACAAAAAAAGGTCGCATATTTAAATGGAATGAAGAGATCATATGGTAATGAAAAAAAAACCTTGCTGATTGAGATATGTTGGCGGCATTTTGAGAGCAAGTGGTGAACCCAATTTCAGCGGAAGAGTGGTGAGCCATTGTGGTTGTGGAATATTGTTTTGAGGTTATGAACTGATATCTACATGAAGGAGCAAGCCGGTAAAAGAGAATCTATGACTTCTATGAGTTAAAGATCATGATTGATCGTTGCTTGTAGTGCATGTGAAAGTGTTCACATTGTTCTGTCCCGAAGATAGTACAGTTTGTGTTTGTGCTGTCGGAGAAATATGTTGATGCCACCATGTTAAAAGAAAGTTTTGGAAAATTCCTATGAAGGAATTTTTTTGTGCACTGAAGAGAGACGGTGTTGCATGAGAACCATCATTTCAAAGAAGGAGCTTCATGGAAGTACGGGAAAACTATCTGCGCTAAGATGATGAGCGTGTTGAAGAGGTTATGGTATGAAGGGCATGCGAATATTCATAGTGATAAGAACGACAGAGAAGAGTGGAATTCGGAGAGTTGGAATTGCGAATAGAAGGTTTATTAAATAACCTTGAAGGGAGCATAAAGTATGATAATTCATTTCAAAAGGGAATTTTTAATGTTGGAAATTAAATGATTTATTTTATTTACATCATAAAATAAATCTTGGGAAAAGTGGATTGCATTTTGATTTAAAGGCTTAGGTATCATGTGAAGTGATAATGGGAGACTAATGATATTTTCATAAGAATGGATTATGAGAGAGAGTGAATATTTTACATCATGAAATTGTATTAAGGGTGGATGTTCATTGATATATTGTATAACTTGAATTAGAGTCAAAATATCCACTATTGTAATTATTGGGTCAAGCTTTGAAGTCAAATCATATGTTAAGGTAAAATGAAAATTTGGATAGCTTGAGTCAAATTAAACCATTGAGTTATTGTACAAGAGAGTGCATTCTTCATCCAAGATGAAGAGTTGATGTCAAGTCTGGAGTCAAAAGTCTTAAATCAAGTCAAAGGTTTGAAATAATTTGGTGCATGATCGGCGGAGCCCGACACCCAAAGAGTTTGGTCATTGTAACACAATACTTACTGCAGTTGTTGTTTACAGCAAAGAGGAGCAAGAGAATTGCCCAGATATGATTCCAAGACATAGAACTGAAAGATACCAAGCGCCGGAAGAGAGCTTGCATTGTTGGATGGCAAGTAGGAAGGTTTGCTGAAAAGGGGATTAAATGAAATCCACACGTGAACAGATGAAGTTCACAAAGGAGGAGAAGATGACTGGTGATAGTCATTTCAGAGGTTCTGAGAAAGACCGCAACATAAGAAAGAAGAAGGAAAATGCCAAGGCAAATGGCATATGGAAACAGTTGACTGATGAAGAATATGAGTGGGAGAAAGCTAAGATAGCAGTGTACCTTGAGTTATTGATGGAATTGTTGTAGAGAAATATGAAAGACCAGAGACATGGTTGGACCATGAGGAAGAAAGTGAAATGGCAGAGGCTACACATAAAGAGGGAACAACAGGTAAACATACAGTTGAGAGAAGAGCTGAGGAAGCTCGAGAAAATGATGAGTGTGAAATTAAGATGTGAAGAACTCAGAGAAGCTGAGTTGAAAATGGAAGTTTCCATTTGTGGCCCAGAACAAGGTGAAATTCTGGGTGAAGAGATCAATGAGAAATATCTCATGGACTATTGGAATAGTTCAGAATAATTGGAAGATATGTTGACAAGAGAAGCAGATGAGGCTATGAAGCCTTGTATTTTTAACACTCATAGTTTGTGTGTTTGCAGGATGTGTAGAAGCTGGTGGACAGTCTGATGAAACTGTCACAGAGATGAATGAAACTCTTAAGGTGAAGTATGATGGAGAATGCCTTTCAGAGGAGGAAGGTACTAATTTCTTGCAGTAGAAAGAATTTATAAATGATTTCCTGTTTGGGGTAAGATAGTCGGTTGAAGTTGTTGTGGAGCAGAGGCGTAATGAAAATTCCGTAGTGATATTCCAAGGAGGTAAACAAATGAATTTGTTTTATGAAATTGATGACACAATTTTGCAATGTGATGGTACAGAAAACATGATCAGTCAGGAGGATTTCCAGGGGGAGAATGAAACTGGGAATGAAGGTTGTGATGAAATTTTGGAAAGATTTCACATGGAAATAGAGTTCTTGGAAAGATGGCTCAAGGAACCTGAGAGAGAAGTGAAGCTTGCAGAACCTGATACATAAGAGATTGTAGTTGCCATGCAGGATAAGGATGAAATGTTTCTAACATTTATAGAGTTAAGTGAATGTTTTAACTCTTAAAATAATAATTTGGTTGTAGGTACATAATAAAAAATTAATAAATATAATGTTGAAATCAGAGAAATTGAGCAAAAAGTATTTGGAGATGAGATGAAAGATCAGGAGCAGCAAGAAATTTATGTCCTTAGAGACATAAATAAAACAGAAGTATTTAACCAACAGGATAAAGATGAAAGCAGCCAGCAATTCGAAACAAGATCTACTGAAATCCAGAAAGTCTATGATGGGAGATTGGTGCTTGAAGCATCAAAAGAGGCCGAAAGGTCTTATCTTTTTAAAACTAATAGTTTTTTGATGAATGCAGGTACATCATCGGATGAGAAATATATTACTATAGGGGCAATCAATGAATATAGTTTTGATCAAGGAGAAGTTCTTGATTATTCTTCATTTCAAAAAGTTGAGTGTTCAGCACAATTGGAGACGGAAGCATCAAACAAAGAGAAATTACTCCGAGGAATTGGCGAAAGAAATTATTGGAGAGGCCGATGGAATCTAGTTGATAGAATGAGTGATGCTAATTTACAGCTAGTTCGAGATTCTTTCAGACTTTGGAGACCAGAAGAATGGGTATCAGTGATTCTATACACATATATAATTCTTGAAATAAATATGACGTGGTATGGAAAATCGAGGGTTACATTCAATAGTATTCTGAAAATACTATTCTGGAAATTTTGTGCAAATTTACAAAATGGAGTTGATACTTTAAAAGACCAGCAACAAAACAGAGTTTGGAATCCTGGAGGGAGAAAGTCATTGAAACTTGTGGCTGTCGCATTATTACAGAAAAGTGACAGACCTCATAGACAAGAGTCTATGGAAAATTCTCTACGTGGGGAGTCTGATGCGGGAGCATCCTACTTAATTTTCATTATTTATTTGTGTGATTTAGGGGGTGATGTTTTTGAAATTATTTTATAAATTATGTACATTTAAAAAAAATAAATTGAGAGAAAAATCTGAGTGTGAGGATTATTGTAAATATTCTCTTAATTAATTGAGAATATGAGTGGAATTGAGTTGGATAGATATTTAAGGGATTAGAAATTCCTTAAATGGAACTTAGTTGAGTAAAAAAAGGGATAAATCTATTTTAGAGTTTGGTTGAGATACTTGTGGAGGAAATCATGGATTGGAATTAATCCATAATTATGTATAAATGTTAACGTTTGTGTGAGGATAGAGGGACAAAAAGAATAGAATAGGATAGAGAGATTTAGAGAGAAATGGTGTGAGAGTTCATGTGAAGGGTGAGAGCCGAGAGGCCCACTAATGTAATATTCAGGGAAAATGGTTTGAATCTGAATTTCTTGTGTTATTATATACTAGTATTTTTGTTTGTGTGGGCTTTCTCTCTTCTTTATATTTGTTTTGAGCTGAATTGAATGTGGTTTTAACGAAGAATTTAATGAGGATTCCATGTTAAGGAGACACACACTCTATTATGCGCAAGGATATGTTTTATTGCAGAATCCCTGCATCAATATATGCTTAAATTATATATGAATTCTTTTTATATTTAATCATTTAAAAACAAATATATATATATATATATATATATATATATATATATATATATATATATATATATTATATATATGAACACAATGTATGATGAAGTAAGTGTTTTGTCGCTCATTATATATTGATGCCCATAGACGTTTACGAACCATTTAATTAAATGATTGCGCTAGTAGATATAAATTCTAGATGTCTAGGTAAATTTGTAATTTGTATATTAAAAGCCCATGTAAAATGTCATGATTAACTCCTAAGGATGGGATGTGGGCGGAATGGGAAATGTTTAATTTTTTAAGGAAATTTGCTACCTCATTCACTTTATCCCCGTTTCTAACCTTAGTACCATGACCCATTTTCTGTGTTTACTTGGCCATTCCAAATTATATTATTATACTTCTATGCAATGTTGGGATGCTTGCTTTCACTTTATTAAGAGTTCATGTATCCACCATTTATCAATAAATAGGACATTTCTTACACATTTATTTGGCGTGTGACAACTTGTCATTATTTAAACCAAGTCTGCTTGGAAGCGAGAGCAGAAGCAGAGCGGGGAGTGACAATTTTCAGAAGCTTTCAGGCCGAGATCAATTTTGAGAGCATTTATTCTATATATATATATATATACGAGATCAATTTTGAGAGCATTTATTATATATATATATATACATTTTGATGCATATATGTCAACAAAAGCATAGAGAATGATGAATTAGTTATAAAAAAACATAAAAACATGCATTAAACCATATAACATAAATCATGTAGTAGTTATAATTTTATCAACCACAGGTCTACAAGCTACAACATCTCGATTCTCATCATGTTGGGTGTGGAGCCTAATTATCTTTTTGATTCAGACATCTTGTTTTGGTCGCATTTGGATCCCAGTCCTTGATAGGGGGTGTGTGGGGGGAAAGACCCCCCACTGTTTTTGTAGGGGAGTCCATAGTGGGTGGTAACAAACTTTGAGCCCCCATTGGAGGGGGTTTGAGGGCAGTGCCCTCAAAATATTTTTTTGGAGAAAAGTTCCTTGTAAAAAAATGTAATTTTGTAGTCAATATGGACCATTTATTAGGCAAAAGATATGACGTTAGAAGTTATGTTAATTTAGGGTTTTTTTCCCTAGAAGGTAACCCTTGGTTTGTATGAGGGAACTACATTGTGGTTGGGTATTCTTTTGTATATATTCCTATATTTTTGTAGCACTTGATCATAATTTTTGACTCATACAATATTATAATATAATCTTGCAGAAATGCTTTCTTACACAAGTATATGAAATAGTGTAGGTTTTTTTTTTACAATGGAAGCATGTAAAATTTGTTGTTCCAACCCTTTTCATTCTCACTAGCTTTGTCGCATACTTTTACAAGGGTGTTGAATAATAGAGTGATTTTTTTTTTCGAAGAAAAGAAAATAAATCTGCTTCCAACTCTTCTAAATGTAAGGCTCCATCCTCCAAATTATCCTCCGGGTTGTTTTCTGAAGTTATATATGCTCTATCAAACTGATCTCGCTCACAATAATGTGTCATCAACCTCTAGTTGTAGTATACATAAACCAAGCTTTTTTCCTGGTTTTCATTGAGGCAACTTCTTTTGACGTTATGGATGAAGCTATAGATGCTAAAACACCTCTCTATAGAAGAAATAGTAACCACATGTGAAAGGAGCGAATTATTTTTGGTGGGAGCATGCTCCCAAAAAATGCTCCTGATTTGGGAGCACGCGCACTGGGTTTCTCCCTAAGTGCTTCCGTTCAAAGCACACTTTAGGAGTGGGTTAAAGGGGGGGGGGGGAGGGGAGGGGCGTGCACTCCCTCACAACCTTGATTTAACCATTATGACTCACAGAATGTCCTCACTTAACAACTATGAATATCAACATTGTCCTCACTTTAACAATTGTGGCTTATGCCTTATTGTCAATTCGAAGTATAGCCATTGGATTTGATGAATTTTCAATGATCCTTCTGTGATTATCATAATATTGTGACTAGTTTATGGAAATATCAGTTGATGTTTGTCTTGCCCTATAAAAATTAGTGAAGAGTGCTTTAATCAAGCATAATTCCCCTTTATTTGGTATCTTGAGTTCTCTTGTTGCAGATCTAGTGTGGTTTCAAAGATTGAATTTGAAGTATTTTGTTGATGGATATAGAATTCAAAATATATTGGAGTGACATTTGAAAAATATAATTACATATTAGGTAGAGTATCAAGTAATTGAATGGTTTATTAGTTTACGAGACTACCATGATACCACTTATGCTATTGTATTAGTGGATAATTTTGATATTGCATGGTCAATGTAAGCTGTGTATATGATGATGCTTAAGAATGCTATTTTAACTTCAATCACCAAGAAAATTGAGTAATTTAATTCATTCGACTGATTTCCCACTTTCAAACTAGTGGTTGATTGATTTCACCTAGAAACAATTGTTTCTGCTGGATGTTGAATTGTATCGGTAAAATGGAAATTGATTAATATTATGGTTCTATTGTGTAGAATGTTCTTGTGGGGAGAACACTATAATTGATTGGTATTAATAGTGCATATGGAGATTTGAATCCTACTATTCCATGGTGTACATTGATTGAGATTTGGACAAGATTGAATTTTTGAACATGGTCGAATGAACACTGAAGCATATGATTCTATGCATTGTTGTGGACATAATGGATGTATGTATGTGTTCTGTAATTTGTATAGAATAAAATTATAGGCACTATGATAACATCGACCTAACCTCCACATAGAAAAAAAAAACTCGGAAAATAGAACAAATATTCAGAACATAGAAGAAGAAACAAGAGTCACTGTTACCCACCAACTATGGGTAGTGGGTATTGGAGATAATTTTTCTCCTAGATGGTCCGCAGCTGGAAGCCAACAACCCCTTGTAGCCACTAGATAGCTTGACATGCCATTATCTCCACCACCTGAGCCAGCCATTTGGTCCCTCTCTCACTTGTTATGAACATATGTTTGAAGGTGGGCTTCCCAACCTCAAAAATATTGATTTTCATTGGTATATTTGAGCAATTTTCCTTACCTTTCATGGGAATTTTTAGGCATGTATTGGTGGGGAGATTTGGTGGAAAGATTGGTTTAGGTATGTATCCTTGTCTCCAATGCCCAATTTCATGGTTACCCTCATTTCCTAGTCCCGTGGGATCTCCTTTACTGACTACTAGCTTTAGGGTTGGCACTACTTGGGAAATCCCAACTTTGGTTGCGTGGTCCCTGTTGGGCAGCTTAATTGTCGGATTAAACCTCTCAAATTAATTATTAATCTGGGAGTCATAAACGCGAGTTGTACTGCGTATTGGCTCAGCTTAATGGTCAGAGTATAAATATATTCCTTTGTAATGATAAACTAGGTGCTGAAATGAAACACACATTTGCTAGCAAACAAGCAATCTTGAAAAGGAAACCTACTTAACCAATTTTGTTCAGTGCAAACTACATAATGCAATTAAACTACAAATCAATCATCAATCATGTAACATTCTCGCACTCGCATTCTACTTTTAAATCTCCTATGATAACTTGAAAACCTTAATCTATTAACTTCTCTCACTAACTTGAAACTAGCACTTGAAAACTAAACTTGAGATAAGTAAAAGACACACACGTTATTCTAATGAAAACCTCACAAATTAAACTAACTATAACTACTCTTCCTAATAAATTGAAGATTCCAAATTAACAAAAGGCAATTCTAACTACTGCTAAAAGAAACCATTTCACTTCATGTAAAATAAAACTTAAAAATCCTATTAAAAATCACATTACAAATAAGCTATGATAACCTTGAATTTAAAGATTTTAATCTAGGTGAAACAAATTATTCAAAAACAACTCACTCTTCGAAAGCATGCAACTCACAATGAAAACTAAATCAAACTCCCGCCACTCGATAATGAAAACTTTAAATCACTGCTACATGCACAATTAAATCCACGCTCAAACTCGCTCTTATAAAGAAATGATTATACTACGAAAACAAGAATAATTCTAATTTAAAAGAGATTTAATTATTAAGAGAAATCCTGCTATGCATGAACAAATCAAACCTTGAATTATACTCTAAATGGCAGTGTTACTTATTTAAAATTAAAACATTACAATCTGTTCTCACTACTAAATCAAACTCAAAAATTAGAAAACAAAATAATGATCTAAGTGCAGAATTAGGAAATATTAGATGCTATTTAAAAGACAATTCGAAACGAAATATGATTCTACAAATTAAACAATTCCTAAATCTATGAAGAATGAGGGACTTGACTCTAGGTTGCGGTGGATCCTTGCCACTCCCTGGAGCATGTCCTAAACTAACTCAACATTTAAAAACACAAATTACAATGCTTATATAAAAAAAAAACAAATGTAAAAGCCAAAATTTATTAAATTAAATCAAAACATCGAGTCAAATATTAATTAATAAATACATCATCTGTTGCTGCTCCATTACAATTATTGTGTTGGGTAATTAGATGCCAGATCTGCAAATCAGAAGAGATTCATTTAATTCTACCCTGAGAAATTCGACTTTGACACCTAAGGAATTTAATTGCGCCCTGTCTAATTGATGGACGGACTCTCTGATTCTGCGCCCTCCCTACATTTTCAGAAGAGATTGATTTACATATGAGAAATTTAATTGCTGGACTCAGTGAGTCTGCGCCTTTCCCAATTGATGGACAAACTACTTCCTATCTAATCGATCGACCTCCTTTTTTCATCGACTACGACAACATATAGATATACATTTTTAATTGCAAACTGGAGCTTCAACCAAGAAATAGAGAAGATTATTGGTTTTACAATTTGCCAGAATGAGAATTGGTTTTGAAACAGAATGTCAAATTGGAGAAATCGCTCCTCTTTTTGTGGGATGCTGCTATTGCTGGAAGGTGCGTTCCTTATTCTCTGATGTACAACATTATAATCCAGCTCCAAAGAAGCAACTTGATTTTTGAAGCTTCTATGGTTTCGCCTCGAATTCTCCTTCCTCGGCTAGCGGTCTCAGTGATTCATTTAATATCATCCCTAGATTGAATATAAATCTGTGGTGGATTTGATTATAATGTGGTTGGGGAGAATTTGAGGTGGGCTGCTCATCCCGATAAATATTTTGTTGATAAACCTCGTCTGCTAACAATACCAGATTCTCAACGTAACAAAATTCAAGTAGTTCTTTAAGACTATCTCTGCTTAAGCACTGACCAGTTGGATTTCTTGGATTTATAATCACCATGGCTTGAACAATTATTCCTTTATGACGGGCTTCACAAACTGATTTTCTTAATTCCCCAACATCCAGACCCCAATTTTCACTCTCTTCCAGGTAGTATGGTACAAGAGTGCCGCCAAATAGGGAGATAGTTGCTGAGTAAAGCAGATACTGTGGAGCTGGAACTAAAATCACATCTTTTTCATCACGAATAATAGTATTAGGAATCTGCATGATTCCTTTTCTAGCACCATCTGTGAGGAAAATAAGATCTGGATCACTAGGATATCCATCACGCCTTTCAATAGATTCAGCCACTTCCTTTCAAATACTTGGAAGACCCTGTGAATCACTGTATGCACCAAGACCACCTGATTTCATTGCAAGATAATGCTTGGCTCTTGCTATTGCATCAGCTGGGAACATAATGCTCACGTTAGGATCCTCCATTAGCATCGTTGCTTGACACAATGCCATAACTTGACGTGGGAATGTCAAAGGCCTTTGACCCAAAGCATGTGGGTTACCAACATTTGTAAAAATAATCCTTTTTTCCTTCCTTCTGAAGCTCCGAGGCACGCAGATAGAGCTCCCCTCTGACAGCATAAGCGACCTTCTTCACATTCTCATTAATACACTCCTAATCCAATGGTCTAGGAGGCATGATCTAAACTTCTCGATAACAGAGTACCAAAAAACCTTCCACAATTACCAGCCCAACATTGTGTGCATCTTTTACAAGACTTATAGGTGGTTGCAGATATAAATTTGTATCAATAGGCCAAATGTAATCCTTGTGAACTAATATTCCATCAGCAAATGTATTCACAAATGTTAAATTGTTTTAAAAAAGGAACCATATGTTTGATTTATCGATGCGTTGACAGCTTGTTTTCCCATAATCCTTAGTATTATCTTTGTCTTGCTCCTCATAATTCGTGATGCTATGGCTTGTAAAAGCCCAACCTCGGGTGAAGAAATGTAGTCCACTTCAATGGATTTTGATAGAGATAACATATATGATTGCGCACTTAAGTTGTGCTCTTCATAAAATGATGGGTAAACTGAGATTTTTTTTAATCCCCAAACATAACCAGAGTAGCAATATTCATAGAGACCCAATACGTTCTCGTTCATAAATGGTTTTCAGTGGAATGTTACCTTGATGATAACTCCTTCACGAAGCCGAATTTCGCCAAACGGTTTCTGGGTTATATGAAACATGGTGATTTGAACACAACCCACGTCTCAAAATTTAGAAATTTTGCTCCATTTGGTCGCAAATTTGATATTTTCACCTACAACAATTCAACTACCCTGCTGCTGCTTTTATGCATTTGGTGAATTCGTACTCAAATGCATTCCTGCACCAAGCCTTCCTGCAGCCAAGAAGGAATTTATTAAAAACACTCATCAAATTAACTAATAACAAGAATAATAGCTTTTGTTTCTAAATTCCTCTAATTAACAACATAATGGATTAATAATGATTAAAAACACCAGGTACAAGTATGTATTTATTTGATAAAAATCGTAAAAATTTGGACAAAGATGCAGCTCAACAGTCCCTCTCCCAAAACCACATACATCACCCCCTCCTTGTCCACTATGTTTGGAGCCCATTTCTTCATCATGGCACCCCTTGGACTTTAGGCCTCCTCAAAGGCCCAACGACTCACTTTGTTGATCATTCAACCCTCTTGAGAGTCTTATTCCTGTATTATTGAGCTATTTGGTGGGATTCCCACCAAAAGTATTGTTATTATGCACATTATTTCATTTTAGGGGCTCAATTAGGCCAATTTAGCTAAATTGAATTCATTAGAGAGTGTATAAATAGAAGTGACATGATTCGTTTTCATTATCATCACTTGGATTGGTTTATTAGCTCTTGTGAGATTTTATCTATCCCTTTTGGAGGATGAGTTTGGATGATATGGATGAATTTTGATGTTTGGAGTTCTCTATCTTGTCTTGGAGCTTAATTATTAGCATAATTTGATGATTGGATATACTATTTTCTACATGTAAGTGTTATTTCATGCTTATTATTGTTATCTACTTTTGTCACATGGATGTTGCTGGGATTTTTGCTATACAAGTATGCAATTTACTTCTTTTCTATACAAATTGGTGGAAATTGCCATCTTTTATAGTGTTGCATCATGTCTTGGGCCATGAATGAAATGGGTGAATGTTCCTAGAGATAATTTATGCTAAATTCATCTCAATAAGTCGTCAATTATTGAAAATCGAAGTTAAAGTCCTTGAAGCAGCTACTCTCATTACCTAATGCCATGAAAAGTTGTTTGAAGGCCTCGATTTGGTGAACTCTTTCCAAACCATAATTTATCCTTGAATCCATCTCTCCCAAAGTACAAGGCGCTAATCCTCCATAGGTGATCACTTTAAAGCTTATTTATTTCACCTCTCCTCTTCTTTCTAGGCCTAGCCTTCATAGGTCATGTAGGGAATCACTTATCTCACGCTCTGTCCATCCAAACACTTCTATTTTTGGTCCACAACTGCACTGAGTTTTTCTCTAGAGGACCTCCAAAGTTGAAGAAAATACGACAGTGGGATCTCGAGATATAGAAAGCCCTAGCGCAATGACCATCTATCACCCTAGGTTTCCCTTGACTAGCATCCTCATTGGGATCATTGAATTCAAACCTCAAATAAAATATTTCCTTTGATCCTCTTATCTTCCATAATTAGGTCAATCCCCTCATTGGGTGAACAACTCCATACCCTTGACATAATTTTGGGTCCGCTTGGTCTCGTGTGGTCCCACAACCTACTAACGCCAATTTCACAAAGATCACACAAACACAAAATCTCCATAGGGATTTCCAGGCTTAGGAATAACCTTTGGAAGATATATTCCCAAAACCTAGCCTCTAGAATCATCTTAGCCATTCCTATAGAGCACACCACCTTGATTCCTGAGAAATAAAGCTTTATATTTGAGCCTCTCTTGTGAATAGGCCTTAGGAATAATTCCTCATCCATCCATTGATCCATTCATAATTTGATTCCTAATATATTGGGTCTCCTCCCATCGGTGAAAGTACGTAAAAATCAGGGAGCCTTAGTCGAGGTGATAGTGGGCTATCACCACATTGTTTCCCTTGACCTAGTAGTTTCCCTATAGGATCCACTCCTAGGACCCCTGCTAGTTTGAGCAGTGACAATCACTACACTATCAAATTTGTTGTGTCTAAAATACAAAGTGAAGCCCTCTGTTTAGAGAAAAATGGGAGGAGTATATAATTTAAAAATCCGATTGGTAAATATAGTAACTTGACATTTAATATGACTAAATATGTACACTGACATCCACTGTAACAAACTTGGCTCTTAAGTGAATTCCAAGGTACAAGGTCACTTTAGCAACACACAAATAAATAGAGAAATCTTGTCACTTTAGAAGTCAAATTCCCTACGATAATGGCTATGTGTATCGCTTGAGATGCCAATTATATGGTGATATCGGGACACATGTCAGGCATATCAAGTATTTTCCAACGATGCAGGGGGCTAGATGCCTTGCTTCATCACAACAATTCTTTTTTTGAGCCCTTGTTGATAAAATACATTTTTTTCCAAGCACACATATCCAAATTTCTCTAGTTTCAAGCCAATTTTGCAATATTGTAGCTATGGAAAATATTAAAATTTTATCTGTAGCCTTTATTGTATATGTATGCACATATGAATTTTTCCATCGACCCCTTGAAAGTCGAGACAAAGTTTCTGGGCCATAAAGGAAAATAAAAACACCATATCGATTAGGCTTACATTTTTCCTTAACTCAACAACCATTAAATAATATTGTGAGTAGAATTAAAGGAATCTGACATTGAATTTTTGTTTAAGTAGAGTAATGCCAAGGATCTAAGGCATGGAAGCTTTGTAAAAAGGGCTCCCTCACCTCGAGGGGTCATCATAACTTTAGGGTTAAGTGAAACCCAATTTTGACCATGAGAATAGGCTCCAAAACCATCACAATGCCACTTGAAGGAACATCATTACTTCCCTTAACCTGTCACTTAGGGGAGTAAGGTTGGAGTGCATATATATAAATCAAGATTTATTTTATTATAAAATATTTGATGAGTTGATATATTGGAAAAAATGGAGATATACTGACAATAGATATTTCATGACTTCAAAGTGTAACCAAGGCCCCCAAGAGCCCAGGAAGACTAGATATAAGGAGTATAAAGGGAAATCAAAGTATTTCACCTTACTAGTCATGTCACCTTTTTTCCTTGCCTTGGTCCTTTAGCCTAGTGCTTCACTCAACTGCAATGTCCCCAATCTCATGAGATAGAGACATGACTTCCACTTGCCTAGTCATCTCCTAATATGATAACGAGAAATAAAAGTTAATCTAGGAGATCTATATAAGTTTAACCAAATTTTTTATTATTAAATAAAATGGTAAATAATAAATAAAGGAAGAGGCAAAAAAGTATTGTATTTTAAAAAGGGAAAAAGTCACTTAGGAGGAGAAAAGTGAGTTCTTTAACAAAATAATATTAAAAGGAGAGAAGCTTGGAGAAGTATCAATGAATGATTATAAAATGAGAAGGGAGCTCAATGATTGAGAATTCTATTCCATCATATCATTTTCTATTGGTGAATAGCTCAAGTGACTTCACTTCTGAGGGTTTCTGGTGAAGTCCTCACACTAGCTTCAGTGGATCCTTGCCACCCTAGTTAAATTTATCCATATTCGGTGGACATCTTCTACAACCCTAGAGGATTGTGGTTTTCTTGATTATTTCCTAAAGATTTGATCATTATTTCTTGTAGAATATCTAGAGTTATATCTAATATTCATTATAGGAACCCTCAAGACCAAAAGTCTGAATCATTTCTTTTTCTATAGGGCTAGAGCAACAAGGGTTAGAAGGTCGAGTTTAAGGAATTCTGCTAAGGAAATGTGCACAAGTTCAATCAAATCATATTTCAAGATCCCACGTCAGGGCTTGTTAGCAGTTGAGGTCTAGTTATAGAGGAGATCCAATGCCATATTGTTTGCAAAGATTAAGTCAATGTTGGTGCTGAGTTTAGATTCCAGGTGTGGCCGAAATTGTTCTAATCTAGGGATTGAATTTCTTTCATTAATTCGAGTCACATTTAAAGCTTATTTATTTCACCTCTCCTATTATTTCTAGGCCTAGCCTTCATAGGTCATGTAGGTAATCACTTATATCATTTTCTAGCCATCCAAACACTTCTAATTTTAAAGAGACCCAATAAGGGTCTCTTCATATACTTAGGGTTTCATTCAAAGGTATTTCATATAATAGTCAAACCCAACTTCACAAAACATTTGATTAGACTAGGGTTTGATCAGAAAAAAGCACACATATACCAAGGAAATCATTTCTAAGAAATTATAAGGTTCTTGCTTACACTTTCCTCCAAACCGTAATAAGTTAGGATTTCAATATAGGAGCATAGAAAACCAAAATATTAATAATGTTTGAAAGGTTTTCCCTAACAAGTTAGGTTTTCCTGATCATACCAAAATCCTAAACATGAAATCATCAATAAAACTTCAAATAGCATTTCAAAATATCCCTAAGCAATTTTAGGGCTTCAAACATTCACATTAGCAAACCCTTCAGTTAGGGTTTTCCAGAATCTGTCTAGGATTCTACAAAATCAATTAAGAATATGAGTGGGGTGGGAAGATTTATCAAGTGATGAATCACCCAGAACAAGAACCATTATGATTCAATATATCTAGACATAAAAATGTTAGTAATAGAATGTTAAATGAATAAACCTTTAATATAAAGAAATCAATGTTTTAAAGCATACCTTTGTTTCTTGAGAAACCTTGTCTTGAGAGGTCATCCTTCATACTCGTTGAGAATATAGCAGATGTTTTCCTAATCAAGACCATAGAGGGAGAAAGGTGATTAGTATTAATATAATAAAAAATTAAATAAGTACCTGAAATCAAAACTGAGAGGAAAAGAGATACTTATTATTATCACTGGAAAATTAGACAAACAGAATGACAGTATTAAATGTCAAGCATAAGGATTTATAGGGCTGAGGAACATTAGAGGATCTGAATTTTTTTAAAAATATCTAAGGTCAAGAGGCAAAAATCAAATTGCGCACCAAAGACACAAGAAAAATGCACCTTGCGTGCATCTTCCTTCGATAGGTGCGCTGGTCTACGCGGCTTTCCCTCAAAAACCCGCGGGGTCCTGGGAGTGGCGGAAGTCACCATTCGAGACCACTTGAAACACTTTAGGAAATGATCCTCCACACGAGGCTGCCCAAGGACAGCTGCTTAAGCCATCTTGGGACCTCAAGTGAGCACAAAAAGGAATCAAGTGGGAACACAAAGGAATAAACCTTCTCTCTTGGGTCACCATCCACAAGTGTACCAAGAGAGGGAAGAAGGATTTGAATTTGCCTATAAATTGCCACCATGAGAAGAGGGAAGAAGGATTTGAATTTGCCTATAAATTGCCACCATGAGAAGAAAAAAATGGGAACACATTGTTATGCTGGCCAAATTTCCCATGAGCAAGCCAACAATGTGTAATCTAGAGCAGCAATTGAGTTATAGGATTCGGTTGTTGGACACCCAAGAACTTCAATCCCTTTGGAGAAGAGAAACGCCTTGTGACATTAGCTAAAGGGTAAAAAATTCCTTGCACTGGGTCTTAAAGCTCCATAGTTCTAAGGATCCTTTGGAAAGTGTGTAACGTTTTATCTTTCTTACTAATAGCGGTCAATAAGAGGGGATTTTATTCCACCATTTTCATTATTGTCTCGTTTGACTCACTATGAGCTTTTGTTTTTGTTTGAGTTTAGTTGTGTTTCTTCTTCTTATATGCATACTACATTCCATAATTTAGTGTGTTATATATATATATTAGCATGTGTTCACTAACATGATAACCATATTTTCTGCTTGTGATCATAACTTGTAGGCTGCAACCATTCCTACAAAGCACCAGTGGTTTGGTACACTTGTGCACCAAAACCACCACTACAGGATTGGCGACTCCACTTACTTTATCTTTTAGTTAAGTCGTTGCACTTGTTGCAGGGGCCTTCTCTCTGCTCTGGAGTGTTGGTGGGACAACTCCCCTTCTCCTCTTCTCTCGTCATTCACCCACAGTGAAGATTTGCAGTTCAGGAGTTTCGGAAATTTCACTTGCAGGAAAACCGCGTGTTGTTTACCCAGACAGACGCGACGATCCACGCGAGTTCAACTTTGACCTGCGCATAGAGTTGTGCACTTGTGTGAGACATTCTGTGCGGAAACCAGAGACCATATTTCTCAGTGGTTTTCTTCAATTTCCCAATTGTAAAGTGCCTAGAAGCCCAGAGAAAAACTGCCAACACCGTGTTTGGTGTCCCATGACTATTTAGAACTTGCTTTTGGCTGCGTTCTAGTATTATTAGTTGCATAGTTTTAAATTTTTAAGTTTATATTCAAAAAAATTACATAGTTTAAGTAGGGGGAAATTGAGTGGTGAAAATCCACCTTTGCAATTTGAATTAACTCATTTTTTGAAAATAAACACCAAAAAACACATAGATAATTAGCAGGAGTAAGTGGCCCTAATACACATATGATTAGCTAGTTTTCATTTTTTCCTAGTTAGATCATTAATTTTAGTTTAATTTTTTTCACTAGGAATTGGGACCAAGACTTAATTATCTTAAGAGAAGCAAGTAATATCTGCTACTGTTAGGTCCCCATATCACTAGTATAGTCCCTTATTATTGTTAGTGTAACCCCCTTATTGTTATTATTGTACCCTTGTAACCCCCATTTTGTTATTATTGTGCCCTTAAATTATTATTGTTAGGTCGGCTAGGATTACATTGTGGCCCACTAGGATTACATTATGGCCCCATGGACTCCTATATAGAAAGGAGGTTTTGTAAATTGTATCATCCAAGAATTGTTCATTTATGTAATGTATTGGAGGTTGCCCCCTCGAAGTGGCTCATTTCTAAGGCGTTTATATCTCTTTTCTTCTCTTTTTGAGTTGGTTACACAACATTTGGTATCGGAGCTTTGGGATTCTAGGGTTTCGCTGCTCCAAACAGGTCATCGTGGAATTTTAGCTATAAATTTTTTTCTACGAAGCTTCAGAAGCTGAAATTTTTAGGGTGCGAAGCTGACATCTTGAGGAAGGTTGTCTAAAAATTTCAGATCTTGGTTCGCAATATTTGAGGAGATATCATCTGTGGAAGTTAGGTATTTTTTCAGGCTCATAAACAGGTCATCGTGGCAATTGCGCTATAAAGTTTTTTGTACGAAGTTTCGGAGTCTGAAATTCATATGGTGCGAAGCTGAAATCCTGAGGAAATTCGTCAAAAAATTTCAGAGCTTGGTTCGCAATATTTTTGGAGATATGATCTGTGGAAGGTAGTGCTTTTTCAGGCTCCTGAATTTCATCTCAAAGAGGTGATCGTGGGAAAAGTTCAATAACTCTCTCTCTGGGAATCAGATTGGAGTGCCGTAAAAAGTGGTCGCAATTAAACGGACTGTAGTTTCTTGGCTATCAATTTCAGAGACAAAAGAAGAAACAGTGACACGTGGCAAGTCGTACAAGTTCGCACTACTGAACCAGTCCATAATTAGGTCATTGTGGGAGATTGGACACAACTTTGTCTTGGAGAATCAAAATCAGGTCAGACCTGTGGCATTCGAAATATAATTCAGAGGGCTACATTGGTACTGAAATTTAGATATTGAAGTGCTACAATCACATAAATAATCCATTTTCAATATCGAGCTCCTCAAAAGCAAGAAAAAGGTGTGTATTTTTTTTCCAAATTGCATAAGTCTTGTTTGAATAATCAAGTTAAATTGATCCCAAGGGCATATTGTATAATATATATCAGTATTGGATTCTAAAATGGCCCCTAAAAAGAATTCAACACCCATTAAGCCTTTAGAAGGCTCTACTATGACTCATGAAGATGAAGAATGGCAACATGACATATCAAAATTACAAGAGCAAATTTCGCTCTTGCAAAGAACAACAAAAAATGAAATGGAAGTTTTACGAAAGGCATGGAAACTAAGATGGATGCTTTGAAGAAAGGTGTGGAAGCTAAGATGAATGGTTTGGAAGCTAAGATGGATGGCATGGAAGTGGGCATGGAAGCTAAGATGGATGACATGAAAGACAACATGGAAAACATGAAGAATGATCTAAAAGCATACATGGAAGGCTTGATGACAAGTTTAAAACCAGAAATGATTCCTAATGGTGAAAATATAGTAGAAGAACCTCATGATGAGAACAAAATAAATGTTGATCGTGATTTCATAAACTCTAATGTTGGCGGGAAGAACCACCATATTCCAAAAATGGATATAAGGAAGTTTGATGGAAAGGATCCTGTAACATGGATACTACAGATGGAGCAATATTTTGATCTCCATAATGTGCAAAACACACAAAAGGTACGCATTGCAACTTTACATTTAGAAAAAGATACATTTGTATGGTATCGATGGCTTTGCTCCCGTAAAAAAATTGTCACTTGGTCAATTTTTAAGGAGGAAACGATAGCACATTATGAGGATACAAAGAGAAACACCTTCTTTATCCAATTGATAAATCTCAAACAAAAGGGTTTAGTGGGGCATCACATTGATGACTTCCAAAAATTGAATATTAGGGTAACTGATATTCCAGAGGAACACAGGATTGATCTCTTCATAGGCACTTTAAAGGATAACATCCAACATGAAGTTCGCGTTCTGGAACCTGATTCATTGGAGAAGGCATTCAGGTTGGCAAGAAAAGTTGAATGTAAAGTTATGGCGACAAGGAAGCCTACCACTCAATTCTATAAAGAAGGAAGTGTTGCTACGCCTAGATTTCCACAACCTACAAGGTTGACACCACAACAATTGGAAGAAAAAAGAGCAAAAGGGCTTTGCTACGGTTGTGATAAAAAATACACTAAAGGTCATAAGTGTGTTGAGAAGAAATTATTTTACATAGATTGTGAAGAGGAAGAAGAAAATGAACAAGAAGAGGATATACACCAGGAACCAACCCTAGAAGAGGAGGAAATGAATCCGACCATATCGTGTAATGCACTGGCAGGAATTACCACTCCTCAAACTCTCAAGATAGAAGGACAAATCAAGAAGAAAAAGGTAATAGTGTTGATTGATTCGGGTAGCACCCATAATTTTATTCATTGTAAGGTAGCCAAGGAATTAAATTGTTTCCTATACCCAGCACTAGAATGTCAAGTGATGGTTGCAAATGGAGGAACTATAAATTGCTCCGGGAAATGCCATAATATCAAGCTAACCATGGGGGAATATGTATTGACTAGTCCAATGCTTTCCATTCCTATGGGAGGTGCTGATGTTGTACTAGGAGTACAATGGTTACAATCTTTGGGGACGGTAGCTTTTAATTTTCAAGAAATTTTCTTGAAATTTTTTTCAGAAGGAAAGGAAGTCGAATTACGGGGTATTGAAGGGAAGCCAATAAGGATAATAAGCTCTAATGTCATGACAAAGCTTCTAAAGAAAGAACAACGAGGCGTAATTGCACAATTATGCTCTCTAGAAGTTCCGACATCAAAATCATCTATTTCTGCAGATCTCCACCAAGTCTTGGACAATCATTCCAAGGTGTTTGAAACTCCCAAAGGAATCCCACCTATTCGTGATCATGATCATGCTATTCATTTGATTCCAGGAAGTGTTCCTCCAAACATCAGGCCTTATAGATATCCTTACTTCCAAAAGAGCGAAATTGAACGTATGATTGCAGAAATGTTAGAGGTGGGTATAATTCAACCTAGTCAAAGTTCTTTCTCTGCTCCTGTAGTATTGGTACACAAGAAGGATGGATCATGGCGAATGTGTTTGGATTATAGGGAGCTCAATAAGCTCACCATTAAAGATAAATTTCCCATTCCTGTGATTGATGAATTATTGGATGAATTACATGGAGAAATTTATTTTACCAAGTTGGATCTTCGTTCGGGATATCATCAAATTAGAATGAAGACTGAAGATATTCCAAAAACATCATTTCGAACTCATGAGGGTCATTATGAATTTTTGGTCATGCCTTTTGGACTTACCAATGCACCTTCTACATTTCAAGGGTTAATGAATTCCATTTTCAAACCCTTCCTTAGAAAATTGTGCTAGTATTTTTTGATGATATACTAATCTACAGCAGGTCTTGGAAGGATCATGTTGAACATGTTGACAGGGTGCTCAAACTATTGCAGGAGAAACAATTATATGCAAAAAAAATCCAAATGTTTCTTTGGAGTACAAGAGGTGGAATATCTGGGTCATATTGTATCTCATGAGGGTGTTAAAGTAGACCCTAACAAAATTAAAGCCATTAAGGAATGGAAAGTCCCCACAACCATAAAGCAGTTGAGAGGATTTCTTGGGTTAACAGGGTATTATCGCAAGTTTGTTAAGAATTATGGGAGAATAGCAGCACCTCTAACAACATTATTGAAGAAAGATGCATTTTCATGGACTCCTGAAGCAACTAAGGCCTTTGAACGTCTTAAGAGGCAATGTGCCTAGCACCGGTCTTAGCTACACCAGACTTCACAAAAACCTTTATTGTGGAATGTGATGCCTCAGGAAATGGAATTGGTGCAGTTTTAATGCAGGAAGGAAGACCCATTGCTTTTGAAAGTCGTCGAATCAAAGGAAAGTATTTACAGAAACCTATTTATGAGAAGGAAATGTTAGCAATACTGCATGCACTAAAGAAATGGCGAACTTACCTAATGGGAAGACACTTCAAGGTAAAAACCGATCATGATAGTCTTAAACACTTTTTAGAACAAAGACTATCGTCAGAAGAGCAGCAAAAATGGGTCACATAGATGTTGGGTTATGACTTTGAAATAATATACAAAAAAGGAAAGCTTAATGTTGTTGCAGATGCACTCTCAAGAAAGGATGAAGAGGTGGAAGCATTGCTTTGTGCCATTTCTATTATCCAACCAGATTGGATAACTGAAGCAAGAGATGAATGGAAGAAGGACAAAGATGTATGGACAATCATCCAAAAGTTGCAGAAAGATCCTATTACATCTGATACATTTAGTTGGAAAAATGATTCCTTATGGTACAAAGATCACTTATATCTTTGTAAGAATTCCCATCTAAAACAAAATATTCTTCTGGAATTGCACACTTCTCCTTTAGGAGGACACTCGGGATTTTTAAAAACTTACCACAGGGTGAAGAAAGATTTTTTTTGGGATGGCCTTAAATATGATATTCAAAAGTTTGTGGCGGAATGTTTGGTTTGCCAGCAGAATAAAGTCGAAACAATTAAGACCCCGGGACTTCTACAACCTTTATTTATTCCAAGTCAACGTTGGGAGGAGATTTCAATGGATTTTATCATAGGTTTACCTAGGTCCGAAGGAAAGAGTGTCATCATGGTGGTAGTTGATAGACTTACCAAGTATGCACACTTTTGTGCATTATCTCATCCATTTAAAGCAAGTACTGTTGCTACTACATTTATGGACATAATTAAAAAGCTACATGGAAGCCCAAGGGTTATTGTGAGTGACAGAGATCCCATTTTTACTGGAAATTTTTGGACGGAGTTATTTTCTTGTTTGGGTACTGAATTAGCTCATAGCTCATCTTATCATCCTCAATCTGATGGTCAAACTGAGATAGTAAATAAATGTTTGGAAGGATATCTTCGTTGTTTTGTATCTGATAAACAAACAAAATGGGTCAAGTGGTTACCTCTTGCTGAATGGTGGTATAACACTTCCTTCCATACTGCAGCAAAAATGACCCCATTTATGGCACTTTATGGATATCATCCACCATCCATCACATCATCTTTAAGAGAAAATTCTAAGGTTCAAGCGGTGGAAGATCACATCGAGCATCAGCAAGAAGTTCTCCAACTCTTAAAGGATAACCTGAATTTGGCACAAAATCGAATGAAACAACAGGCAGATCAACATCGTAGCGAGAGAAGTTTTGATGTAGGAGATTGGGTATTTTTACGCCTACAACCATACAAACAAATGTCCCTCAAGCAAGCAAAGAAGGATAATAAATTATCGCCAAAGTACTATGGTCCTTACAAGGTGTTGCAAAAGATTGGTACTATGGCATACAAATTGGAGCTTCCTGCTTCTTCGTGAGTACATCTAGTTTTCCATGTTTCATGCTTAAAGAAGGTTATAGGTGAAAATATTCCAGTTCAAACAATATTGCCAGAACTTGATGAGGAAGGAAAAATCATATTGGAACCTGAAGCGGTCATGGAAACAAGAACTCGACAGCTACGGAATCGATCAATTTCAGAGTATCTCATCAAGTGGAAGAACTTACCCACTGAAGATTCTACATGGGAGGATGAGAATTTTATACAGAAGCACCAGGAGCTACTCAAGCGTTGAGGACAACACTTTTTTGAAGGAGAGGGGCATGTTAGGTCCCTATATCACTAGTATAGTCCCTTATTATTGTTAGTGTAACCCCCTTATTGTTATTATTGAACCCTTGTAGCCCCCATTTTGTTATTATTGTGCCCTTAAATTATTATTGTTAGGTCGGCTAGGATTACATTGTGGCCCACTAGGATTACATTATGGCCCCATGGACTCCTATATATATAGAAAGGAGGTTTTGTGAATTGTATCATCCAAGAATGTGAAACTTTGTGCATGTAACTGGAGGATGCCCACCAGAAGTAGTTTATTTCCCAGGGGGTTTATTACTCTTCTGTTTTGAAGTAGTTACCACATAGCAGGCTTTGCTCTTAGTGACCTGGGCAGTGCATGTGAAACTACTCATGTGATAGTTTTCCCACATCTCACTCCTCCGGATAGCCCTTTGGTGGAAAAGTTGTAAGCGGCCCACTATTCGCATATCATTTTCTTATTGAAAGGAACAATCAAAACATAGATTAATAAGGGACGTGTAAAGGATCACCGCATATCCACATCTTAAAACTGTGCGATCGTTCACTTTTTTCTCACACACTTCCACACCATAAGCAAAGTAAATACTCCTAAAACTAACCTAAGTGAACTCATTTAATTTCCCCACAGGGGCCATAAGATAAATAATAGTTCTGGTTAGGACCATGGGGGTAGGCATCCCATAAGTTTCCATGGTCAGTTTACATCTTGAGACATAGAAGATGACTTAATAGGGAGCTTTAAATCCATCTATCCGCCCATGGAAAAGAAAACCCGAGTGCCACAAAGACCTGATTCAGAGGGGGTTAAGCTTAGGCTCAGTGCGTGAGATATTATTTGGGGCTACTTGACCCATCTAATGCTCGATATTGGTAGTTGATTTACCAAGATGCTCAATACTCGAACACTCACGTGGTACGATGATACCTAGTGGCCAAATCTAGAGCATCCTTCCCTATAGGTGACAGTGCAGGAAACACTAGATCCTCTACCCATTACCTTGGTCAATTCTTCAGCTGCTGGAAGGTGTCGCCAATTCTTTTGGGACGTTAGACCCAATACCCACCATAAGATAACTTTTCAAGTCCCAGTTACAATTGAGAGTGTGAGGATGTTTTGGTCTTTAAAATTTTGAGTATCACGCACAAAAAGCAACCGAAACCATTTTTTTATTGATTGATCACATATAACTAATCTAAAGGGAAATTAACCTTTTTTTTTGCTTTGTTTTATGTATGTGGTCATTTTTTTTTGATTTTATATCTCTCCTATCATAGAACTGAAGAATTTTTCCAAAACCATACCTAGTTGACACCATAATGGACCCAACGGTACCTCGTCGATCTAGAAATCTTGTGTACCTCCCCCCATTAGCAAGAGGAGTTCCAGGTCTTTTTCAATTTAGGTGTAAAAGACGGAACATCGCCACCCTTATCGGTTCATCTTTTATCGGGGCATCTTTAGTTGGGAACCCCCAGGGGTCACCCAACACCATGCCAGTGGAAACCCCGATAGGGTCACCACATACCACTCCTCCCACAACCCCTAGGGGGTAGAGGAACACTACCCATTCGGGGAGCCAACCAAACACACAGCTGGGTATGTCACAGACAATCCCCATACCTAACCAGAACCCTGTGTTTTCATAGTCTGCAATGGCGCTCAAACCACAATTACCGTTCTTAGCATCGTTGAACTTACTCGATCTAACCAAGTTAACGAATGACCCCATTGCAGACAACCCTACATGACCCACCATGCCCATGAAGCTCCCTTCGTACATTCCAAAATTTGAAGGGAAGCAAGTGGAAGACCCCATAAATCATATAATGACTTTCCACTTGTGGTGTTCGTCGAACAACATCATTGATGATACTATTCGGCTAGGACTATTTCAGCGCATCCTAATAAGACCAGCCACGAATGGTACGTGGAGAAACCTTCTGCTACGCATGGAACCTTTAGGGCCCTCACTACCACGTTGCTCAAATATTTTCAGTTAACCATCCACCATGATTCAAGGATGGAATTATTGACACATTTTAGATAGACACCAGTCGTCCATATCTCAGACCATCTCCATGAATGGCGGCGACGTCGTAATTTGTGTAAAGCCAAACTCGATCATTGAGTTCTGCTGGACCTCTTCCTGAAAACTCTCACTGCAGAGATTTGAAAGGTTGTAGCAACCCAAAAACCTATGTCTGAAGAGGATGCCATCAAAAAAGCCCAACAGCTCAAGCTAATTTACACGCGATCATGATACATTTATAACATCCTGCCTAATGCCCCGCGCCTGCAAAATTATAAAGAATTTCCACGCGCATCGAACACTGAAGACGGATTGATTGGGTCACTAACCCAAAATCACCTAGGCAGCAGTAGTCTATACCTCGGTTACACATATGATCCTAACCAGAACATTCCGCAACTAGGCTACCACTAGAGTCATCATGCACCTTTGCAGAACATGACCAATAGGGCATAATCGTACCATCATTAGCAAGGAGGAACATACCCTCCTGCGCAGTGGACCTAGTACGCAGCTAGAAATGCTGATGGAAGATCTCCCCCCCAGAATTTATTCACAAACCAGGGATAGGGACCCAAATATTCCCAATCCTCAGCATAAAACCCACCAATGCAGAATAATGCACCGGTGAACTTTGTGCGACCTTCTCAGGCATAACTGCGCCAGTCATATAATTAGCAGAATCCTAGCTATCCTCCTAATGCGGCAAGGAAAAAATCAAAAAACAAACATAAGGAAAATCCCGGACAGGGGGGAAAAAATCAACAATGCCCTACGCGATCTTAGGCTGGGGGAAACTCCAACCGAAATCAAAATCAGGAGCCAAATAACTCCCAAGGGCAGAATAAGAGGGCGAATCTTCGGACCAACCACTCTTGCGTAATCTCTGGGGAGTATGGCCATTACACTCATCACTGTCCTAATCTCCCCGAGCTGAAGAAGCTTCAAGGTAACAGAGGACAAGGGGGACCCTCACAGCAGACTATCATGCAGGAGCCCTTCCCCCACCAAGGGACAGTTAGCACACAACAACAACAAAGAACTCCCAATGACTACCAAAAAAAACAACCACGAAATCTACGTGACTGGCGAAGAAATGTTGTTTCAAACATGGAATCAAAATTACGATACCCCACCAGACACCAGTTCGTCAAGGGCCAAGGGACCAACTAGGTGGTTAGGAAGCCACTCCAAAGCGGCCCATAATTATAACATTGTGGACGATTTAGCCCAATCTCCTGCTGCCATGTCAGCTTTGGAAGTATTTCAATCATGCCCAAAGAAAAGGATAGCCATACTTTTTGCATTAGGTGCCATCGACCCTGCGGATTCACACCTAATGGATTTTGATTTAGATAAATCCACCCCTAGGCTTCCTTCCTTGGCCACTTTACAAATACCGGTGTCAGCCCAAAACATCAATATCCACCATTGTATCATTGACGAGGGTGCATCCACATGCATCATGTCAAAGAACGTCTAGTAGAAGTTAGGGTCTCTCGAACTGAAGCCATCAGACATCACACTTAGAGCATATGACGGGTGCTCATCTGCTCTCGTCGGTCTCTACCAAAATGTCCTGGTCTGCTTGGCCGGAAAGATGGGCCTTATAGACATTGAGGTCTTGGATGCTCAGCTGGATTACAATATAATCCTTGGGCAGATTTATATGTACGCCATGTCCGCCATAGCATCCTCTGTCTTCCGAAACATGATGTTTCCCCACGAGGATCGCATCATTATTGTCGACCAATTTTCATATCATGAAAAGCGACCCCTAAAAAATGCTGATGTCATTCTACCCGACGTAGACACATCTGTTGAGACGCTTACACGGTACCAAGAATATGGCCTTGGCCAATTCAAACCTTCATCCATCCTTAAATCATTCCTAGGAGATCCCCCTGTCATACCAGAATCATCAACTGATATCATAGAGGCTCTGGTGTGCATGATGTCTACATCAAGAACCAAAGCCATCCAGGAGACAGAGATGAGTAGTAACGACACCGAGGCCTCTGCCATGGTGGCCTCTCTATCCTACACCGTCTCCCAAACTCCTTTCCTATACCCTCCACCTAGTTTCGTGTCACAATAAGTCTTGGCAACCTAGTGTTCCCAAACATATATTTTGCAATACCAGTTTGGTACTTGGTCCCACCTACCACGACAGGAATCACAAGAGTTACCTCTACAGGGTTAATCCCCCTCACTCCTGAGGAGGCCTTTCCCGTTAAAGAGACTGTCACCACCATACCATCTAAGATAAATCCCGTCTCAAAACCGATTGTCATGATCAAGACAACCAATAAAAAGGGGAAGAAGGTAGAAACTCCCATGATACAACGGGAATTACAACCTTACGCCATATGCAACATAGTAGGCCACCCTACCCATATCTGCCCGGAGCTGGATGAACTAAAATTTCTCCTTAGCTCCGAGGTAAACATCGCGACAAAAAGTTCCCATAAAAAGGAATTAGCCACCAAAAATCAAGGCAAGGCGTTGCGTACCAACCACGCATGCGCTAAATGTGGCAATTATGGGCATTACACCCATCATTTCCTAGAAATACTGCGATACAGAGATGCCTTACATGCCATCGAACAATCCTATCAAGAGGGTCCCTCCATCCAATCAACTGGAGAAGAACCTCGCGTCATTTTTTACCTGTACAGGGCACGTCAATCACCAAAAAGACTCTCGTTCATCTTACCTCCTCCTATCATACGCTGTGCACTTTGCGATGAACGTGACCATTTCATCGACCACTGTGCAGCCCTGGAACTTATCCGAAGATGGTATCCATTTGAACGTGTATATTATGTTGGCTTGCGAGCAACTCAATTTTCATGTCTGATAAGTTCTGGTAATCATCCATTAGAGCAGTGCCATTACATCCCTCGGTTCCGCTTAGCGCTAACTAGTTTATGCACAACCATACACGCCTCTCCCTAGAAGATGACTCTGATACAAAATCCATGGATAGCTCGATAGTGCAGAAGGATGTGACAAGTAGATCCATCCTCTTCTTGTCAACTGAAAAGCGGCCGATCGGGAAGCCCTTAGTCACCCCCACCCGCCCTCCATGGAGAAGACCAACATGTGCGTTGTGTAACAGACGCAACCATGTGGTCGCCACATGCCCAAAACGAGAAGTGCTATGCCATTGGTACCCGATCACGTCACCAAATGAACATGACGAGAATACCCAAGAACGCTGTTCTTGTCTAGTATGTCAGGGCAACCGTCATGATCATCGCTGCACTTATTTCCCTCGAGTGCGCCCGCTAATTATCATCCATTCATTAGAGATGCACCACCAGGATCTCATCAATCCAGAACTTAGAAAACATAATGGAAGGCAGATTTCCCCAAGACAACAACCTAGGCTGGACAACGGAGCTTGCGGTGGCCACCGCCCAAAAAGTCCTACGTGCAGGATATTTTTTGTCCACTTTATTTCACGATTTCATTTCAACAGTCAAGAGGTGCGAGTGATGTCAACACTTTTCTCAAAAGGTAAGAGCCCCTCTTGCTCCCCTGCACCCCGTCATCATCGCTGGCCGCTTCTGTAAATGGGGGATCGACTTCATGACTTGAAACCCAACATCGTCGAGAAATCAAAAATACATTATTGTGGCCATCGATTACTACACCAAGTGGGCAGAAGCTATTCCCACATACGAAAACACCACAGAAACCGCTAAATGATTTTTGTTTAACCACGTCAATGCCCGGTTCGGTGTACCTAAGGAGTTAGTCTCCGACCATGGAAAACACTTTGAAAATAAATAAATTCCAGGAGCTATCTCACCACCTTGGATTCACTCATAAATTTGGGTCACCATACTACCCCCAATCCAAGGGACATGTAAACAAAGTACTCAAAAAAATGTTACAACACATGGTGAATAACCACAAAACAAACTAGCATCATATGCTTTTCTCCGCCCTATGGGAATACTGCACGACAGTGAAAACATCAACAGGGTTCACACCCTTCCACTTGGTATATGGGGTTGAATTCGTGATTCCCATAGAAAGCGAGATCCCGAATTTACACGCCTCCGTCAAACTCCTCGATGAAACCCAAACTCTAGAACAATGCTTGGTACAACTAGAGTTCGTCGACGAAAGTTGACGACAATCGCTCCAGCACAACAAGGCCCATAAAAAGTGGGCAAAAGCATCGTTCGATCGTGACATCACCCCTCGATCATTTACCGAGGGAGAGTTAGTCCTCTACTACGATTTCGCAAAAGAAGCCCTAGGGCTAGGAAAATTCGAAACCTTGTGGAAAGGACCCTATATCGTAAAGAATTGTCTCCTAAAGGGGGCATACATCTTGAAAGAGCCTGATGGAACATGCTTGAGAAAACCCGTCAACAACCTTTACCTCAAGAAATTTTACCCATAAGGACCAAGAGGGCTCAACCCTAGAGTTAATGTGCACATACCAAAACTTTATTTTTTATCACAGACTTGTCACAAAAAGAGCCCTAATTTCACAAATGGATTTTCAACCCAACCATTAATTTGGATTGCCTGATGGAGCATCACGATGGTCTTAAAGTTTAGTAGCAGCCACCTAGGTCATCTACCACCTTGAACTATCACCATTTTTCACCAATGGAGTATGCATCATATCAGCGACAAACAATCAGGTATAATATGATGTCGTCATTGGGCTCATGTGCGACGCCTTCAATCAAGGCGTTCACCACTTACATATCTACCTTGATTCCTAGTTAGTGGTTTCGCAGTTAAACCAAGAGTTTGAGGTACGGGATTCACATCTGTTTAGAAAATATTTGCATGCAAAAAGATTAAGCCGTCAATTTGATCACATTACATTCACACATATTCCAAGAAATCAAAACCAGACAATAGATCGCATATATAACCACATCCTAAACTGGAATGCATCTCGGATAAAACATTATACATAAAAACAAAAAACATAAAAAACATATATGTCCATAAAAAATACACATTATCCATACAAACATATAAACAGTGGAAACACCATATAGAGCCACAAAAAATATCTCTCATATATATATACCAAAAAATGTATGATTGAGTACAAATGATGAGTCATGTATTTGATCCATAGGTCAGCCAAAAAGACATATACACATATCGATAAAAATAAGTGAAGCATCCTCATAACGGGTACTTTCCTTGTGTACAAAAAATATATAGGGTTGTGCCCCTCCAGGTTGGGCACCTGGATCCATTGCTGCTCCCGTTGCCAGTACTGGGGCAACTGTCAAAACTGAAGTTTCCACGCAACGCAAAGTTGTTCGATAGCCCCTCTCTCGGGCCATTAGTGTCTCTAACCAAATATCATCCAGATCTTAAACAAACCCATGGGTAGGCATACCGTGGGTCAATCGGTCCACACGGCCCCATGCATCCTCCAAGTCAGCAGCCCAGACCGCTAAAGCAATCATCTTCTCGACCATCTCTGCCATGTGAGCCTCCGCCGCCATGGCGCGAGCAATCACTGCAGTGTACTCAGTAGCAGCCGAACTGCTACCCTCTCCAGACGGGCCGACCCCGCACCAGGAGCTCCACCCTGGGGCTACTCTAGACATCCTCCTTGCCCCTCGACTGGGGGAGGAGCTCCTTGAACCCTCTGGGGTGGATGGTGTCCTACCAACCGAGTAGTAGGGCGCCCAACCTCCCCAACATCTACAAGAGTAGCAAGACTATGTCAGTGTCATCATAATACATATAAATCATAAATACTCAGCAAATGTAGATTAAAAAACACAAATATCATACTTGTTGGCCCCCATACATATCGAGTAGGAAGACCCATATCAGGTTCTCCTCGGAAATCCATCCTGACGTATGGATATGGGAGGAACATATGAGGGTTGGCCTCAAACCAAGCCTTGGTGGTTGTGTTCCAATAACGTCCCACCACTCCTCCCCCACCACAAGGCATAACTGGAGCCCACCTCCTCATGCAAGGGTCCTGATGACCCCCTGCAAGCACAACCACCACAGGTCGAAGCAACAACACCCTCTCGTACATGATGCTGCAGAGGATGCTAGCATAAGTGAATAACTTAGATCCATCACAGACCTTCTCTAACTGGGCCACCATCCCATCATAGTAGTGACAGAAAAAATCAAAGAAGTTCCTGACCCTCAGACGACACAAGACACCTAGTTGTGGCCCCGACTCCCTGTGTGGTGACAACGATCTCGTCAGTTGCACAATCATCACTAGAGCACATCACTAGGCCATATCAGTCACTGACTCTATCAGAATGCACCCCTTCGTGAGAGGTGCCCCACCATAATGGATATCTGCAAACCGTCGAAGATCAACCCTCCTAGGAGGATGCGGGTATGGAAGCACCTCACCCTAAGGCAGTAGCCTTGTCACAAAATATATATCTGTCTCCAAATGGATAGTCAGGTCGCATCCTCGCAGCACCATAACTCCGTGCCGCCTATTCTAGCAGCGGACTAGGTAGCATAGTAACTGATACTACGATCGTAGAAGGTCATTCTCAAGAAAATTGAGAAGACCCCATCATGATAACTGCTGCAGGGAATTGGCATCTCGTGCCAAAACTATTCAGAGGTCAGGCCAGTCTCTCTCCCTCCACAAATTCCTGTTACTAAACATAAACACATGAGTGACATCAAAAACACCAAAAAAATGAAAAATTTCCCAAATTTTTTCCCAAAATAGCTTTGGCCTTTTAGCACGCTTGTATCTCAAACAGGCGTGGAGGCCGTGCGCACAAAGCCATGACAGGCACAAAATTTGCGCGCAAAACCTTAGTTTCGCGCAGAAATTTTGCGCATGTACCTTGATCGCCTGTGTGGTCAAGGTAAAAATTTGCTTGGCCCTGCCCAGTCATACTAAAAAAATTAAATGCAGGACATTCTGGGGCTTACTTGGCTCTAGTAGCGTGAGTACTATGTGCACAGGCTGACCGCAACAACAAGAAAGTTTAGCAACAACCTCTGACTTCTCACACTCTTAAACACTCAAATGTCATAAATGAGCTGAAATGAGCCATATTGGCCTATATGTCACCCTTTTCAGATTGTTTGAAGGACCATAACGAGAGATTAGAGGGCCTAGTTGCAGAACCGAAAGCAACACAATGATCAACACCTCATAATTCCCAAAGAAGGCTCCACACATTCACACCTCTGAAAAAATAAAATTTCAGTTTCGACAGGTATTCCCTCTCTTATCTTTTGTTCATTCAGCACATGTTTTCAATAATATTTGAATGAGAAATATGATTTCACTTGGGGTATTTTGTAGCAGGTATTGTACAAACCATCTGTCTCCCCATGCACCGAAGGTTCCAGAGCAGGTATCATTCTCCCCTCAGCATGATAGAGTCCTAGAGAAATTCTGCATATCCTGACATCATTTCTCCACAAGAAATTAACCATAGGTTCCAACCACCCGACCTTGTTTATCATCTCCCCACCTTGCACATGATAAACATCCTTGTTGGTTGGTAGATCCTTCCCTTCCATGGCGTCCATCACTCAAAGTAGAACATGCATAAAAAATAACGATGCCATGGCCATACCACCTTAGTCTGGGAAGCACATCATGTCCATTCATCCACCATGCATTGAGTCAAGTTTTATCATACTGAAATAAACCCCTTTGACGGGCTACCATTTTTTGCAAGCAGATCAAATACACGCCACCACGTCTCGCATTTGGCCTACCACCTGTTGAGATTTTGTGTATTTAGGGTAGCATCAGTTGTGATCTAGGTCCCAAATTTTGAGAAAGGACTAGAGTTCACCTAATCTACAAGACCCAGAAATGGATTTGGGAAATTTCATTTGGTTTAGGAGATATTAAATTAATTAATTATTTTAATGTATTTCCTAAGTTAAAACTTAGGAAAATAAAATAATTAAAGTGAATTTAATTAAACATGTGATGAAATTGTCTTAAGTCACATGGATCAAGATTTCTTTTAATATTAGCCATTGATTAAAGATTTAATCTTGGCCGTTGATTTGTCAACGAGAAAAGTATAAAGGAAAGGCTTAGGGTCATTTGTAAGACACACAGAGGCAGAGCACTGAAGCTAAGCTGAGATTCTAGGGCGGGGTTGCTAAGAATTCTCAAGTTTTTCAGTTGCAGAGAGGGGAATTTAGACCAAGGGGATGATTTGATCCCGGGGTCTAGAATACACAAGAAGTAGAGAAGAGATCAGGAAAGACAACGTAGAGGAAGGTAGTAGCAGACGACAACAGAAGTAGACGATAACAAAAACAGCAGTTGGCAGCAGCAGATGGCAGCAGCAACAACAACAGATGACAGTAGTAGCAGCAACAGTTGAAGGAAACAACAACAGTAAGGACAACATGATTTTCAGGAAACCCTTCAGGGGTTGTGAAGAGACCCTTAGGGGCAGTGTAGTGACTGCGTCACCTAGGCTGGGGTAATGCAGTCCCTTCCAGTGGCAGCGTTGAGAATTTGGAGGCCTTCAAAGGCTGATGCAGTGTCTTTCAGGGTAGATCTGGGGTTTCTAGGCCTAGATCTAGCTGAGTTCTGTAAATCCTGTTTGAGGGTGTGGATCAGTCAGTATTGTTGGTCTTAGATCAGCCAAGTGCTGCAGATCTAGAGTTTTCTTTGTAGGGTTTTCCAGATCTGGAACCCAGAGTTGTGTATTTAGAAATATTCTTAATAATAGAGCCCTCCAACAGCCAGAGACCAGTTTTCCCACATTGTATTTTTTCATTCTAGATCTGAATTGGTAGAGATATTTTATGTGTTTTTCTTTGATGTTAACTTGAATTTATTCAATTGATAACTTGTATAAGTAGGAGAAGCTTAACCAGGTTAACAGTGTTAGCTCCCTGTGATTTGCAAGATTGGCAAGAAAAAATGCTACAAGGGGTCACATCAGAACCACTTTGGGATCCTAGGATCTAGCCTTCCTGGATTCAAAGAGGGATCTCTCTATATAAGTGTCTTGATATGTCTTTATGCCTTGTTTATGATATTATGCTAGTTATGAAGCTCTGAGAACTTGTTGGTTTGGTTGATTTAAAGGTAATTTGCTAGATCAAATATTGGAGTTGATTGAGAGAATGTTCCAGCTGGAAGGATAGACTATGAGACAACATTAATCCATTGGGCTATGGAGTCATAAAAGGGTTTAATTTTTCAACAACTCTACAAGGGTTTTCATAGGGCAAGCTAACTATATTAGATGGATCTCTTAGATTAGGTTGTGATATGAAACAATAATAAGTTGTGAATGCAGCAAAGCTATAGCCAGTTAAGAATCTTCTAGCTCTACTTAGACAAGAAAAGCCTTTTAAGGTAACTGTTTGAAGCAAGCCAAAGGACAGGGAAAACCATAGACTTCTTTGGACAAAATTTTAATAAGCAAACCTCTAAGACAATAATTCAGCAATCCTAAGACTACTTTCAGATAAAGAAAACATGCAAGATAACAATGACAACAACATAAGATCAAACATAAATAATCTAATATGCTTTTGACCAACTCTCTAGGGATCTTTCAAAGAAACTTTTAAAGATAGACCAGAGGACAAGGTATACCATATAATTACCTGGTTTAGACTCTACTAAGCATTCTTCAAATAAGATCTTAAAAACAATATCTCAAGTTGTACTCAAGGAGCACGAACTCACCACTAATTTCCCTGGTTTCACTCTATTGAGATCATTCCTTAAAACAACATCTCAAGCTGTACCAATGAACATGGACTTACCAAAAATTCCCCGGTTATACTCTATTGAATCATTCTTAAAAAAACAAGCTAGATAAAATTGAAGGGCAACTAAGAATCCTCCAATCAGACCTTTGCAGAAGAAAACATAAAGATAAAGGTTGCAGACAAAAATAGGGTGCTATAACAGCAAATCCTACTCTAAATTTTCTGTTCTTTATCAAATAATATAGACAAAATGAAAAACATAAGAAAAACAATAACGGAGAGGAAAAAACATCACCATTAACATAGATCAAGGATCCTGTGAACGTGTTTTTTTTATTGATGTTCAAAACAATTACATACTCCAGCACAATAGGTCTCTATAGCTCAAAGCTTTCTCCATACAACCTAGTATTTCTCCACTAACTCAACAAATCTTCAATCCTCAAATTTAGCTCAACAACCAACATTAATAATGAAGCTCTCATGCAATATTTATATGCAAATGAGGAGGTGGAATTGAAATTTAGAGTTTAAGTGTTTATTTATGGCAGAGTTAATGATTTTTGACCCTTGAGACCATGCAAGGCCCAAGGCAAAAATATCTGAAAGAGTTACTCTGAAACAATAACTTTGCCTTAACTTCTGAGTTAATTTTAGTTGAAATTTTTAACTTTAAAGGCTTTATAATAACTTTGTAATAACTATTGAGCTGTTTCCAAAATATCTCTGATTGTGTAATAACTGCCTAATGCCTTTATTGAAAGGAATCATGCTATAGGTGGCAGATTGGTATTTGAGAAGTAAATTCTTCTTTGTTGAGTCATTCGAAGCTGTCTTAATCTGTCTCTGTTTTAATCATCAAACTCTATTTTAGGCCTTTGAACTTTGATTTAGCTTCGATAATTTGCCTCACTGTCTTTATCCTCTGTTTCTGCTTTATGATTGTTTGTTTATTTAAACTTTTGACTTTCCTACTTTAATCATTGTCTTCTTGGCTAATCTTCTGTGTTCATCCTTTGATTCAGGATTAGCCCTTTAATCCTTCTACTTTCTTCATTTCTTCATTGCTTCTCTATTTGCTTGTTTTGTCTGTGTGCAGGGAGGCGGTCTTCTTTGTGGCCGAAGGGTTGAATGTCCACCAAGGATCATGATCTCGGTGGTGGCGGGGCTTAAAAATTTGCCTTTGTTCCTTCAACTTTGTTTTAAACCCCTTGGATCGTCATCCGGGGCTTCACTTGTCTTTTTGGGCATCCCCGCCATTAAAACATGCACACAACACAAACCAATTAGTTAAAAACTTGTGAGAGTAGGTCTGATTACATTTTTAGGGTTTCGGGGTGGTCGGGAGGCATTTGCAGAGGGAGAAATGGCGCAGGGGCATGGTTCTGGAGGCGAACTTGGCGGAATTCAAAGGAGGCGAAAAAGATTTTAATTTTGGCGCGAGGAGGGAGAAAGTGGTTTTGGAAAACCATAAGTGGTTTATCGCGTGTGTTGAGGGTGGTTTGTGGTTTTGGAACAATCAGACGCGATACCACTAGGCGTCTGACGCGTGGCAGGGCTAATACCGCCCATTTCGTGTGGGTTGAGAACTTTAAAACCCGGCGCAATTTTCTATGCGATATGGGTTTGGGGCCGTCGGATCTCGAGAGATGAGATCGACGGTGCGGAATGAGTTGGGGGAGCGGCACGTAGATTTGGAGGGTGGAACCCGAGGATAGGTGTCGAGCTGTGGTTGGGCAGTAGGGCTTAGTGGAAGGCGGGGCCCATTTAAATATTAATGAAGGGTTAAGGGGGCTCTTTATAAGGTTTGCGGGGGTTATATAATGAATGGGCGGAGGTATATTTTGAATAGGGGGAAGGGGCTAAGAATGGGTGGAGGGAACGGTTCTGTGGGAGTAGAGGGAATCGAGGGTAGAAACGGAAAGGGGCTTAAGAGATAGTAGAAGGTCGGGGTTAGGGTCATGTGAGTACGAGGGGCGTGAGGCTTTAAGCCGAGAGGGGCTTAAAGGCCTATTTCATAAAGAGGGAGGGTTTATTATAAAAACAAGGTTTTATAAGGTTTTTAAGGGCTCGATAGGTTTAAAGTTAGATTAAAATAATGTAAAAATGGATTTTTACATTATTTTAAGGTTTCTAGAGAAAAATGATAAATGGGGGTTTTATGAGGGGAAAAACGAGTGTTTGAAGGGAAGAAGAAGGGGTGAATGAGGAGGGAGTTTGGAGGGAAAAAGTGAGGTCAGTAAGCCCAGAAAAATGAGTTTTCTTGGAGTAGTAGGGTAATCTTGAGAAGGCATAGATGAAGAAATTCAGTGAACAAGTTAGGCCTAGGATAATGAAAGTAGTGAGATTTCCAAAACTCACAATATTTCACAAATTTTGTTTTTGGAAATCTGAGATCATTAATTAGTCATCTCGTGAGTCAGCAAAAAACTAATGATGACTAACAAACAGAAATAATTTCTGCATAAGAATTAAGATTCAAAAATTTCTACATGGTATCGGAGCAATTGCAGATCTAGAAGGGTCACCATCTTAAGCATCTGAAGGATCTAGCTGCAGAAAGCAGTTGGAAAGGCAACATAAAATTAGATTTGAAGGGACAATGCAGTTTTCAGGAGCATAATCATGCAAAGGGAAGGGTGACGCTATCCAACACTGTGTCCTAGCGAGCCCACGCAATTATTGCACAGAGGTAGCTCAGAAACAATGCTGGTTGGGTCTAAAGCCAGCCAGCATGATTCAGATCTGAATCTATCAGATGCAGAAAAATTCTGTAGAAAAGTTGTAGAAATTCAGAAGAGCTGCTGGGGTTAAACTTCTGAAGTTTTCAGATTTTTAACCTTAGCACAAGTGACAAAGTTTGGGAAGAGATCAGGTTCTCAGAGAGTTTCTTGCTAAAGGAAACTTGCAGTTTGGTCAGAGGATCAAAGAAGAAGCTGAATCATAGTTGATTTTGTAGATTTCCAAGGAGGGAAATCAAGTGTTAGAGGGAGCAGAGTGTTACCAGTTCGAAAAGGGCCCTAGATCCAAGATCTCTAGCATAGAGAAGAGGAGCTCCGACACATTCTGAGCAGATGGCTCCTCATGGACTGCGTGATCAGGATAGGCTAGAGGGCCTATCATAATTTTCGGTATGGAAAGCTTGGATCTTGATTGTCCTAGAGACATATGGTTTAAGAGATCATGCAGAGCATACCCTGGCCACGCCGACAGACGCAGATCTCCTAAGGAAGCATAGAGAAGCTGCTGGGCATGCCAAGCGGCTGATAATGAATAGTATCAAGGATCATATTGTACCACACATAGTTGAGAAGAGGACAACTAATGAGATGTGGAAGGCCTTGACTTCCCTATATGAGGGAAAATCAGTCCAAAGAAAGATGTGTTTGGAGGCCCAAATGAGGTCATTCATGATGACCAAGGGAGAAGACATCGAGGATTTCCTCTTCAGATTGCAGTCAATTAGGGATCAGCTGATTGCAATGGGTGCAACCGTAGATGATGTAGTGATAGTCAGGATTGCCCTCAATGTAGTCACGGATAAGTGGGAAAATTTTGTCCAAAGTATCTTAGGCAGAGCGGACTTCCTAGATTGGGACAACTTGTGGTCGATCCCACGGCAAGAAGAACTACGAAGGTTCGCTAAGAAGCAACACAACCCTGCGTTGAACAAGGTTAAGAAGGAAGAGGAGGAAGATGAAGCCTTGGCATCGAAGAAGAAACCAAAGAAGAAGAAGGATATTTCTAAGATCAAGTGCTTCTAGTGTGGCGAAATGGGACATTTTTCTAGCCATTGTCCAGAAAAGAAGAAGGACAAGGAAGCATCTTATTCCAAAGCAAGATTGGCAGATGATGGGCCAGGAGATGATGTAGCCATGAGTGCTCATGAACCACGGAGTGGGGTAACATGGAAATGTAGAGGAGCTACATGGAATTAAGGCGGGATCCTTGAGCATCTCATCTCTTGGATTACAAGTGAGCTACGACAGCCTTAATATAGTAGCAAGAAAAGTGGAGCAGTAGGTGAATAGATCACAGATGAGGCAAAGGTAGAGGCAGATCTGGAGGCTGGGAGGAGCAGCATAGAGAATAGTAGGAACAACGTAGAAGAAGTAGCAGCACAGAGGCTGATGTGACTTCAGCAGCGCAAATCAGTGCTACTTACGTAGTGTAGAGCTGCAACAACACAAAGATCTTCAGAGGGACAACACAATGCAACAACAATGTGATATATTTCAGCACAAGGAGATGATGTGACTTCAGTAGTTTAGAGGGAGTCTGATTATGCAGGCAGAGCTGTAGCTATGCATCTTTCTTTAGATGCCAGCACAAATTTGTAGCCTATGGAGCTTCAGTGATGAGGATGAAACCCATCTGACTTGTCTGTCAAAGACTGGGTAGGAGATTCAGTTGTTACTATCAATAACTGAAGTTGAAGTGCAGAAGATCAGTAGTGGCAGTGCTATGAGAAGCACAGATGAAACATATTGAGAGGGAGCTGCAGTACAATGGTTGCAGTGGCAGTGGTAGAGTCATGGGCAGCAGTAGTGCAGAGTTGAGTGGCAGGAGGCCAAGCTTCAGTAGCACAAAACTAGTGCCCAAAATCATGTAATGCATAAGTGTGATGTATTGCTAGAGGACACCCTTGATGCTAAGAGGGAGTGTCGAGATTTTGTGTATTTGGGGTAGCATCAGTTGTGCTCTAGGTCCCAAATTTTGAGGCAGGACTAGAGTTCACCTAATCTACAAGACCCAAAAATGGATTTGGGAATTTCATCTGGTTTAGGATATATTAAATTAATTAATTATTTTAATGTATTTCCTAAGTTAAAATTTAGGAGAATAAAATAATTAAAGTGAATTTAATTAAACATGTGATGAAATTGTCTTAAGTCACACAGATCAAGATTTCTTTTAATCTTAGCCATTGATTAAAGATTTAATCTTGGCTGTTGATTTTTCAACGAGAAAATTATAAAGGAAAGACTTGGGGTCATTTGTAAGACACACAAAGGCAAAGCCCTGAAGCTAAGATGAGATTCTAGGGCGGGGTTGCTAAGAATTCTCAAGTGTTTCAGTTGCAGAGAGACGAATTTAGACCAAGGGGATGATATGATACTGAGGTCTAGAATACACAAGAAGCAGAGAAGAGATTAGGAAAGACAATGCAGAGGAAGGCAGCAACAGCAGCAGCAGACGACAGCAGATGGTAGTAGCAGCAAATGGTATCAGTAGCAGCAGCAGATGGCATCAACAACATCAGTAGATGGCAGCAGCAACAAAAACAAGGACAACGTGATTTTTAGGAAACCCTTCAGGGGTTACGAAGAGACCCTTACCAGTGACAACACTAAGAATTTGGAGGCCTTCAGAGGCTGACGCAGTGTCTTTCAGGGGCAGGTCTGGGGTTTCTAGGCCTAGATCTAGCTGAGTTATGTAAATCCCATTTGAGGTTGTGGATCAGTCAGTATTGTTGGTCTTAGATCAGCCAGGTGCTGCAGATCTAGAGTTTTCTCTGTAGGGTTTTCCAGATCTGGAACCCAAAGTTGTGTATTCAGAAATATTCTTGATAATAGAGCCCTCCAACAGCCAGAGACCAGTTTTCCCACATTGGGTTTTTCTAGGGACAGTTTGTCCAGAAATAACTATGTCACTTTGTCTATGTGTGAATGTGCTTATTCTAGATCTGAATTGGTAGAGATCTGTTATGTATTTTGCTTTGACGTTAACTTGAATTTATTCAGTTGATAACTTGTATAAGTAGGAGAAGCTTAACAGGATTAACAGAAATAATTTCTGCATAAGAATTAAGATTCAGAAATTTCTACACCACCCCTCCATTAACATAGCCCATCTGCGATATTTTCCATCCGCTTCATCATCCCCACAGCAGAGACCAACCAATGCCCCCCCCACCCTCAACAAAAACACCTTCCTCACACCATCAGTGAGCGAGCATTTTTATGTTTTTTTGGGGCACCCGTCTTTGTGTTTTGTACAATCCAATCCCATTTTTTCATTTTTTTTGGCAAGTGTACAATGATATCAAACAGAGAATAGTCCCCCACTCATCCATCCACTTTTCTCCCATGGCAACAGTCCCTAGTCACCCTTGGTCGGAGCATCACACCTTCAACGCAAAGTCACCACGACATTCATAACCAACATATACCCACCCTGGACATCCTATCGACTCCAGGGATTTCCTCATCAAAAATAGTTATGACTGTTGCCAAATTGCCTTTTATGCTCCGACCTTGGGCCACTGAACTCCCATCATAAGTTTTTAGTAACTTCTCTCCATCATGCCTATGTTAAACCTATCAAATCAGAGACCCTAGTCCCTTGCACTAGTAGCTCTCTCGTTCGGTTGAGGCTTCCTTTTTATCGACTTCGACACCCATTCTCCAAAAAGGAAGCAGTACGTTAGATGGCTCCTCACCACAATAGGGGCATCATCGGGTGACACTGTGGGAATCATCATTGCCCATATATGTCATCGATCCTCCTGACGTTTGAATACAACACAAGCTTTCATGTCAAGATGGTATCATGTTGTACAACCATTTCACTTTGCTTAGATTCGTCGAAGACCCATGCCATTATAAGAATCTCTTTCAACAATGCTTACATGGGAAGGTCCCAGTCATACACCCATGCGTACAATGAGAATTTATTTTCCATACCAAGATTACGCATGTGGGCACCACAATCAACCTATCGTGAAAGAAGAAACACCCCTGGGGGCATCAACAATCGTCCTCATCAACCAAATCAGCATCACTACCATATCAGTGACACAGGCATAACCTTTATCAATAAGATAGATTTGTTTAGCTAGCCAAAGCCGCATACGAGCATGGAACATGCCCACCTCGTAGAAAAAATGTATTTATTGTATCATACTATCTCTTACAGGTTTCCAATAGAACATGGTCACTCTTTTACCCATTGTAAGGGATTTCCAACCTTGGGATGTACGTAGGCCCCTCTCTCTCTCAACATAGGTTACATAGAAAATAAACTATAATGTATTTCGGCTAGATAGTTCTTCCTAGACCTCACATATTTGGGGGCAACTGTTATCACTGGAAAATCGGACAAGCAAAATGACATTATTAAATGTCAAGTAGAAGGATTTACAGGGTTGAGGAACATTAGAGGATTTGAAAATTCTTTAAAAATATCTAAGGTCAAGAGGCAAAAATTAAATTGCGCACCAGAGACACAGTCAAAATGCACCTTGCACACATTTTCCTTCAATAGGTGCATTGGTCTGCCCGGCGTTCCCTCAAAAAGCTGCGCGGTCCTGGGAGTGGTGGAAGTCATCATCCGGGACCACTTGACACACTTCAAGAAATGATCCTCCACTTGAGGCCTCCCAAGGACATCTGTCTAAGCCACCTTGGGACCTCAAGTGAGCACACAAAGTAATCAAGTGGGCACACAAAGGAATCAACTCTCTCTCTTGGGTCACCATCCACAAGTGTACCAAGAGAGGGAAGAAGGATTTGAATATTCCTATTTATTTCCACCATGAGAAGAACAAAATGAGAACACATTATTATGCTAGCCAAATTTCCCATGAGAAAGCCATCAGTGTGTAATCTAGAGCAACAATAGAGTTAGAGGATTCAGTTGTTGACCACACAACAACTTCAATCCCTTTGGAGAAGAGAGATGCATTACGACATCAGCTAAAGGGTAAAAACTTCCTTGCACTGGGTCTTAGAACTCCATAGTTCTAAGGATCCTTTGGCAAGTGTGTAACACTTTATCTTTCTTACTAATAGCAGCCAATAAGAGAGGATTTTATTCCACTGTTTGCATTATTGTCTCGTTTGACTCATTGTGAGGTTTTGTTTTTTTTTAGTTTAGTTGTGTTTCTTCTTCTTATATGCATACTACATTCCATAATTTAGTGTGTTTTATATATATTAGCATGTGTTCACTAACCTGCTAACCATATTTTCTGCCTGTGACCATAGCTTGTAGGCTGCAACTATTCCTACCAAGCACTGGTGGTTTGGTACACTTGTGCACCAAAACCACCACTACACTTATCTTTGGAAGTTGTTGAGGGCTCCCTCCAAAGCTTGAGGGATACCTATAAACTTATAAATCAAGAAAATGTCTTTTCTAAAAATATGTTAAAGGCCTATAGATTATAAAACATAAAAAATATAAAAGTAAGATATCTAAGGCTACAAGCAAAGGGCTTAGTAGTGTAAGTCCCTAATGTCAAATTCTTCGGGCTTGACTTTATTTGGGTCTCCTTCTTCAAAAATGTTGGCTTGATCTCTTTCTCTCTTCTTGTTTCTAGGATTGTCAAGACAATCACTCCTAACATTCTACCTTAGACATGTCAACTTTCTTCCTTGGTCCCTTTGATTTCTTTCCTTTATGATGAGCAATGTAGGAAATTGATACTCCTTCAGAATTGGAAGCTGATGAGATCCTTAATTCTTCCTAATTGCAGGCTATCCATAGTTCTTGAAAGGTGGGAGATTCCTTCCAACTGTTAAGTCCTACAACAATTGCACCCCAAGTAGGTGGAAATCCTAATAGGGCAGTGATTACGAGTTCTTTTTTCTAGAAAAAATTCATCAATGGCCAAAAGTTCATCCCCGATTCAAGCTATCTTCACAAAAGAGGAGGCCATTGTGTCTTCTTTAGTCATATTTGTAGTCCTTAGCTCATTCTTCAAGGTGATTAATAGTGAATAACTTCGACGCGACTTGATACATTTCCTGAGCATTTCACTTTGTCACCATCAATGAAATCCTCTATAGGATTCTTTAATTTCCTTTGACCAAGTACATGACCTGTAGTTTGAGGCTCCTTCAAGTTTGTTTTCTCCCTTGATTGTGTTAGACATATTCCTTGAATGTAGTATATTCCTACCCTGACATGATCCTTTATTTGGTTCCTTCATTAAGTGCTAAAGACTGCCTTTTTCTTCCTTCTTTTACCAAAGCTCCGAAACATTGTTAGAAAATCAGAAAGGAAGAAATGTTTTCTTATTCTTGATAATTACTTGTGATGTTTCTTGTTATTACAATTATTTATATCTTCTTTCTTTTAGTTCATCAAGAAATTACCAAAGCAACAACACATAAAACAATAGATACAATATGTAGGCACTATGCCAGGGAAAACCCCCCTCGAGGGGAAAACCCAGTTAAGATAATTCTTCGTTTCAATAGTATTCTTTGGGACTCTTCACCTTAGACATATACCTTAAATTCCATCCACACCAATTCAACCTCCCAGATCTTTGACCGCTTTCCAGCAACTTCGGCTAGGAAAAAACTTCCGACAATATACGTCTTCCGATAGCAGAAAAACTTGGAAGACTTCGATCTCCAAATCTAGGACACGAAACAAAGAGAGAGAGGGACCAAAATTTCGTTTTTTCTTCTTCTCCTTAGAATTCCCCAAACTCGTTCTTCTTTCGACTTCCCGGAAACATACTTCAAACTTTTCCCAGCTACAAGAGATATCGAACTAGCTTGAGAGTGCGTGCTCCAAATGAATTCAAATTCCTTCCTTTTATAGGCTCCACCTGAGGTCGAATAGGTGTCTCTAAGGCCAACATGATCCCCTTTAGGCTAACTTGGTGTGGAGGTCACATAATTCATATTTTACTCAATATTAAACCTTTTTACATGATTCAAAATCCCAATAAGGATCTATTTAAATGTTCAATGAATCAATTAACTCAGAATAAATCCTAGAAGTCCTCAATTAGGACTTTGACCTAAAACATGGTGATCCAAGCACGAAACCCATGCTTTAATAAGTCACACTAATAATAATAAAAATTATTTTATTTATTCTTTTGTCAAGTACATTACAATATCACTCAAGTACATTAAATTAAGATCGAATCTAGTTATATTTTCCAACAAGGGATGTGCATTAGGTAAGAATACCAAGAGACCATTTGGAAGCAGTGTTTCACAGTCAAAAGAAATCTTGGATCTCATTCACTCTGATGTATGTGGTCCTATGAATCCTAAATCATTTGGAGGTCATCTATATTATGCCACATTTATAGATGATCATTCAAGAAATAGATGGGTTTACTTAATGAAAACCAAGGACGAAGTATTTATAAAATTTCAAAAATCAAAGCTGAAGTGGAAAACCTTATAGAAAGAAGAATCAAGATACTAAGATTTGATTATGGAGGAGAGTATACATCCAAGGAGATTATAAAATTCCATAAGGAAAATGGGATTAAGAGGGAGTTGATAGCCCATATAATCCTGAAAAAATGGAGTTTCAGAACGAAATAACCGATCCATTGAAGAAATTGTAAAGGCGATGTTACATGATCGTGATATACCAAAATTTATGTGGGGAGAATCCACAAAGACAATAATATATATTCAAAATCGAATTCCCCACAAGTCAGTAGACAACAAGACTCCAGAAGAAGTATTCACTGGGAATAAACCAACTGTAGAACATCTCTGTATCTTTGGGTGTCCCCTATATATTCATATACCAAAGGACAAAATAAAGAAGCTGGATCCATCAGGCATGATAGGAACATTTGTTGGCTACAAAAACTCCTCTAAGGCTTATAGAATATACATAAAGGAAGGATGCCATATAGAAGTAAGTCAATATGTCATATTTTATGAGAGTATCGCATTCAAAAAATCTAAGGAACTTCCCATGGAATCTGATGACGAGGAACTTCCAATATTTGAAGAAGTTAACCGAGAAGAAGAATAATCTCATCATGAAGATGAGGGTACCAGTGAACCCATTCAACATGTGGTCCTCCACGAATCAAGAAAGAGACCTAATTGGTTTAAATATACACTACTTGATGTAAAAGGTCATGGGGGACCAAAAGGCTTGTTTAGAGAAAACAAGAAACCCAAGAGATATTTTGGGTATGCTGCATACATGAAAAACTGATAAAATCAGAGCCATCCACCTTTGATGAAAGTTGTCAATCATCAGGAATGGAAGGATGCCATGAATGAAGAATATAAATATATAATGAATAATGAACTTTGGGATATCGTACCTAGGCTCGAAGACAAATCTGTGGTAACTTCCAAATGGATCTACAAGATCAAACATGTGATAGATGGAAGTATCGAAAAGTATAAGGCAAGATTTGTGGATAGGGACTTATCTCAACAAGAAGGCATCAACTATGAAGAGACATTTTCTTCGACAACAAGGTATACCATGATTCGTTCATTGGTCTCTCTAGCAACATCGATGGGATGGAACATCCATCAAATGGATGTCAAGGCTGTGTTTCTCAATGACACAATTGATGAGGAATTCTATATAGATAAACCCTTGGGATTTGAAGTAAAAGATAAAAAAGACGTATGTTTTTAGATTTAAGTAAGAATTATAAGGCCTCAAGAAAACACCAAAGGCATGGTATGCTAGAATGGATGCATGCCTACAAAAAATAGGCTTCACAAAAAGTTCTATCAATCCAAACCTTTATATCAAGGTTATAGAAGGAGAACCTGTAATCATTCTTATTTATGTAGATAATCTTCGCCTGACATGTGTAGAAATTCCAATTGAAGAATGTAAGAAGAAAATAGCAGAAAAATTTGACAAGAAGGATCTAGGGTTGATGCATTAATATTTGGGACTAGAAGTTTGGCATAGACCTGTTGAAATTTATCTGGGTCAAGGAAAGTACGTGATCAAGATGTTGAAGAGGTTTGACATGATGGATTGCAAACCAATGACCACTCCGATGATAACAAACTTGAAGAGACTACGGAGTTCCGAATCGAGCCTTGTGGATCCTTCCACGTATAGAAAGATGATTGTCTCAATAATGTACTTGGTGAATACTCGACCATACATATGTTTTGGAGTAAACATTCTGAGTCAATTCCAAGTGGAGCCAAAGCATGATCATTGGATAGCAGCAAAACATATACTAATATTTATGTGAGTAACTATCCACTGCTGCCTGAAATATGATAGAAGGAATGATGTCCACTTGAATGGATATACTTTTTCTGACTGGGGAGGAAGTGAGCAGGATGGAAGAAGCACTATAGGAGGATGTTACAGTTTAGCATCCTCCATGATCTCATGCATGAGAAGAAAGTAAGACACATTTGATTTGAGTAGTGTTGAGGATGAGTATGTTGCAACCTGTGAAGTAAGCAGAGAAGCGGTCTGGTTAAAGGAGCTACTATTTGACCTATTCGAAGGATTGATGGACCCTATAGTGATACATTGTGACAACACCAATTGTATATGATTGTTTGAAGACCCGGTATTTCATGGAAAAACAAAGCACATAAACAACAAGTATCACTATATTCCGGAGCTAGTACAAAATGGTGTGCTGCAACTACAAGATATCTCCACCGATGAACATGTAGCTAACATATGGACGAAATATATTCCTAACAAGAAGCTTGTGTACTTGAGAGACAAGCTTGGCTTGGTTGATATATACTCCCTAGTTGAGAGGGAGAGATAGACACATCATTCTTGTCTTAACTTGGGAAGACAAATTGGGGGATTGGGTAACCATGTGGCATTTGAAACTCTTTGAGGATTAGGTAGGACATCCAAGATAAGAGTAGTCATGGACTGATATTCTTTAAGGACTAACTATCCAAGACAAGAATAATCCAAAGAAGGTCATACTCGGTGAACAACTGGGTGGAGTATGCACCATGAGAGGCAATGATGATTGTGTCTATAAATCATTTCTATCGCCAACATTGTGCCCTGATCTTGTGGAGAGATAAAGTTGTTAGTCAAGACCTTGCTATATAAAAATGCTGGTTGATATGATGCTATACATATGGGTTACCAATCCGACTCTTCTCATGAGATCTCTTCAGATTGAGAATGTCCATGTACCTCTTATGAATACCTCCCTAGTTAAGAGGGAGTGTTGAAAAATGTGTAACTAGGTTTGGTCTTCATAAGTATGAAATGTATTTTTGATTCTTGTAAATTATAAAATGAAATAAAAATAATTATTATTATTTAGAGCATGGGTTTCACGCTCAAGGTATTTTGTTTTATAGGTAAAACACCCATTGAGTGTTTCTAGGGTTTGTCCTAGGACAAGAAGTCAAAAGAGTCATTGTTATAAGTTGAAGACCCCATTAGACACATTGTAACTTGTAAAGAATATTATTTTTGTCTTTAAAAGTGTCGGAATACCCTCCAAGGCTAAGTTGGCTTGGCAACTGGAAAGTCGTCCTAAAGGAAGAGCCACTTCCACCTTTGAAGAGACTATAAATAGAAGAGAACTCGTTCTACTCTAAGCACATTCACTCATTATTCATTCTAATGAAAGAAGAGGAAGGAGAAGGCATCGAAGGAGAAATAGGACAAAGATGATCTTTGTTTGGGTTATTTATTTTCTCTCACACGTGCTAAAGGAAGACTAGGGTTTCTGTAGCAAACCTAGGGTTTCTATATTCAAGTTTGATCTTGGAGAAAAAGAGACAAAGAGGTCAAGTGAAGGTCACCAAGGGTCATCCTTAAGCTCTAGAAGTTAGGGAAAGGAAAGCGAAGGTCAAGGGAAGGCTCTACAAGAAGATCAAAGCTCACATGTGGGAAACTGCAACTGCAGGGAGGCTGAAATTTTAGATATGTTGTAGGAGGCCGAAAATCTTGCAACAAGAGGTCGAAGAAGTGCTACTGGAAAAGACTTGACTCGGTTTGACTAGATCAAATTTGGCACATCATACGAAGAGGTTGGTATTGGTATTAGAGGGTATTGGTATTAGTCTTAAGGTCATCATAATTCATCAATTGAAGAATCTATAGGGAAGAGAAGAGATTTACAGGTTTTCCTCTCAAGATGAGAGGTTTTGGCCCTGCCTTGTAGCCTATATTTTGTTGTCTTTTTATTCTTGTTTTGGTAGCTGTTTGATGACTTATACACATAATAATAAGGACCAAGGCTAATAAGTAAAAGGACATCACAAGCAATTATCAAGTAAAGATAATTAATCATAATAATTGCCCTATAGAATTATCTACACACTTCATACGACATGTCCATCGAGATGACACCATTCAGAGCATTGTATGGCTGTGATGCATTATCCTTTGTGGACAAGGATTTTGGAGACAGTAGGGCCCCGATGGCTAGATATTGGGTCAGGGAGTGCCAAGACATCCTTAAGGCACTCAAAGACAACCTTCATACGACTAAGAATCCATAGAAAATATAAGAAGATCGACACCAGATAGAGCAGAGCTTTGAGGTGGGAGACATAATTTACTTGCGCTTGCAACCATATAGGCAATCATACCTCAAGAATAAGGGTGAAGAAAAGCTTAACCCATGGTTTATGGACCTTATCGGATCATCAAGATGATACAAGAGGTGGTTTATGAGTTGGAGCTTCCAGAAGGAAATAAGCTACACAACGTGTTCCATGTATCTTGCTTGAAGAAGGCAGTTGAACAGTAGGTTGTCACTTCATCCAACCTACCTCCCTTGGATAAGGAGGGACATTTGGTATTAAATCCCAAGGAGATTCTATAGGTATGTGAAAGAAGGATAAGAAGCAGGGTGATCAAAGAATATCTTATGCGCTGGAAAGATTTACCTTCAGAAGATGCTACATGGGAGGGCGAATAGATATTGTGGTATCCAGGGCTAAAATTGCTCGAGGGCAAGCGATTTCAAATAGGGAGAACTATAATGTCCCTTATCTCATGAACTAGAGACATGAATTACGCTTGCCTAGTCATCTCCTAATATTCTAGAGAGAAAGAAAAGTTAATCTAGGAGATCTATGGAAATTTACCCAATTTTGTTATTATTCGAGAAAAAGGTAAATAATAAATAATAGAAGAGAAAAAAATTATTTTTTTTAAAAGGGAAAAAGTCACTTAGGAGAGAAAAGTGACTTCTTCAATAAAATAATATTAAAAGAAAATTCAGAAGATTGGAGAATTTTCAATGAACAATTATAAAAGAAGGGAGCTCAATGATTGAGCATTCTATTCCATCGTATCATTTTCTATTGGTGAAGAGCTCAAGTGAGTTCACTTCCGAGGGTTTCTGGTGAAGCCCTCACACTAGCATCGGTGGATCCTTTACCACCCTAGTTAGATTTATCCATCTTCGGTGGACATACCTGCCAAACTAGAGGATTTTGGTTTATTGATTATTTTCTGAATATCTAATCATTATTTCTTGCAGAATCTCTAGCGTTATATTTAATATTGATTACAGGAACCCTCAAGACCACCACGCCGAATTCATTTCTTTTTGTGCAAGGCTAGCGTAACAAGGGTTAGAAGGCCAATTTAAGGAATTTTTCCAAGGCCCTGTGCACAAGATCAATCAAATCATCTTTGAAGATCCCAAGTCCAGGCTTGTTAGCAGTTGAGTTCAAGTTTTGGAGGAGATCCAATGCCATATTGTTTGCAGAGATCAATGGAACGTTGGTGCTGCGTTTATATTCCAGTTGTGGCTGAAATTGTTCTACACTGGGGATTGAATTTCTGTAATTAATTTGAGTCACATTTGCCTTCAAAGATTAGTCGACCTCTGTTCATTCACTAGGGGCAGTGTCACATAATTGAAGAGGTCAAATTCTGGGTTCAACTATAGTGGATTTAAAGGGACAAGTCCTCTATGTATTGATAATGAAATAAGGGGATGAACTTCTTGTGTATTGATTGTGGTTTATGAGGTTGAGTATAGAGGACCGAATACGCAGAGTTTGATTCCAAATTTAATACCTTGAGCTGCAAATTGTTGTTGGAGCGGACCAGTCATTTTAGAAGAGAAACGATTCATCCATTCCTTTCTGTCTGTCAACAAGAATGATTGTTCATTTGTTTTATGGAGGAGTCTGTGTGAAAATTATTGGCGTGATCTATCATTATCAGACTTAGAAACTGCTACCTGACAGAGAATTTGTCTCCTCAGCAGTCGATCCATAGTGAAGGTCGAGCTCTCCATAAGTAGTTGTTATGTATCATGGTTGCTGCTTTTCGAACTATATTTTTGATGTTTCCTTTCTATGCATCTTCCTTTTGTCCTCTATGCCATGACTATGATGCTTCTGTATTATTTTTGCATGTATATTAATGATACAGGAATGCTCAGAAAGAATAGTTTTGGGTTTGGTATACACTACCAGTAATTTTGCTTGCCATATACATCGAATATCTTCTCATCAGGAGGGTTTTTGATTGTATTTGGGAATTTGGTAATTCTTGCTGTTTTAACAGCCGAGAATGTAATGATGAACATGTACTGTTATATATCTCACTTAATATATACAGCGTTTTTTTTCTTCTGAAAAAAAAAGTTGTTGTGTGTATCTACAGATTTAAAGGATCTTCTAGATGTCTCCTTCCAAATTGTATTCTCTGAAACTGCTCAAATAAAGATCAGAAGTGGCCTCTTCAAATTTGTGTACGAAATTGTTTATGAATTGATGTATGGTACCTTGAGATGTATTTTCCAAATTTGTACACCAACTATTTGTAGAAAGTTGTTAAAGAAATTTGATAATATTTTTGCTAACATTTGCTTGAAGAAAGTTATAATTTGCTCTAAATTGCTAGAAGGCTTGATAGGTACATTACATTAGCCGAGGGATGGTGTAAATCATGAACCTGAGGAGAAATACCCTATTCCCATGAGCTCAAGGGCTTTTATTAACCCCCAAAAGAAAATTGTAAGGAAATATTGGGCATAATATTGAATATATTACATCAAAACATCAAATGTTCTGTACAGACTCATGCTTGTTGAGACCTCTCATAAAGATGTTTTATGCCACTTAATTGCTAGATTTTAGTTTTAATTTTTTTTTAACAACCCTTTAATTTAACCTAGCTTTTGTAATATGATTTTAATGCCAGCGTGGGCACAAAACCATGAATGGCTAATACAATGTGTTGTGACTGTAATTATAACGTGGGAATAGGAGTGATGGCTAATTGATCCAATGTATTTTAAACATTTAAATTTAATTGCCAACTAAAGGAGAGGATGACTTTTCAGACAGGATGACTTTTCAGATCCTAATATCTGATGGAGTTGGTTGCTTGAAAGACCACTGAACCAACCCTTAATGTAATTGCTCACGTTAATGAGATAACAGTTACAAGCTTGGTCAAGCCACTTGCTGACAGTGAAATTTATGTGATGTGATTGGAGGGGAGGAGGGCACCAATCCCCCTAGCACATCGAGGTGATAGGCCTATTATGTGATGTGATTGGAGGGGACGAGGGCAACAATCCCCTAGCACATCGAGGAGATAGGCCAATAACCTCTCAAATGCACAATAGGATGCTGCGAAGAAAAACATACAGACAACATTTCTAATAGTTGGGGTATGAGATATGGGCTGCACATGAGTATGGCTTCCATGAAATCCGTTTGAGACACTTACATTTTGTACTGTTTCTTTTTTTTCTTTTCTTTTTTCCCATTTTGAGTGTGCATTCATGTTTCTAACTATAAACACATGCATTGTGCACGAATTGCACCATTGCAGGGTGCTCATATAAAGAAAGAATCTTCATAAATGGTTTAAGCAAGCTACAAACTATTAAAAACGTGACATATTTCAACTTTATGGTCAATGGGGATGAAATTTGGATGGAAATGTGAAAGAAGAACTAATGAATAAAAGGCATTATAATTTTTTTAAAGACTTTGAAAGGTAAATTAAAGAGACTCTCTATTGGATCAAGGACGAAAGAATTCTAAGAAACTTTGAAAGGTAAATTAAAGAGACTCTCTATTGGATCAAGGACCAAAGAATTATAAGAAAAAACACAATTTCAAATGGCCCTCATCCTTAATATGGACGTACCCATGCTTAGGTGGAAAATAAGTGCAATTTCCAAATGACATACAATAAAGATCCATAAAATATATATAGAATAAAAGGCATGGCCATGAAATAATACATGATGAATCCATGTAAAATCAAGGTTATAACCTGTTGTGTTATTCAAAAACCCCCATTATTTGTGTATAAATACCTTAAGAAATAATGGGGACCTTTTTTTAATTTTTAAAAGTTAGGTCAATAAAACATTTTTTTATATATAAGACAGGAATATGATATCTAAAGGATTAATTCATATCCTATTAGCCGAGGACTTAAGTGGAAAACCCAAATAAACCTCATTGCATATCGCAAATGCAACAAGCAACCCACAAAACGCTCCACTTAAAGTTGCGATGCGATATAGCCAAAGGTATAAAAGGCGCAAAAGCTTTCAAAGTTAAAGAAAAACAAATAACAAAGGAAAAGGCTCCCCGAAAAGCATTATTTCATAAAATTCATTGGTGGGACCCACTCACTACCACATCATCAATCAAAAATCACAAATCGCAATGCTCTTTAGTACCATCTACCATGCCCACTTGCAAAACCGCCGATGTGATATATCGCATCACATTTCTTCTATCACTGAATACATCCACACAATCCACCGATCTTGCGATTGCGATATGGATATCGCATCACAAAACTCCAAACACTCTCGCCCCTCCAAAGTTCCTCTCTCTCTAATATTCCAATAAATAATTTAAAGTATTATTTAAAGGGTAAAAACTTGGCTGCATATTGGCGAAATAAACGCATCGCATGTTTTAAATTCATGCTCCCAAACAAAGTTGCGATGCGAGATTTTAATTAAACGCCAAGTGTCTAAGTCAAGCATGTGAACCCACGTTTCTCATAATAACTCAGCCATAATGGTATGATGGTCTCGAGCCTCCAAAGTGATTTAATGGCATGTTATTTAATGCTTCAAATGTTTTCGCGTGTAAACTATATTTGCCATCATTTCAAGTTTTATTGCTAAATCACTCCTGCATTGTTAGTATTGTTCTTCATTCCATGTTTTTCTTACTACAAGTTAGTCTCGAAAAGCAACATTCTTCTGAGATGTCAAAGGTTGCGAAGAAGAAAAAGAAACCCATGGCTCCTCCAAACCCAGCGCGCCCTCCCCCCCCCCACCTGCTTCAAAAGTAATGGAGATGCCCCCATCGTTCTCCGACACAACATGTGCTCCAGAAAGTGGTTCTTCCTCATGGGAATCCATGTACATGATATTTGAAGATGAGAAACCTAGGATAATTAAGAGAGTAGCCACGGTTGATGATGTACCGTCTTCCAAAACCTCTATCAGTGAAGTCGCCAACTCCTTTCTCCACATAATTGCTGCTCTTCCAAATATTCTCCCATATACTGATATGGTCAAATGGATAATTGACAATCTGAACATCGATGATAGGACATTTATGACCTCAAGAGATACAATGATAGGGTATTTTAAGGCAAAGGATTTGAAGAAAATGTATCATATACCCAACCCACATAAGGTATATGACAAAAGTTTCCTTGAGAATTTTGCAAAGGAGAATAAGCTGCAGTCAGACCCAGTAAGACAATGGAGGCACAATGCTAACAAACAAAAACATGACGATAAGTGTATGTATTATGTATCTTCTCTCACCGGTCCCTATTGCTACATTGCCGCTATGATGTGTAGGATTTTTTGTTCTCCTAATACAAATAAATTCTCAATTGAATGGGTCCCTCTCATGGAGGTTGTATTAGACTTATACATTTGGATTGGTGAACCATTCTTTCCAATAATATTGCCTCACAAAACCTAGCCTATAGAAAGAATCGTATAGTCACCTCCAAGAAATGGACCATTCAAGACCCTACTCCTATCCATGTTTACCATAATATCCTCTGAGAATCCAAGTATGAGTCTCATTTCTACATAATTTTCCATGGAGTCATTTTACCACTTCACCAAGCTATTTTTGGTGATAAAGCCCCAATATTGTCAAACGAAGCCCGAGATGATTTCACTTCCATAGGAAAATGGTTTGGGGAAGAACTATTTAGGTACGTCAGAGTTTATGGAAGTTTTGCTAAACCCCATGTCCTCCCACTATATGTGCCAGACAAACTCCTAGCAAGGGAAATTGCTTATCAAATAGTTGGGAATGGGTTAACCAAAGCTTTGAAAGAAGCTAAAAAAACTTCATGGCCTTCTTTCCCTATCCACTGTGGTGTTTATACTCTAAACAACTTCAAACATGTTGGATTGAAAATCAATCAGATTCGATGCTTAAAGCTATCCACTGTTCCCAACGGACAATTTGATCCTAATAAAATAGCCCAAAGCTATACAACCCAAGTAAAGATCAGGAAATTCATTCATGAAATGATGGCTCTGATGATTTGTTCGAATCCGTTGAGACTTATTTACAGGTTGAAAAGCTAGCAACAATGCGTCTTGACTCTGAACAACTTTCCCAGTGTAAAGAATACAATAACAAAAGGTTGGAGAGTATTCCTCTCAACATCTTAAAGGTGTCTCAACCTATTTCACAGAAAGAACAGAAATTGGAACAAACTCCCAAGGATATTGAGGTCCTACAGGGAGAAAATGAAGTTAAATCAACTAAAGAATAGACTAGTAATCCATTGTTCAACAGTGAATTGGATAAAGTCTGGAATCAATTTGACCAACAACTTAAAGGAAGATAAGAGGAGAAAATCATTGATCTTGAAGAGACAGTCATCGCACCTCAAGACAAAATTCAGAGCCCGCTCACTATTGAGGCTTATGATAAGAGATTCAATACAGAGGAAGTTGAATTCATCCATGCCTTCCCTTCAACTGAGATTGTTCTAAAGATAGCAGAAATCCCTCCTTTCGAACACATGCATTAGTCCCTGGTGACATACCCATGGAAGTAGTGTGGAAAGATCCACAGACACATCCATCTGAAGATCTGACAAGGTTGACACAGTTTGCAGGTACTTATGCATCTGCCATAATTGATAAGGCATCAGAAGTTCAACAACTAGTCAAAGAGAAGGATGAAAAGATCTTGCAATTGGAACAAGAATTGTTAGCAGAGAAACAAAGTGTTAATCATCAATTACAAACACAAGTGTCACAACTTCAGCGAAGCTTAGATTAATTGAAGTTACAACATAAATCTGAGATCAATGTCAAAGATGCTCAAATTCATCAACTACAGTGATGTAGGAGCATCAAAGCTAAATTTTCGTTATTCGTTTGTGTAATTTAGGGGGTGAGGTGTTTTAATTATTTTGCTCATTTTAATAAATTAAGAGAGAAAATATAAATGTGAGGATTATTGTAAATATTCCTTTAATAATTAAGGATATGAGTGGAGTTGAATTAGGTAGATAATCTAGGGATTAGGAATTCCTTAAACGGGACTTAGTTGAGCCCCAAAAAATGATAAACCTAATTTAGATTTTAGTTGAGATTTGTGTGGAGGAAATTATGGAATGGAATAAATTCATTATTATGTATAAATATGAGGAGTGTGTAAGGATGAAAAACAGTGAGGAATACATAGAGAGAAAGATGGTTTGAGAGATTTTGTAAAGGGTCGAGAGCCGAAAGGCCATCCATTGTAATATTCGGCCAAGGAATTTCTTGTGTTATTATATATCAGTATTTTTTTGTTTGCATGACTCTCTTTTCTTTGAGTATATGTTGTGCTGAATCAAATGTAGTTTTTAATGAAGTATTTTCTTGTGAATATTCATGCTGAAGGAAGCACACACTCATTTATATGCGAGGATCTGTTTTAACCTAGTATCCTGGCATCATTTGGTATCAAAGCAAGGAGATGAGTTGAAGGATGAGTCTCTCCTACATTGAGGTTGTTTTGTTTTGATTGCTTGTTGTGAGCAAGGAGAGCAAGTCGAATTGCTAGATTAAGAGTTGATTGAAATATATTGTGGCGCATTGAGTCTGCAAATTTTTATATATACGTTGTATATTTAAGTGTGTGATTGCAAGACCGAGGGCATGTCCAAGCAAGAACAAAAAAAATATAGATCACAATTCTGTGATTTGGTGTGCGACTGTGCATTCTTGGAGGCTACGTGCAAGCCTTGTTGCATTGCTATGAAGGCAACATCGAGCGGTGATACCACGGCACAAACACCATAAATAATGCAGTTATTGGTAGTGAAATACATACAACGAATGGTGTTACATTCCACACGATATCGTAGGTAATTGTAACAGGTAAGCACTACGTGTAGCACATATGGTAAGCAACATAGGTCCACGACATTGTTTGAATCCCGTCTCAACAATATCATATGCATATAGCATCGTTTGCAAGTCATGCAACGTAGATGTCGCAGGTATGATATCAGAGTCCATGGTATCTATGAAGCAACGTCCCTGCGTGAACCAAGTTTTGTAACATATGTTACATACAACAAAGCACGACGAGTTGAATCTTCTTAAAACTGGTTACGTTTGTTTGATAGAGGCGTTGATGGGTATTGACCGTGGCTTGAGGATTCTGTGGTCTCAATTGCTTGAAAGGTTGGCGTTGGGTTGTGTGAACCGTGGGTTCAACCACAAAAGGCCGCGTTGAATTTTTTTAAATGGATTCCAATATGGCAAAGACTTCAAGCAATGTAGAGAAATGTCGTATGGAATTTTCTCTTCTTTGTGAGGACATTTCATATTACTGATTCTATTGACATTGCATTGGAATGATACTTATGTTGAGAATTAGTGCATTGGAATGATACTTACGTTGAGAATTACGACTTATAAAGCTGGATAAAAGTATCATTGTCATATGTTAAATTGATGGGAACTACATATAATATAATTTATGAAGGGATGTCCATAATGTGATGGAATTTGCAAATGGTGAAATTGCATATGCAACCAAGCTTGATAAATGTTAACTGTTGCCTCTATTCCTCTATGATTTGTGATTATTAGAAAAATGGATGTTGCACATTTATTGAAAGTTAAAGATTGAACTCAATCACATACAGAGAGATCAATTTATGTGGACTTATATATAATATAAGTTCTTACCACATTCAATACAAAACTTTGTGTTTGTTCTCAAAAAGGCATGTGTGGGCTTGTGAAAGAGGTGTGGTTCCAACAGAATATTCAAGGTATGGATCCAGTGTTTCCACGGTACCACCTTCCAGTGTAAGAAAATGTCACTGGGATTGATCGAGGTAAAGTTTTTGCAAATAGTTCATGTACGTTTTTTGGAGAATATAATCTTAGAAGGATATTCCGTTACATTAAGGTTTCATGTTTTCAAAGCCAAGAAATTGAAATTGAAGAGAAACCTAAGAGATTGAGATGAGGGAACTTGGCTTAAGCTAAGAAGGGAGATTGTGCGTACTTGGAAGGTTTACAAAAGGTTTATAAACATTGTTTGTTGGGAAATATTTATGTTACAAAGTTGCTGGGAAGATATTTATTTGCTAGGGAGAGATTGTTAGAAAATGGACCTTGCGCATTCAAAGTAAAGTAAAGAAGGAATTCAATCTCATATGAAGAGTCTAATTTATTTGAGATTATATATATTATAATTTCTTGATACATTCAATACTAAAGTGTGCATTGGTTGATTGCATCGAATTTTCGGTGTGGAGACAAACTCTGTAGAGGCTTGAATGTATTCCTAAAATAATATGCGAGAGAAGGGTTGGATCATTTCAACCACAAGAAGATTCAAGGTAATTTCTCATTGAATGAATCAATATTCATTTGAGTAAAGGTATTTTAAAATATGGATGATTAAATTTCCTTGCCATACTCGAGAAGTTGATTTTTTGTAAATGTTACAAAAGAGTGAAAATGTTAAAATGCGGAGGTATAAATGAATGGAAAATGCTCTATCCTAGGTGATATGAAGAGAAACATGCATTTTTATATGAGATGGTTTATTATGCATCGTATGAGTTCTTCAAAGTTTTGGTTAAGACTTTTTGGACCAAAGCTTGTAGATGGAAGTGGGAGAATTATTTTAATTTGTGTTTAAGATTGAAAACCAAATTGCTCGATGTTGTAGAATCTTTGTTTTTACCATCATGTGACGACAGCTAAGGAGGTGTTATTCAGGATGGACACAATGTACGAGTTGTACATTATTCATCAAAGAGGTTGAAATATGAATAGCTTGTTCTCTGTACATAGGTGAAGAGATGTGAATTGATGTTGTATGGTGCATAAAAGTGCAGGGAAATGTTTGCGCTAAAATGACAAGCTTATGGTATGAAGGGCATGCGAGTATTCACAGTGACAAAGACAGCACAGAAAAGTAGAATCCAGATAGTTGAAAATGAAAGGGAAAGGTTTATTACATAACCTTAATGGGAGCATAAGGTATGATAATTCATAAATGTATTTTTGAATGTTGAAAATTGAATGATTTATTTATTTTCACCATAAAATAAATCTTGGAAAACCTGGATTGCATTTCGATTAAAGACTTCAGTATCATGTGAAATGATAATGGGAAACTAATGATGTTTTCATAAGAATGAAGTATGAGAGAGAGTGAATAATGTATTAAGGGTGTATGTTCGTTGGAAGATTGTATAACTTGAATTAAGTCAAAATATCCACTATCATAATTATTGGGGCAAGCCTTGAAGTCAAAACAGATGTTAGGATCAAATGAAAGTTTGGATAGTTTGAGTTAAGATTAAGTATTTTTCATCCAAGATGAAGAGTTGATGTAAAGTCTGAAGTCAAAGGGTCATAAAATAAATCAAAGGTTTGAATGTAATTGGGTGCATAATCGACAGAGCCCGACACCCAAAGAGTTTGGTCATTGTAACACAAGCATTACTAAAGTGTTGTTTGCAGCAAAGTGAAGCAAGAGAATTGCCCAGAGATGATTCCAAGGCAGAGAATTGAAAGTGATCAAGCGCAGGAAGAGAGATTGCATTGGTGAATGGAAAGTATGAAGGCTTGCTGAAAAAGGGATTCAAATGAAATCCACATGTGAGCAAATGAAGTTCACAAAGGAGGAGGTACTGATTGTTGATATTCATTTCAGAAGAACCGATGAATACCACAACAGAAAAAAGAAGAAGGAAAATGAAAAGGTGAGTGACATATGTGAGCAGTTGACTAATGAAGATTATGAGCGGGAGAAGGCTGAGATAACAGTTCACCTTGAATTGTTGATGGAGTTATTGCAGAGAAATGTGAAAGACTTGACACATGGTTCGACCATGAGGAAGAAATTAAAGTGGCAGAGGCTACACGCAAAGAGAGAATAGCAGGTAAGCATACAGCTGACAGAAGAGTTGAGGAAGCTCGAGCAGATGATAAGTGTTCAAATGGGATGTGAAGAACTCAAAGAGGCTGAGTTGAAAATGGAAGTTTCCATTTGTGACCTAGAACAGGATAAAATTTTGGGTGAAGAGATCAATGAGGAAGATCTCATGAACTATTGGAATAGTTCAGAAGAATCTGAAGATGTGTTGGCAAGAGAAGCAGACGAGGCTATGAAGTCTTGAATTTTTAAATATCACAGTTTATGTATGTTTGCAGGATGTGCGAAAGATGGTGGACAGTCTGGTGAAACTGTCACAGAGATGAAGGAAACTCTTGAGGTGAAGTGTGATGTAGAATGCCTTTCAGAGGAGGAAGGTACTGATTTGTTACAACAGGAAGAAATCATAAATGAATTCTTGTTGGGGGTAATACAAACAGTTGAAGCTGTTATGGAGCAGAAGCATAATGGAAATGTCGAAGAGATATTCCAAGGAGGTAAACAAATGTATTTGTTTAATTAAATTGCTGACTAAATTTTGTAGTGCGATGAAACAAAAAACATGATAACTCAGGAAGATTTCCAAAGGAAGAATGAAGTTGGGAATGAAGGTTGTGATAAAATGATGGAAAGATTTCACATGGAGATAGAGTTCTTGGAACGATGGCTCAAAGAACCTGAAGGGGAGATGAAACTTGCAGAACCTGATCCAGAAGAGATTGCAGTTACTATGCGTGATAGGGATGAAATGTTTTAAACATTTATAGAGTCGAGTGAATGTTATAATTTTTCAAACAATAATGTGACTGTAGATAATGAAAACGACATTAACAGATATGATGTCGAAATCAGAGAAATTGAGTAGAAATTATTTGGAGTTCAGATGAAAGATCAAAAACAACAAGGAAGTTATGTCTGTAGAGACATAAAAGAGACAGAAATCATTAGGGGAATTTTGAGGTCTAAAATGGGCCTCCTAAGGAAATAATAAAATAATAGCTAAACCAACAAAATAATATTTATGAATTTTCAATTCACTTTTTAAACCACAATCAATGTAACAATAGTTAAATTCAATTCAAAAGTTGTACCAAAATAAAATTAATAAAAAAATTGTATTGATGTGACTATAAATAAGAATGAGTTTTTCAAGAAAAAATCATTATCATTGAACAACTAATGCATTTGTCCTTTGTACTTAAATAACTTAAAATAAAATATAAATATAAATTTATAAATTCTTAATTATATTATATGTTATTAATTAATATTTATATTATTTAAGTTGTATAATAAAATGTAATTAATATACTATATAAAAATAATATAATATAATAAATGTATAGGGATATGCATTGTTTCTTTCAGAAATATGAAATGACAATAATATAATTGCATTCAAAAAGTGTGAAATGACATTTATTATGAGTACTTTACTTTGACTTTAAAAGCACGTAGATCACTACTATGGTTAACCATGAGTTTTTATCCACCATTGAGAATGTGACAAGTAAGTACCCTTAACTCAAACAATGCCACCTCAACCATTATGGATGATGTCATCCCCTAAAATGTGATTGGTTCTCATTAAGTGAATTTTGATTGTACATTTTCCTTAGGAGGTCCATTTTAGACCTCAAAATTTCCTTAATGATTGATCCAGCAGGATAAAGATGGAAACAACCAGCAATTCAAAACAAGATCTGTTGAAATCCAGAAAGTCAATGATGGGATATTGGTGCTTGAAGCATCAAAAGAGCCCGAAAGGTCTTATCTTTTTAAAACTAACAATTTGTTGATGAATGCAGGTACAACACCAGACGAGAAATTTTTTTCTATAAAAGCAATCAAATAATGTAGTTGTAATCAAGAAGGATTTCTTGATTATTCTTCATTGCAGAAAGTTGAGTGTTCACCACAATTGGAGACGAAAACATTAGACAAAGAGGAATTACTCCGAGGAATTGGCGAAAGAAAGTGTTGGAGAAGCCGATGGAATCCGATTGATAGAGTGAGTGATGAGTTACCAAAACGAGTTGATATTTTGAAGGACCAACGGCAAAACAAACTTTGGAATCCTGGAGGGAGCAAGTCATCAGGACTTGTGGCTATCGTATTATTACAGAAAAGCGACAAACCTCATAGACAGGATTCTATGGAAACTTTTCTACATGGTGAGTCTGATGCAGGAGCATCAAAGCTGAATTTTCATTATTCATTTGTGTAATTTAGGGGGTGAGGTGTTTTAATTATTTTTCTCATTTTAATAAATTAAGAGAGAAAATATAAATGTGAGGATTATTGCAAATATTCCTTTAATAATTAAGGATATGAGTGGAGTTTAATTAGATAGATAATCAAAGGTTTAGGAATTTTTTAAATGAGACTTAGTTGAGCCCAAAAAAAGGATAAATCTAATTTAGATTTTAGTTGAGATTTGTGTAGAGGAAATTATGGAATGGAATAAATTCATTATTATGTATAAATATGAGGAGTGTGTAAGGATGAAAAACAGTGAGGAATACAGAGAGAGAGAGATGGTTTGAGAGCTTTTGTAAAGGGTCGAGAGCCGAAAAGCCATCCATTGTAATAATCGGCCAAGGAATTTCTTGTGTTATTATATATCAGTGTTTTTTTTGTTTGTATGGCTCTCTTTTCTTTGAGTATATGTTGCGCTGAATCAAATGTAGTTTTTAATGAAGTATTTTTTTGTGAATATTCATGTTGAAGGAAGCACACACTCATTTATAAGCGAGGATCTGTTTTAACCTAGTATCCTGGCATCATACAGTTCACAATGGAACAATTGAAGGATAACCCAAAGATAGATCACTTCAAAAAGGAAGCTTTGAAACTCAACACCTTGTTGGCTCAACAACAAATAATATTTTGTCAAAAGATGACAATTATCAATGATCTGTGTGATAAAAGTGATTCATTGATTAATCAATCGGTCGACCTAAGGACAAACTTCGATGACATTGATGAAAAAATTACTGAAAACATCACTTGGAATGACAGTACAGAGGGTAAAAAGGCAAATCTTCCCAGAATTGAAGATTCCAAAAAGGAAATCCTATTTACTGATTGGGACATACAAGTGAAACATGCAGAGAGAGAAATATTCAGAGCAAGGGACATGGCCAACAACATTATTGAAATTGTCAGCAATAATCTATTTGGTGCCAATCCAATCCAAGAATATCCACCTGGTTCTCTCCCTAATGTCAAAGAGTTGATGAAATAATGGCAATAAATGTCAAAGGCAAAGAATGAAAACATCATGAAGTTAGAAAAACTTGAATGGGAGAAGTACTGGAAATACTTGGTGAAACCACACAATTAATGGTTGATGATGTTCTGCTTAACTGACACCTCATCCCATATGTTGCCCCGACTATCAGATGTGGTTTACACTGGACAGTTGTGCATCATACCAACTCAACCCCTTGAAGTACAACCAATTTAGATATTCACTAACTCAAAACAATGTAAACTTTGAAACGGGAATGGAAACGAGTACCCGCTTTTTTCAGGTAGCAAAAAATCATCTGATTTTGAAAAGTGCTAATTCAGAATACTCTATTTTTTAGCACATTTTTTACACATTAAATTTTCTAATGTACCAAGTATAAACATTATTTTTAAAATGTTAGTGATTTTTATGTTGATTTTAAAAAGTGTTGATGCTAGCAACTTCCGTTTTTTTTTTTAAGTGTTATTCCTCTTCACTTATATATATATATATATATATATATATATATTTTTTTTTTTTTCGTTTCATTTTTATTGTAGTGAGATATTTGATTTTTTATAGTGTTATAAAATAAAAACCAAAATTTTAAAGTTTCGATCTTCTATCTAATTATATATTGTTAAATAATATTCCATTTCCCATAAAATACTCACTAAAAAAACAAGATTTTTTAACAATTTACATAAAAATACACATTTTATAGATATAACTGAAAAATGCACATTTTGAGTCTTTTTGCTAAAAGTGACATTTCAAATAAACCATTTTTATAGAAAAAAATAATCAAAAGAAGTATAAAATTAGCAATTTTTATGAATTTTATGTCAAATATTAATAATAATAACATTTTTTTTCCAAAAATTAAATGGTTCACATAAAGAATGAAGTGAAAATCACATTATTCAAATTTTTAATTTTTAAAATTTTAATGTATTTTTTCTTATCTTAAGTGAAAATCAAACTCTTTTATTTTAAAAAATAAAAAATCATAAAAGTTAAAATAATAAATAAAAATTAATATTTAAAATAATAAATAATAGTTCCGTTGCCCGAGGGCAGCTGTCATGGGCCGACAGAGCTGGCCAAGCTCTGCCGACCCATGACGGCTGCCACTCGCGCCACCTGGCGGGGCTTGCCAGAGCTGATTCTAAGAATCGGCTCTGGCCAACCCCGTCAGGTGGCACGAGTGGTGGCCGTAGTGGGCTAGTGGAGCCAACAAAGCTCAGCCGGCCCACGATGGCCACCCGACGGGGCAAATATGATTCTAAGACTCAGATTTGTAGGTCGATGGGGAAAATCCGATTCTCAGAATCGAATTTGCCCCACTGAGAATCGGATTTGCCTTGTCTTCCTGCAATTTTGATTTTGAGAATCGGATTTTCCCCACCGACCGTGAATATCCGATTCTCAGAATTGGATTTGTAGGCCAGCATGGGAAATCCGATTCTCGGAATCGGATTTGCCCCACTAAGAATCAGATTTGCCCGGTCGGTGGGGCATATCCGATTCTGAGAATCAGATTTGCCCGGTCGGCCTGCAAATCCGATACTTAGAATCGGATTTGCCCCGTCGGCCAAGCATATCCGATTCTTAGAATCAGATTTTCCCAGCTAACCGGGAAAATTTGATTCTCAGAATCAACTTTGTGAGTCGGTGGGGCAAATTTGATTCTCAGAATCAGATTTGCTTGGCCGGGGGGGCGGGGGCGAGGGGGGGGGGCATATCAAATTCTCAGAATTGGATATGCTGGCCGACGGGGAAAATCCGATTCTCAGAATCAGATTTGTCCGGCCGGTAGGAAAATCTGATACTCAATCTGATTCTCAGAATCAAAGTTTCCTGGCCAAAGGGTTAGAATTGGATTTGCTAGGTTGTTGAGGCCGCCCAAAGGCTTGAGGGCCACAATTATATATATATATATATAATTGTTATTAATTTTTTTAACTTTTAACTTGTTTTTAAGTTTTTTTTTTAATTTTTAACGTTTTATTAAGTTTTTTTTTTTTTTAAATTATATTTGTGTTTATTTTTTTAATGTTTTTTTAGTTATTTTAATTGTGATTATTTTTTTAATTTGTTTTAGTTTTTTTTAATTTTTTTTTAGATATTTTATTTTTTATTTATTTAATTTTTTCCAATGTTTTTTATTTTTATTTTTTTCAATATATATTTTTTAATTTTATTCTGAGAATAAACTCTGGTCAACCCTGTCGGGTGGCCGTCGTGGGCCGACCGAGCTGGCCAAGCTCCGTCAACCGCCCCTCAGTCCACCCAGCAAGGCTCAGAGCCGATTCTGAGAATCGGTTGCCCCCCCCAACCGATTCTGAGAATCCTCTTTTAGCCCCTTGGGCCCCTGAGCGGTCTAAACCCAATTCCGAGAATTGGTTTGAGCCTACCCAAAGGCTTGAGGGCCACAAATTTTTTATTTTTTAATACATTTGATATTATATTTTTTAAAAATTTTAATTTTAATTTTTTTTTTTTTAAGTGTGTTCATTTTTTTTATTTTTTTATATTTTTTTAGTAATTTTAATTGTGATTATATTTTTAATTTGCTTTAGGTTTTTTTATATATTTTAATTTTATTTTTTTTCAATGTTTATTTTTTAATTTTTTCTCATTTATTTAATTTTTTTAATAATTGTTTTTTATTTGTAGTTGTCTGATATTTTTATTTTTAATTTTGAATTTTTTTTACTATATATATATTTTTAATTTTATTGATTTTTTTAATTGTAATATTTATTTTGTTTTTTTTTTTAATTGTCCAATAAAGTATTATTTATTTATTTTTGTTTTTTTGGCTAATTATTTTTAATTTTTTTTTTTTAATATTTGCAAGTAAATTTTTTTTCTTTTTCTATTTTTATGTTTGATTTTTTTTTTTGGCTTTTTTATATATTTGATTTCTTGTTGTCTTTTTTTGGTATTATATATATATTTTTTCTAATACATATTTTTATTTATTTATTATTTTTTTTTAACTTCTTCTTTTTCTTTTCTTTTTTTGAACTCTGGTTTTTATTTGTAAAATTTTGTTTTCATTTTTCTTTTAAAATTTTAAGTTTTTTTAGAGTGATGATATTTTATCTTTTATATGGTATTTCAAAATGTTGAAAATTTGATCTTTAAAGAAAAAATGTTATTCCAACATCTTCACTTTTCGTTTTGAGGGTGTTTTTCACACACAAAAATTGGTTTTCATTGCCATTTTCTAAACATATTGAAAATTTACCTCTGAAAAAAAAATAAAAAAAATAAAAAATAAAATAAAAAATAAAATAAATAAATAAAATAAATAAATAAATAAATTTAAAAAAATTGTTATTCCTTTTTTTTGCTAGAGTTCTCGTTTTGAGTTTATAGTTCACTTTTCATAGTTTACATTGTTTCAAACAATGAATGGGAAATGACACATCATCACACTCTTGAGTTAATCATGAAACAAACTCTATTTTTGTCTTATTTTCACTTATTTTAAGGTGAGTTGTTTAAACCTCCTCAGTACTTTATGTATTTTCTATTTTTATACTTTTAGTGTTTAGTATATAAGCCCTTTCATGTCTACAAAGAAAGGGTCCTGAAATTTTGTAAATAAGGCTTTGGGAAGTTGCACTTTTGTACTCTTGAAAACATCTGAATAGAAAGACTAGACCAAAGACTAGTTCTTCCATGATCAGAGTTAAGATATACATGGTACTTCTATCTTTACATTGTTGTTATGTTTAATGTAATTGATAGTCATACTTCTTTTATATTGTTTTGTTATATGTATCTTTTTAACATAATTGAGCATTAATTCACTATTGACCATGCAAAGATTTTTATCTTTCAATATATATACAAGACATGCATCTATTTAATGTGACATGATATTAATCAATTAATTTGATTAACTATTTAATCAAATTAATTAAATTTAAACGTTTTTCACTTCTGTAAGTATGGTAATCTTCATTCTCATATATTTAAGATAATATTTCAATATTGCATATAAATAAACATAATTAATCCTGGGAAATAGATAGGTATATATATATTTTGTTAAACTCATTATCACTCCCATTATCAAGTTAAATTCAATCATAAATACTCACATCCATTTCAATTATACTATATTGGGAAACTAGTCCCATCATCCCCAATCGGAGCTGCTATTCCAAACAGAAAATGAATAGTTTTTAATTTCTTGACTAGGTGGTTATCCTTTGATGTTGTTGCAGCGATTTTCAAGGCATCAACATAACCACAAGTAAATGAAAAGTGGATCTAAGTCTCAATGCACACCAAGAGAACAAATGGAGCTTTGAAATTGTTAAATCGGTCTTCTAAAGTACCGATGTTGTATAAGGTGATGGTATTGTAAAATAAGCTTCGACGCTAACACCAAAGAGAAATGTTGCTTGAGTGTAAGCAAAGAAAATCACTGCATATATTTCAAATTAGTTGGCAATCCATTAGGGAAATTTTGAGGTCTAAAATGGGCCTCATAAGGAAAATATACAATCAAAATTCACTTTATGAGAACCAATCACATTTTAGAGGATGACATCATCTCTAATGGTTGAGGTGGCATTGCTTGAATTAAAGGTACTTACTTGTCACATTATCAATGGTGGATAAAAACTCATGGTTAACCATAGTAGTGCTCTAAATAATCTTAAAATGATAAAGTAAAGTACTTATAATAAATGTCATTTCACACTTTTTGAATAAAATATTATTATCGTCATTTCATATTTTTTGAAAGAAACAATGCATATCCCTACACAATCTTCATATATTTACACATTTTTCAATAAATATTATATTTTTATATTTTCAAATATTTATTTATAAATCAAATCAATTCAATATGTAATATAAAATTCATACATAAAACAATATATTATATTATATTATTTTTATATAGTATATTAATTACATGTTATTATATAATTTAAATAATATAAATTTTAATTAATAGTATATTCTATAATTAAGAATTTTAAATTTATATTTATAGTTTATTTTAAGTTATTTAAGTACAAATGACAAATGCGTTAATTGTGCAATGATAATGATTTTTTCTTGAAAATATCATTCTTATTTATAGTCACATCAATACAATTTTTTTAATTTTTTTTTTTGTACAACTTTTGAATTGAATTTAACCATGGTTACATGGATTTTGGTGCAAAAAGTGAATTGAAAATTCATAAATATTATTTTATTGATTTATTTATTATTTTATTATTTCCTTAGGATGCCCATTTTAGACCTCAAAATTCTCCTAATGATGTTATTTATTTATCTTGTATGTGGATGATATATTTCTAATTGGAAATGATACATAAGTCATCTAGGAAGTGAAAACTCAGTTGTCCTCTAAATTTGACATTTAGGATCTCGATGCTGAAAATTTGATTTCAGGCATGGACATTAAAAGAGATAAGGAAAATGGGAAAATCTAGTTAAGGCAAAGGAAGTATGTAGATACAATATTGCATAGGTTTAATATGCAAGAATGTAATTCGGTAAAGGTGCCTATTCCTGTAGGTGTAAGGTTATATGCAAATCAGTGTCTGAAGACACGAGAAGAGGAAGAAGACATATCCCATGTTCCATATGCCAATGTGGTTGGAATCTTGATATATGCAATGGTTTTTATTAGACCAAACATTCAACGTGTGATAGGAGTATTTAGAAGGTATATGTTAAATCCTAGGAGGAAGCATTGGACAATGATTAAGAAGGTTTTCAGGTATTTGCGTGACACTACTAGATATGGATTATGCTACCAAGCAAGACCAAGATTGGAAAAAATGTTGGATATACATGGCTTCATTGATGTAGATTAGGTTAGATATTTGGATTGTAGAATATTTACAAGTGGGTATGTGTTTAACCTATTTAGATGAGCAAAAAACAATCATGAGTGGCACTCTCAAATACAAAATTTGAATACAAGGCAGTCACTCATGCAAGCAAGGAAGAAATATGGTTACAAAGTGATGAGCCTCAGTATTGCAACTACCGAGACTACCAACTTTAATTATCAACACGGGGTTCGTAAAAACTTAAGAGGTATCGACACTATATGTGCAGTATACAATGTGTCCTTATTTTGTTGATTTTATGTAACAGAGGGAATTTCATGAAATCAAAGCCTAAACTAATAGCATAAATGGAAGTGTTGCTTTGAAAAAAAAATAATCCTCGGAAAGAACAACAATTTGTAATTGAAATCCTAAGAGCATGAATTCAAATAAAAAGACCTAATCTAATTTGCGAAAATGAATGTCCTAAGTGGTGTTTATTCTTCCTCAAACATTAATTTAGGTCCTAGGGGTCAGGATTCAAGCCTAAGAGACAAAAACCAACTTTTGGGAGCAAATCTGGTCAAGTTTACACATGCTACAAGAGTGCTACAGGCAACTCTGTTTTTGCTACATGCAAGTCTATTTTGGAAATAACTCACTAACTGACTATGTAAATCAAATGAAAATGGTATGGGACAATTTTTTTTATTAAGTATGATGTCTTAGGTCTCCATTACAAGTGGAATTACTCCAAAATATGCCTGTTCACACGTGCTAAAAAATAACAGAAAATTACTACTCGAAAACCTGGAAATTTAAGAACTAGTGAGCTAGTTAATCTATCAAATGCCTAACCTAATCAAGTGAAAATGCAATGGGGTTATTTTTTTTCTTAAATTTAACATTATTATGACCTAAACCAAGTGGAATCAAGTCAAATTAATATCATTAAACCCTTCTAAAAATAACATAAATTTACTACTATTTCGCTACAAGGCATTTCCAAAAAATTTATATTCGTGAACTAGTAACCAAATCCAAGTAGCTTAATGATTAAGATGACCTTCCAAAGTTACTATAAAGATGAATGATTATTTTGAACGTGTAAACAACCTGCAAAAGAACACACTTCAATCATTTAACTCAATCCTACAACAAGAAAATAAATAATACTAAATATAGAAATATGCAAAATAGAAATAAGAGATGCATGTGAATAAGAAGTGAAAAGAACAGAAATTAATTGTGCAAGAGGGCTCTGAGACTCCTGGGATGGCCAAGCCCAAGGAGAAATCAGATTCCTACATAAGAAACCAAGCCTTAGAAGCTAAAAATGACACCAATATTCAATATTGAATCAGTCCAAGTACATCCCTGCAAGAAAAGAAAGTGGAGCTGTCAGAAAACAAGTTTTCTCCACAATAAGACTAAACAATACATGCCCCTAAAGGCCATTTTGAATTGATACTTATAAAAAATGAACATAAAGCATTCTCCTTGAAAGGAGGAATCTTTCCCCTCCAAAATCCCTCAAATAGTGGATCTAGTTCCCAACACTAGGAGTTTATAGTAAATGACAATGAATACATTCCTAGGTTTTCTCAATCATCAGAGTTCTAAAATCTCTCCAGAATTTCTCAATAATTTCATGATATTTTTCTCATTTATTTTCCAATATTGATTTGATGTAATGGAGGGAATGTAATTGTTGAGATTTTTCTTTTAATTATTTTTGGAGAAAATCTCATGTAGGTGACAACAATAGGATTTGTTGCTACATTGGCTCCATCAATTTTTGATGAGGAGTTAATGCATCCTATATTTGTTGTGAGAGAATTTATGAGTTTGTTTTCATTTACAGCTATAAAATGTAAGCCCGTAGAGGCAAGTGGGCATGATGAGGAATGTGTAGTGAGGAAGAGCTAAGCAGAAGAGTAACTTTGCTATTGTATTTTCTCCAGTTGACAAATGAGATTTCTGATGCCCTATTAGGTGGACGTAGCCCAGATTGGTTGGGTGAACCACGTTAAAATCTGTGTGTTTTCATGGTTGAATGTTGTGTGTGTTATTTGTTTCTGTTTCCGCTGTGTTAATAACTCTAACACTTGGTATCAGAGCCTGCGTATCAGTTGTTTTTTATGTCGTTGCGTCTAATCCAAGAGCTAACTGTGACTACGGTGGAAGAGCCGTGTTGCTTATTTTTTTTAGGTTAAGCAGGGTCATGGAGATCGAGAGGCCGTGAGGCCAGATTTGCGGTGTAATGGGATGCAGATCTGCATGGCTGTGTGGAGGTCGAGCAAAGATGAACTGCGCCTGAATTGTTGGAAGCACACAAATCGGTGAGCTGTGGTTTGATCTGCGTGGCCGTGGATGAAAAACTATTTGCATGAATCGATGAAAGTTGGAGAGCCGTGAGTGTTGAACTGGAGGTGAATTGTGCATTAAACTGTGCATTGAACTTTGACAGCGAGGTCCTTAGCTTGAATGCAGAATGTCGTGTGTTGATGCCAGCTAGTATGTTAAGGATGGTAAGAAGATCTTTGCCGTATGCAGATCTTCGCATGGTAAGCAGAACTGGAGAGCCGCTGCTGCTTGCGTTAAAAGGTGTTGAACGTTGCTTGAGTGGTGAATTAAAAATCGATTTATTTTTTAAATCAATTCGTTGCACTTATGAAGTCGTTTTTTTTTAACACCTAAAACAAAAAATCAAAGTGGCTTCTGAACGTTGGCTTCTGAACAGTGGCTTCCAAACAGCACGTGTTTTCAGTGCATGTATTTTGGTAATGTGTGCCATTTGAAAAAAGGGTTGATTTGTTTTATTAGAAATCGATTTGCTACGGATATCTTTCAAATCGTTTTACATCATTCAATGTGTATTTAAAAAAGAAAAAACGATTTGTGAAGAATCGATTTTGAAGTGGTTTTAAAAACTAAGGAACAATAAATCGATTTGAATCGATTTGAGTGGTGGTTCTAAAAATTAAATCGATTTTATTAAAAAAGGTGGCATTTTGAAATCGATTTGAATATTAAATGCTATTTTCATATGTAACAAGGGACAGGTTTTTTTATTTTAGGTAAAGGGCATTAATTTTGAAATAAAACCTCATTTATTAAAAGTTGCAATTAGAGATTGCTTTTGTGACACAACATGGAAAAAACACAAAGTGCTCGCTTTGAGATCGAGAAGTTCAATGGAAAAAACAACTTCGAGATCTGGAAAGTGAAGATGTATGATCTACTTGTGCAACAAGGCGTGGCGAAGGCATTGTTGGGAAAATCCAAACAGCCTTACACCATGACAGATGATGAATGGAGTGATCTGGATGAAAGAGCACTGAACGACATTCGACTGTGTTTGGAAGATGATGTTTTGTTTAACATCGTGTCAGAGAAGACTGCTGCTGGTTTGTGGACAAAGCTTGAAAAGTTGTACATGACAAAATCCTTAACCAATAGGATTCTTCTGAAGCGACAGTTGTACAGCTTGCGCATGAAAGAAGGTACGACGATAACTAATCATCTGAATACCTTTAATACTCTCCTGGTGCAGTTAGAAAGTATAGAAGTAAAATTTGAATCAGAAGATAAAGCTGTAACTTTATTATGCTCGTTGCCCGAGTCATGGGATCATTTTGTTACTTCTATAAGTCTTAGTTCATTAGAAACCCTTGAATTTGATGATGTTGTTGGAGCTTTGTTGTCCGAAGAAACAAGGAAGAGGTCAAATTCAGAAACCTCTACATCAGAAGCAATGATGGTCAGAGGTCGTTCTAAAGAAAGGCGCTTCAGTAAGCACAACAACTCGCATTCAAAATCGAAAGGGAAGAAGAGTAAGGTAAAGTGCTGTTTTTGTGGCAAATCAGGACATTTGAATAAGGATTGTTGGAAGAGACAACAAACATCCAAAGAATACTCTTCGACAGAGAAGAAAGAAGCAAACACGACAGATACAGGTTCGGCATCCATTTCAGGTATGAGTGATGAAGTGTTATCAGTTAGTTTGTCTAATCATGATTGGCTGTTAGATTCTGGTGCGTCAAATCACATGTGCATTCATAGAGAGTGGTTTAAAACTTATAAATCAATCAATGATGGAGTTTTTTATATGGGAAATGATGCCTCATGTAATATTGTGGGAATTGGAAGCATCCAAATTAAAATGTTTGATGGGACAAATAAAATTCTAATTGATGTGAGACACATACCTGAATTAAGAAAAAACCTCATTTCACTAGGAGTACTAGACACTAATGGATATAAAACCTTTATTCAAGGTGGAGTAATGAAAGTTTATAAAGGAATTTTACTAGTAATGAAAGCAAAGAAGGTTGGAAATATTTTTCAGTTAGAAGGAAGAACAGAGTCAAATCATGCTTCTACAGTATCTGAAAACGACAGTAATTCTATTCGTTTATGGCATCAAAGGTTGGGCCATATGAGCGAAAGAGGATTAAAGATTTTATCTGATCGTAAGTTACTTCCTAGTTTAAAATCTTCTAAGTTAGATTTCTGCAAACATTGTCTGTTTGGGAAACAAAGCAAGCAAAAGTTTAAAACTGGAAAACATATTATTAAGGGAATCCTTGATTATATCCATTCTGATGTTTGGGGTCCATATCCTACAACCTCATATGGAGGATCGTCATATTTTGTATCTTTTATTGATGATTTCTCTAGAAAAGTGTGGGTCTACATGTTAAAGAAGAAGTCTGATGTATTTACAGTTTTCAAACAGTTTAGAGCATTAGTTGAAAACATCATTGGAAGAACCATTAAATGTTTAAGAACTGACAATGGTGGTGAGTTTACTTCAAAGGAATTTGATAATTATTGCAAGGATGCTGGGATCGAAAGACATAAAACCACTGTATATACTCCTGAGCAAAACGGAGTTGCTGAACGCATGAACATGACTCTCTTGGAGAGAGCAATAAGTATGCTTAGTAACGCCAATTTGCAGAAGGAATTGTGGACAAAAGCGGTTTCTACAGCTTGTTACTTGGTAAATCAATCACCATCAACTGCAATAGGATGCAAAATTCCTCAAGAGGTATGGAAAGGTTATCCATGTGATTATTCTAAACTGAAAGTTTTTGGTTGTGATGCATATGCTCTAGTTCCAAAACATCAGCGTTCTAAATTAGATCCTAAATCAAAAAGATATATCTTTGTTGGATATGGTGATGGTACTAAGGGATACAGGTTGTGGTATCCTACTACTCACAAGACCATCATTTACAGAGATGTTAAATTTAATGAATCCTCACTTGAAAATCCAGATGTAAATGATAAACTGAAACAGTATAATGTACCTAAGCTTCAACACATTTAGTTTGAAACCAGTTCAAATACTGATGATAGTCCAGATGAACAAGTTTCGGATTCAGATCCTGAACAAGTTTCAGATGCAGATCATGAACGTGTTTCAGATGCTGATCATGAAGAAGTTCCTACAGATAATAATTAGCAAATTGGGGAAGTACCAGAAACATATTTAAGGAGGTCTACGAGAATCAGACGTTTTCCTAAAAGGTATGATGATTATGTTACTTCAGTTGCTTTAACTGCTAACCATGATGAACCTTTGTGCTATCAGGAAGCTATAGAAGGTTCAAACAGTGGTAAGTGGAAAGAGGCTATGAAGGACAAGATGAAGGCATTAGCCAAGAATGCCACATGGGATCTGGTGGAACTTCCCAAAGACAGGAAAACTGTGGGATGTAAATGGGTTTACAAATTGAAGAAGGGTGTTGATGATACAGAGGAAAGGTACAAAGCGAGGCTAGTCACGAAAGGTTTTTCTCAGAAAGCAGGAATTGACTTTCATGAGATATTTTCACCAGTTGTAAAAAAAATTTCAATTCGGATTGTGTTAGCATTAGTTGCTTTACTTGATTTAGAATTACAACAACTAGATGTTAAAACTGCATTTTTACATGGAGATTTAGATGAGGAGATTTACATGGAACAACCGGAAGGGTTTGTTCAAAATCGCAATAAGAAATTTGTCTGCGAGCTCAAGAAATCATTGTATGGTCTGAAGCAGTCGCCTCGACAATGGTACAAGAAATTTTATTCTTTCATGATGAGTCAAAATTATATAAGAAGTGAATATGATCATTGTGTTTACTTTAAGAAATTGAGTAATGACATGTTCATTATCTTAGTGTTGTATGTTGACGATATGCTTTTAGCAAGCAAAAGCATAACAAAGATCAACAGGTTAAAGGCTCAGATGGCTAGGACGTTTGATATGAAAGATCTAGGAGCAGCAAGACAGATTTTGGGCATGGAGATTTTCAGAGACAGGAGTAATGGTAAGTTGTGGCTATCACAATAGAAGTATATTGAGAAAATACTCTTGAGGTTTGGTATGAACAATGTGAAGCCTGTTTCAGTCCCTTTTGCTTCCCATTTTAAGCTTTCTTCAAGGTTATGTCCTAACACTAATGAAGAAAAGGAATATATGTCTCGAATTTCATATGCCAATGTAGTAGGTTGTTTTATGTATGCGATGGTTTGTACTCGACCAGATATTTCACATGCAGTTGGGGTTGTCAGCAGGTATATGGAAAATCCAGGAAAAGAACACTGGTCAACAGTGAAATGGGTGCTTCGGTATCTAAGAGGCACAAGTGATTATTGTATCACTTATAACAGAAGCAGTGAATATTTTTGTGGATATGTTGATTCTGATTTTGCAGGTGATTTGGATAAGAGAAGGTCAAATTCAGGGTATGTCTTTACTCTTGCAGGTGGAGCTATTAGCTGGATGTCAAAGCTACAGAACATTGTTGCTTTATCCACTACAGAAGCAGAATACATAGCTGCTTCACATGCTTGCAAAGAAACGGTTTGGTTGAAAGGTTTGTTTGGTGAGTTTGGTAGGTTGCAGGACAGCATAAAGTTATTTTGTGATAGTCAAAGTGCAATTCACTTGGCTAAAAATCACGCCTATCATAGTAAATCAAAGCACATACCTATCAAATACCATTTTGTAAGACAGGTTATCACTGAAAGGGGATTCTCTCTTGAAAAGGTGCATACAAAGGAAAACTGTGCAGACATGTTCACGAAACCAGTTTTGTTAGAGAAGCTACGATGGTGTCTGGCTTCTCTTGGCTTGCAGAAAAGATAAAAATAATAATGGAACAGGGTATCAGGCTAATTGTTGTCAAGGTGGAGATAGTTGAGATTTTTCTTTTAATTATTTTTGGAGAAAATCTCATGTAGGTGACAAAAATAGGATTTGTTGCTACATTGGCTCCATCAATTTCTGATGAGGAGTTAATGCATCCTATATTTGTTGTGAGATAATTTATGAGTTTGTTTTCATCTACAGCTATAAAATGTAAGCCTGTAGAGGCAAGTGGGCATGATGAGGAATGTTTAGTGAGGAAGAGCTGAGCAGAAGAGTAACTCTGCTATTGTATTTTCTCCAGTTGATGAATGATATTGTCGATGCCCTGTTAGGTGGACGTAGCCCAGATTGGTTGGGTGAACCACGTTAAAATATGTGTGTTTTCATGGTTGAATGCTGTGTGTGTTATTTGTTTCTGTTTCCGCTGTGTTAATAACTCTAACAGTAATTAAATCAAAGCCTAAACTAATTGCAGAAATTGAAGTGTTGCTTTGAAAATAAACTAATCCTAGGAAAGAACAACAATTTGTAATTGAAATCCTATTAGAATGAATTAAAATAAAAAGACCTAATATAATTTGTGAAAATGAATGTCCTAAGTGGTTTTTATTCTTCCTCAACCATATATTTAGGTCCTAGGGGTCATGATTCAAGCCTAAGAGACAAAAACCAACCTTTGGGAGAAAATATGGTCGAGTTTAAACATGCTACAAGAGTGCTACAGACAACTCTATTTTTACTACATGCAAGGATGTTTTGGAAATAACTCACTGAATGACTAATTAAATCAAATGAAAACGGGGTGGGACAATTTTTTTATTAATTATGATGTCTTAGGTCTCCATTCCAAGTGGAATCACTTCAAAATACCATTTTTCACGTGCTAAAAAATAATAGAAAATTACTACTCTAAAATCTAGAAATTCAAGAACTAGTGAGCTAGTTAATTTATCAAATTCCTAACCTAATCAAGTGAAAATCCAAGGGGGTAAATTTTGTGGTTAAATTTGAAATTATTATGACCTAATGCAAGTGGAATCAAGTCAAATTGATCTCCTTAACCCCCTTATAAAAAATAACATAAATTTACTACTATTTCGCTACAAGGCATTTCTAGAAATTTTATATTCGTGAACTAGTAACCAAATCCAAGTAGCTTAATGATTAAGATGACCTTCCAAAGTTATTGTAAGGATGAATAATGCTTTTTTACCTGTAAAAAAAATTCAAAATAACTCCAATCATTTAACTCAATCCTATAGCAAGAAAAGAAACAATACTAAATACAGAAATATGCAAAATAGAAACAACAGATGCATGTGAATATTAAGTGAAAAGAACATAAATAAACTGTGCAAGAGGGCTCCGAGACTCCTGGGATGGCAAAGCCTAAGGAGGAATCGGAGTCCTATGGAAGAAACCAAGCCTTAGAAGCTAAAAATGGCACCAATATTAATTACTGAATCAGTCCAAGTACATTCTTGCAAGAAAATAGAGTGGAGCTGTTAGAAAACAAGTTTTCTCCACAATAAGACTAAAAAATTCATGCCCTTAGAGGCCAATTCGAATTGGTACTTATACAAAATGATGAGGAAACATTCTCCTTGAAAGGAGGAAGCTTTCCCCTCCAAAATCCCTTAAATAGTGGATCTGGTTCCCCACTAGGAGTTTGCAGTAACTGACAATGAACACATTCCTATATTTTCTCAATCATCGGAGTTCCAAAATCTCTCCATAATTTCTCAATAATTTCATGAAACTTTACTAATTTATTCTCCAATATTTATCCTCAAGTGGTAGGGATAAAGTCCATAAATTATCTCCTTGTCCAAATCTTCATAATCTTCCCAATATTCTCAGAATATTCTACAAAAATAAATAATATTAGGCACAAATATGCAATTATCATAAAAACTTCCTACGAACATATTAAAGAATAAAAAAAACATTATTAAGTGTAGAAGGATAAATTTAATATATCTTTTATGTACCTAAGAAAGGTTAGATGGGCCTTAATTTATGTCTAATTTAGATACTCATCATACCCCCCTACTGAAACTGTTGTTCATCCTCCTTGTCTTGTGGTTTTTCATGTATGCTAACCTATTTCATTCTATGTTTATTGGTCCATGTGTTGCTCCTCCTGCTGATCTTCTTGCTACTCTTCTATTTCCATTTCTTCTTGCAGGTGCTGCATGGAGGTCTTCAGGTGCCTTTATTGGTGTGTTCATCCTCTTGGAGTCTGTTGGTGGTTCTTTTAAGCCATCTTCATCAACTTATCATCAGATTTTGACCTTGTTGTGCCATATACAAAATTGCTACAGGAAACTTTTCAACTTCTGTAACAGTATTATCTCTACTTCTTGGGGCTCCAGATTGCTTAGATATGAAGGTGTTAGGGTCCTATAATAATAGGATTCATAAATTTTGAATTGAATTGAATTAGTCTTGTAATATGTGCATACATTTCTTTCTGCAAGTTGTTTTCCCATATTAGAAAATAAAAAATGAAAAGAGGGTAAAAGTCCTAAAAGAAAAATCAAAGGACTTGAAAAGAAAAAGATTAAAAAAATAATAGAAAAAATGGACCCCAAACAAAAAGAGATAACAATAAGACATGAAAGTGATGCAAGTCAAAATGCCACTACTAGTTAATTTTCACTGCAAATAAATGATTATGTGTAGCTTGTTCAAAATGTCATAATCCATGATGAGTTAAATAGTTTAATCTTAACTTTTTCATGCTTTAAATTTCATGTTTATAGATAGAGAAAAAATACCTTTCCAAACAGTATAATCTTAGCAAATCAGTAGATAGTTAGAGAATAAATAAGGAGCTCAACAGTTTAATCTGAGCCCTTGGATGAAATAAGGTTAGAATTAGATAGTTTCAAGTTTTAAAAGAAAAATGGATTAGGATTTGCAAGTTCAAATGCATCCATCCAAATAGAGGAAAAAATGATAGAATAAATGATGGGTAGGTAGAAAGAAGTTACACAAGACATGGATAGACATCATCTGGCATATTACTAATTTCCCTCCCCACAATGTGTTTCAATATTAAAAACCTTCAGTTATAAAGACTCTAAGCATTTCTCTGACTTCTGGTAGGACCAGACCCACGTCTTAATAACTGATTGGGACCAAGGTATTGGATCCAAACTCATTAAAACCCTTCACCCTAAACATCACTCATTTTTTCCCTATTCAAACCCCTTTTTCTAAGTTAAAACACATTTTTACTTAGGAAAAGTAAAGCCCCCTTGATTAATTCTCATTTCATATAAAAATACTCAAAAACCCACAAAAAAAATTATCCTAAGTATAAGTGTTAAATGATTATGTTGGGCATTAAAATGAAGAAATATCGCCTAAAAATCATATTTTACACTATGTGTAGTGTATTTGCTATTCCCACATTCATTCCATATTAACATGTTAACCTAATATATTAACTCCTTTATTAAACCTTTCAACCCGTAGTATATTAATTCATTTATATTAAAATAGCCCAACCCACATTTAACTATTTATCCTATGGTTTAATTTCCCCATGTGATATATTCTCCGCTCCCCATAGGTTTAAACCCTCTCTATTATATATAAAACCCGCCCAATGTTTATATTCCACCTGTATATGTTACATTGGTTGAATTACATTTTTATTCGCCTATCTGCCTATCCCTTTAAACATTGAAAATTTATGTTAAATCTGTGCTTTACCATATAAGTTTCAAACCCGCCATATAAAAGAACTCCCGGGCCCCACGCCTAATACCGAGCAACTAAGCCACTTAATCTTGACCGTTCGCATCCCTCCTCTTGATCCAATGGCCTAGATTTCATATCACAAATATCATAGCATGATTGTTAAAAAAATTGAGATTTGCGATAAAAGCAGTTTTTTCATGTTCTCTCTCCTCCACACGTCACAAAAATATTGGATCACATCCTTTTGAGAAATACCATATACAACATTTTATTAGTGCGATAACCGCTGAGCGATAAATCTTCCCTCGCACCTAAACTACTCCAATTTGAATTGATAGTTAATAAAAGCCAACATTGTTTAAATCAAATTCTTTATAAAAACACCAAACTGTATGCATTTAAACCTTTTGTTTCTTTTTCTGCTCATAAATTGTTCCCGACTGAGAAAAAGACATTACCGCCACTGTTTTAATGCAAATAATAACAGAACTCAATCAAATTTACTGTTGCGATTGCTCAAAGCCACCAATCTACATTTAAAAGACCTCAACAAGCTTTTGAAAGCTTCTGAACTCCCCGCAAACCTCTTTATTAGTCCAAATTCCTAAATTCATAGGTATTTTTCTAGAAAAAGACCTATCCCTTCATCTGAAAAGAAGTATAATTTTGAATTCAAGCCTTTTTAAAACCTATTTGCCTTAAAAACACCCATATTACCTTATAAAATCATCTCTGCTACAAACCCTGAGAATATCATAGTTTCTGAAGCTGTAATTTGTTTTTTAGAGAAAAAAAATGATTGATTTAGCCATCTAGAAGCCCTCTGAATAATTCAAAGCCCATTTACAGTGCTCAGAATCCCTTTGTGCATAAATTTGGATGTTTCAAGACTGTTTCATCAAAGAAATCTACATTAAACCCTTCCTAGCTTTTCCTGAGTTTGTAAAAGGTTAAGAAATTGGTTTTTAGAGCAGAATTGATAGTTTGAGGCAGAGAAACCCAAATTTTACCTGTTGCAGTCCAAAAGAACCCTCTATTGTACTAAAAATACCTTCTGTAAACAGTTTAATCTTATAGAAGTGTGTTAAAAATATGAAAACATAGTTTTAAAGATCTAGAAAGGTTAACTTGTTAAAAACGAACTTACCAATGGCCTCTAAAAGCACAATTATCATCAATCCACTACAACCTCCTATTGTAGATGTTGAACATACCCCATTGGCTGATGTAGACTATAAAATCACTGATCCAGGAACTGAATTTAACCTTCTTGAGCTCCACTGCTGGAACCAAGAGAAATCTTTGGACCAAGAAGATGAAGTACTTGTTTGGGAGTCTAATTTTCCCAAATATGTAGTTCCCCACACACATCGATGCCCTGAGGTCATCAGATTGTGTCAAAATCACTATTCCCCATATCAAAGAGAAATTGTCAATGCTGAGAAAGAAGTATTATTTACTATCATTGCTGAATCCATAAACCAAATGCTTCAGTTGGAACCAGAGCCTAATGCAGTCCCTTTATCTATTGAGGCTCTTACAAAGTTTTATCTGGATTTAGACTTTCCTAGAAGATTTCAAATCTTTCAAACATCCATGCCTTCTTATGTTGAAATCCCCAAGCTTAACCCTCCATATTCATCCTCCAACTTCCCAGAAGGAACAAGACACATTATCTCATTGCTGTCTTTTATCCTTGGTTACTTCACTGATGAACATACTGATGAATCTATACTTAGTTTCCTATCTATTTTTGTGCCTGGTCAGCCCCCTCCAATCATCTATAATTTTTTTGAGTATATTGCTGATAGTATTCATGAACAACTTGTAAAAATTCCTATTGAAGGTGTATTTAGGTATACCTCATTCCTCTTTCATATGTTCCTCTATTTTCAGTCAGATAAGTTTCCAATAGCTCTTCAAAATATGGATGTAGAGGGAAATGAACAGTCTATCATTTTTTGGACTTCCTTGATCAGAAGGGAGTCAACTGAGTTTACATATGTAAACTTCATAGACTGTTTTATCCATCCATTGGTAAATCTTATTAAAAACAGTGTGCAACCTAGAATCAGTAATGAAATTAAGAAGGTTTTACAATTTTCAGAATAGAGCAGGACAGGTGATTGGTATTTATACCAAAATCACACTGAAGTTAGAGTTTATGGGTCAAATCTCCTTCCCTATAAGTTGCAAAAGTATTTACCAATGAGATTATTTGCCTTAGAATATATTAGACATATTCTGAACTCAGATTCAGTAAATTTCTTGGCTGCTAAAAAGAAAACCCAGTTTAAATTGAAAAACCAAGTGGGTCCCTTCATATGCGATAGCAGAGAAGTAGGTGCAGAGGCTGCAAAGCGGTTGTTAGAGTATAAGTTCAGTGAAAGTTTCCTTTGGTACTATGATCCATATGGTATAATCAGCAAGATGAGGGTAAAATGTAAATTAAACCCATATGTTCATGACAAGAAGCCTGACATTAAGAAGTTTTCTAACCAATCTGAATGGTTAGAAAATACATTGGTAGAAGCTATTCAGCAGAGTGAAACTAGTCTCATTCTACAAACATCAGCCCATGAAGAAAAAGGTATAAAAAGGAAAAGGGAAGAAGGCTCATATAATGCTGAAACTACCACAGAAACCAATTTTAAGCTAAGGTACAACAAGAAAACAAGGACAAATCTAGCAGATAAAGAAAAGGAAACAATTGAGTTTATAGATACAGAGGTTCCAGATAAAAACACTGTGCCTCCCACAGAGATTGAAAATGAGCAGCAACCTGCTACTTCCAACACACAAATGATTAATAAATAGCAAAGTGTGGAAGTATCTTCATCAAATCAGGCAGAGGATAAATATATGGATATCAAAGAAAAGTATGAGGAAATAAAGAATGAAATCTATTCTCGATATTTGAAGAAAACTCCAGGGATTCAAAATAGGCTGCTTTCAGATACAAATAAATTTTTAATGTCAGTACTTCAACCTACAGTGCAAACACCTAAAACAACAGTTGATTACAAAAAGGTGGACTTTGAAGTACCAGTCCAAGACATTCATCCCTTGGACTATATTGAATTCCACAAAAGCTCTAGAATTCTTTGACAAATATGAAAGATCAACGTAAGGTTGAAAAAGCTTCTTCATATGCCAAAGACACCAGAATCAAATCTTTAGAGGAGTTAGTGATTGAAGTGGGTTATGACCCTTATAATGTGAAAGCTGCAGACGAACTAGTAAAGAAGAAAAATGTTGATATTGCAACAGTCAGAAAACAATTGAAATTACCCCCTACAGAGCATCCACAAGCTAAGGAAATTGTACAAGAATCAAACCAAAAGGATGAGATGATGAATTTCATATTATAGCTGACAGCACAAATCAAGGAAATGGAAATTGAGATGGACAAGCTAGTCCAAGAAAAATAATTTGCAAAGACCCAAAATGTCCCTCCTACAGTAATTCCTATAGTGACAATAGCAGTCCCATTCACTTTAGCATAAGAATTGGCTCCAAAGGTTCCATTGGCCACAACAGTGGCAATAACTTCCTCTATTACTTCTGCCACTGAGTCTTCTACTTCAACAGTTTAGCATTCAGATGAGGCCAGCAAATTGATAAAAGCAATGGAAGAAATGTCCATACAAACTGATAAAATCAGCATATTAAAGGAGCAAATCAAGAATCTTGAAGATGCCAAGAAGTTAGCACAAATAAATGCTAAAACAGAAGAACAAAAGGCTAAAAGGTTAAGTGAACAACTCAAAAAGGTAGAAACAGAGTTCACCTTGAAAGAGCCCATGAAATATATCAAAAATCAATTATGGTCCAAAATCATTAAATCAGTCAATGATACTTGGCCATCAATACAAGTGATCTATGAACAGAAGGACTTGCTAAAAGTAGCTAGAGAAGAAATACATAAGACCAAATATGAATTGGGCACCAAACCTGAAGAAGCATTGGAAATTATTAAGTTCCTCAATACTAAAAATAAGCAGGAATTAGATGAAATAGGAATAACAGACAAGACAAAAACAATTCTCGAGGTAAGAAAAGTAATTTCCAAGAAGAACCTGATGAAACAGTTGGAAGAAAAGTGCCAAAATATGGATGTAGCCATCACAAGATTCATGGTGAAATTTGACACATTGAGGCAAAAAGGACTTCCTAATATTCTAGTAATCAGTGATAAATTGATGAAGCAAGAAGATTATGATAAAAAGATAAGGGAATTTGCCAAAGGTTAGGTAAAAAAATTAGATTGGCAAGGGATTCCAACAAGAAAAGTTTTGCACAAAAGCATTGAAAATCTATTTTATTTACAACATGAGATAAAACACCTTTTTCTAGTCAAGCCAACTTTTGTAAGATACACAGAAGCAGATGAGAACTTCAGGAAACTCATGAAGATCAAATTACCAGAGGAAGAATTCTGGGAGAAGCTTACAGATTTGTTGTAAAATCAGTTTGCAGTGAGAAAGGATAAAAATAGAGTTGTTGTTTTTTACTACATAGTAAACAGATTTTTAAATAGTAAAACAGTTTTCAGAGGTTAAAGTGTATCAGCAGTCAAAGAGTATCAGATGAAAGAGGAAGACTAAAATAGAGTAAAGATCATATTTCCAATGTGAGGGACACTTCAACTGTCCAGCTGCAACACCAATCCAAACAACTTGCTATTTAATTTGAATAAATAAGACAACTAGCAATTTGTTAAGCAACTGTCACTATATTTTTGTAAAAATATATTTTATTTTCTAAAAAATATTCCTAAGACTGTTCTAGGATATTTTGTACTACTTTTGTATAAATACTTCATCATTTGAAGTATTAGTGTGGATTAATCGCTGAAGATTTCTATAGCTGTTATTTTTTGAACCTAAGTATTTTTGTAATCAAGTTCAAGTCAGAAGACTGGATCTCAAGCAATAAAGCATCATATTACTGGATTCATGTGTTGGGCCACTGAAGTGAAGTATTTTCTAAATGTTATCTATCAATTTTCTTATGTTTTTCATCCATTCATGAAAATGTTTAAATTTTAATGTGAAATCAGGAATTGTTATATCAGAATTTGTTAAAAGCACTCTATTATTGATTGGTTTTCATTTAAATTTTTTATGATGACATCCAGACTAGGGAACCCTTAATTTCTCCCTAATTTTGATTGACCCCTACCTTTTCACTCCTTGTCTAGATCAAATAATTCTTAACTGCTCTTTATCCTTATTAGAACCATTTTACCATCAACCTTTGAAGATCTAAAGTGACTCTACTATCTTGCCCAGTGAAAATTTGACTTTAGACCTTGATCCTAATCTTTATGCTTGACACATTGACTCCATCTACCCAATGGATTATAGATTCACAACTATCCATCTTATTAAGTGATTTTCCCACCAAAACAAATCAAAACCCCAAAACCAATTTTCCCTATATAACTAGCCTAAAATCAGACATAAAAACAAAGTTAAATCTTATAGAGAGAGCCCTCTCTAAGCCTTAGGAAGGCTAGATCCTAAAGCTTAAAAGTAGGTTTGTGGTTACCTCCAATATTCTTTAAACTATAAATCAAAATCTCACAACTTTGGGAATTATTAGAGTGATAACAGAAGGGAAATGGTTTATGGAGGTTAGGGATGGAGTGACAGAATGATTGGAGTGATGGAGAGGTAAGGGGAGAGGTCCCATGCCAAGCTATAGGTGATATAGTTGCCAATGACACAACATAGAGTTTAGGGATTGAATCCTTGTTCATGGAGTTAAGTGAGGGTTAGGAGTGGTAGGTATAGGAAAAAAATAAATTATCATGCTCTTTTTGAAGTTTAGAAACCTTTGAGAGAGCTACTTTCCATGTAAATCGGTTTTCTGTAGCATTTACAGGGTTTTCTGTAGTGCTATAGGGATCCTGTAACTGCTAGGACTTTCCTATAGCATTTATAGTCATGAGTAAAAATTGAGTTTTATGTCTAATTGAAAGGTGAAATGAGTGAATGGTTGCATGTTGGAGTTTTCCATGGAGTGTGTAAGCAAAGGAGAGAGAGAATAGAGGAGGAAAACGACCTTTGACCAACAAAATTTTTCCTTTGTCTTTCTTGTAGCAATTTTTTTTTGCCTATAGCAGCCCTATTTCGCCTATAGAAATTATATTTCGCATGCCAAGAGGTGGTGGGACCACCTTTTATTTTTTATTTTTTATTTTTTCAAATTTTTCTCTTTTTTTTATTGCATGAAAAATAAACTAAGTTTTTTTTTGTGTTAACTGAGTTCTCCCTCAATTACCCCTTGGAACTCATTTTCTTCCATCACAACTAACTGCTTACTACCCACTTTCTCAAATCCTCTTTACTTGTCTTGTTCCTCTCCCACATGTGTGTGTCTTGGTGGAAAAGTGAAGTTAATTGCGTGATAAGGCCGAGGCTGCTCTGCTACTGAGTTTGGCTATAAAAACTTTCCATCTCACACTTTTAATGTTTTCTTAAGCTAGAATAGATTTGAAGAAAGGTTTAGATGATTGCATACATGAGCCTTACCCTTGATTTGTTTTTGCAGGTGATATTGAAGTTGCTGATATGACTGTTGAAGTTGTCTTTGGGGGTTCTGAAGCTGCTACTGAAGCTGCATGTGATAATCTGTTGGAGTTCCTATTGCTGATAACCTTGAATCTGGAGGTATTCTATGGTTTCTTTTGTTGTTTTTGTTGCTGCTTCACATCCTTGGCTTAAATGTTGTTGCTGAGATATTCATGATGTGAGTGTTGAAATTGATGATTGACTTGATGTTTCTATGCTTTACTGATACCTTTGTTGTATGCTTTTAGGTGCCTCTTTGATGTATAGGTTGTTGCTTCTGGTGAAATTCCTCCATGGAGTGCCATAGGCTCTTCATATTCACCTCAAAAATTTTCATGTCTTCTTGGATGATTGATAAAACCACTTATAATTTTTTCTAGTGATTACGCAGGTTTGCTATAGGAACATGTTTCCTTTTTGTAAATTTTTTTTTTAGTATTTTTTTGACTTCTAATGTGCATGGGGTAATGATTGAGAGTGTGGTAAGACTAAGAAGGACTAGTGTGGTCATGGAAGAATGATGTGAAGGAAATTTGTGTTTTTGCATAAATATTTTTTTGTTACAGAAGTGAAAAAGTGTAGGGTTTGAGTGAAAAATAATTGTGCTAAAATTTCTTGATCATGTTACCATCATCTATATGCATCTCCCCATGAAACATGGCTGAAAATGGATTCATGGTTTTTGAGATATAATAAAAACAATTTTCTACTAAAAACTAGGAGTTTCCTTTAGCAAAAACATGGTTTCCTGTAGCATTTTAGGACAGCGAGGAAAATGAATGAGAAAAGCTTGGAAATGATGGGTGGATGTTGGAAATGGAAGAGGGTGATGGATTGACATGACCTTGGCTCTTTTGGAGCATATGAGAAAAGGAGGAGGAATTCCAAGTTTGATTTCCTTTGACTAGGGTTTTGACCAACTTTTTCTTTTGGTGCCAATTTTTTTTTTTTTGGTTGCTTGCAAAGGTTGGAGAGCACTTGAATTCATTAGAGAGAGATACATGGAGCAAATACACTTGTTGTCTTTTCATTTTTTCACTTTTTTCTTCTTCTTTTTTCTTTATGCCTACTAGCTGCCTCAATGAGGTTTTCAACTAGTAGGTCTGCCTAGGCGCCTCAAAGGAGGTTTTCGCCTAGGATATTTTATTTTTCTCTTATTTTCTCTTTTTTCCAACCCATTGACCACCTCATGGAGGTTTTTTTTATCAGTGATCCAATATTAGGTGCCTCAAAAGAGGTTTGCACCTTGATATTTTATTCTTTTTCATTTTTCTCGTTTTCCATTTTTTTTAAAAAAAAATTTCTCTCCTACTCTACTTGAAAAAACAAAATCTCTTTCAAGTATAGGAATACTTCCAATGGAGCCATGTGCACATCAATATGATAGATAAAATCATGTGTACACTTGAAATACACGCTTTGACATGTACCTGAATATGAGAGACGAATTTCTTTAACTAAGATTGTATCAAGTATTGTTGAAGAAGAGTGTGTTGTTGCAACTTAATGATTGTATTGAACCATATTTCAATATGGCTTTGATGCCCTTGATTTTCCTTCTCATTGGGAAAATTTTTCATGTCTTCTTCTACCATGAAATTGAAATCTTCCTCTTTTTATTGATTATTATCTTGAACACATGGAGGAAATTATGGTAAACATGAGGGAACTTTCTCAATCTTTGATTTTGATGTCTGCTCTTCATCAAGTGCAACCCCTGATTCTTTGATCTCCTCACTTGAATCTTCTTCTTCTGGATGTTTTCCTTAAATGACATCAAGAAAATAAATTTTTTGCAATACCTTTATTGAAACTAAGATGAATACCATTTATATCAAGAGGATATGTGTGGTAGTATTGTACCTCAACATTGTAAGTGGGCTGAGATACTTCATTGTGTGGGTTTGGAAATGGCAGTACAAGTAGTTGAGTGGGAGTGGATCTATGAGATGGATGTGGTTGAGGTTGTGGCTGTGGTGGAGGTGGATGGGAGGGATAGCATGGAGTTGGTTATGGAGGATATTGAGGATATTGTGGATTTTTCCCATAAGGTCCTTTCCAACCTTGTTGCCAAGATTGTTTTTGGGGTTGAGATGGCCAAGGTTGCAAAGGAGGGAGTGTGTTCCAATTAGTTTGATATGGATGTGAATAATCTTGAAAATGTGAAGTAGGTCTTTGCATCATATCAATTTGACTAGGCTACCATGGTCTTCTTGGAGCTACATAACATAGTTTTTTTTGTGATTGACTTGCTCCATTGTCTTATAATTGGTAAACTTCCTTAAACCTTGGTACTTATGGACAATATTTAGTTGCATATGATTATGCATGGATAACACAAATATCAACGTCTTCTCTTTCCTTATTTTTCATTATTAACATTTCTACTTATTCACTTATATTTCTAAGAATTTCTATTTTTAAGTTATCAAGCAAATTTCCAAGTTCATCATGACTTACCAATGTTGATGATGATTTAATTACTCTTTCCCTTCCTCTTGATATGATCTTGCATGTTTCAAAATTTTCTTCAAATAATAATTGGTATACATCTCCTCTACTCATGAGATCAAGGAGATCGATCCACTCATCCCTAATTGTTCTAAGTAAGAGGGTTTTTAGTGTGTCAAATCCTAAATGTTGTAATTATGCCCTCTCAACATTAAACATGAACCTATCTATTAGATCCTCAAGGCTATCATCTTCTTTTTTATTCATTCTAAATATTTCTTCCTTAATATCATGGTCTTTGTATTTTTCCAAAAATATCTTTTGCATATCATTCCATGACCTTATTGAATTAGTACCTAAACTCATGAACCATTTAAGAGCTCTATCCTTCAATGTTGCAGGAAACAATCTCAATTTTTTAGTGTGTGATAAGTAGCCATAAGATCTAAAAAGTATTTCAAATTCAAAGAGAAAGATTTTTGTATCCTCTAACCTCATACCATGGAATTTGGGAAGGAAATATGGAGGGATGATCTTCATATGCACATTGAAATCAATATCTTGAACAGGAAATCCAAGAGGATCTTCTTCATTGTCATTATCTCCATCCATTTCTTCTACCTTATTTGCCACTTCTTCTTCTTCTACCTGAAAAAGTGGATGGTGATGTGTTTCTTACTACACCACATGATCAAATGGGGGGGAGTTGGGGGGGAGAGGGGTTGGTGTTGGAAAATTATTTTTAAATAATTTTTTGAATAAGAATGCTATTGCAATGCAATTTTCTATTTTTGAAATGAAATATGCCTAATGCAAAGTTTTTTGTTTTTGCATAAAGTAAAAGAAATGAATCAACTAGGGAAGAAAGAAATGCATACTTTGACACTTACCCGACAATGGCGCTAAAAGGTGATGAGCCTCAATATTGCAACAAGAATGTCGCAACTCCCGAGACTACCAACTTTAATTATCAACCCGTGGTTCGTACAAACTTAAGAGGTATCGGCACTATATGTGCACCATACAATGTGTCCTTCTTTTGTTGTTTTGATGTAATGTAGGGAATTTCATGAAATCAAAGGCTAAATTAATTGCAGAAATGGAAATTTTTGTTTGAAAAGAAATTAATCCTAGGAAAGAACAACAATTTGTAATTGAAATCCTAAGAGTGTGAATTCAAATAAAAAGACCTAATATAATTTGCGAAAATGAATGTTCTAAGTGGTGTTTATTATTTCTCAATCATGTATTTAGGTCCTAGGGGTCAGGATTCAATCCTAGGAGACAAAAACCAACCTTTGGGAGCAAATCTAATTGAGTTTACACATGCTATAGTAATGCTACAAGCAACTCTATTTTTGCTACAAGCAAGTCTGTTTTGGAAATAACTCACTGAATGACTAAGTAAATCAAATGAAAATAGTATGGGACAATTTTTTTTTATTAATTATGATGTATTAGGTCTCCATTCCAATTGGAATCACTCCAAAATACCCCTGTTCACATGTGCTAAAAAATAACAGAAAATTACTACTCTAAATCTAGAAATTCAAGAACTAGTGAGCTAGTTAATCTATCAAATACCTAACCTAATAAATTGAAAATGCAATGGGGTAAATGTGTTATTAAATTTAACATTATTATGACATAATCCAATTATAATAAATTCAAATCGATCTCATTAACCCCTTCTAAAAAATAACATAAATTTACTACTATTTCACTACAAGGCATTTCCAGAAATCTTATATTCGTGAACTAGTAACCAAACCCAAGTAGCTTAATGATTAATATGACCTTCCAAAGTTATTCTAAGGATGAATAATGATTTTGAACCTGTAAAAACCCTTAAAAAGAACTCATTTCAATCATTTAACTCAATCCTACAACAAGAAAAGAAACAATACTAAATACAAAAATATGAAAAACAAAAATAAGAGATGCATGTGAATAAGAAGTGAAAATAACATAAAGAAATTGTGAAAAAGGGATCTAAGGCTCCTGGGATGGCCAATCCCAAGGAGGAATCAGAGTCCTATGAAAGAAACCAAGTCTTAGGAGCTAAAACTTTCACCAATCTTCGTTATTGAATCAACACAAGTACATCCCTGCAAGAAAAGAAAGTAGAACTGCTAGAAAACAAGTTTTCTCCACAATAAGACTAAACAATACATGCCCCTAGAGGCCAATTCGTATTGGTACTTATAAAAAATGATGAGGACGAATTCTCCTTGAAAGGAGGAATATTTCCCCTCCAAAATCCCTCAAATAGTGGATCTAGTTCCCAACACTAGGAGTTTGCAGTAAATGACAGTGAACACATTCCTAGATTTTCTCAATCATCGGAGTTCCAAAATCTCTCCAGAATTTCTCAATAATTTCATGATATTTTGCTAATTTATTCTCCAATATTTATCCTCTAGTGGTAGGGATAAAGTCCCTAAATTATATCCTTCTCCAAATCTTCATAATATGCCCAATATTCTCACAATATTCTACAATAATAAATAATATTAGGCAAAAATATGCAATTATCTCTAAACCTTCCTAAGAATATATTAAAGCATAAAAAAACATTATTAAGTGTAGAAGGAGAGATTTAATATATCTTTTGTAGGTAAATTTGGGCACCATTCCCAATGACCTGGTTAACTGGGCATCATCTCCAAGATAATGATTAAGGGTCTATCATTCCCTATCATTTCAATTGCTACATGCCCTAAGACAAGAAACAAGACAAATCAAACAAGACTTTAATCAAGCAAAGGTTTCCATGGTTTGAAGGTGAGATCTCACCAACGCAGGCTCTAAGGGGCCTAAGTGCGTTGCATATACAGGTAGCCCCATGCAACACTACTCTGCAACGCACTTCCCAACATTCACAGGTGTGTTGGTCACATTGGGAGCGAAATTCTCATTGTTCCGAAATCTCCACTTGGCCAGTGCCTTCTAGAAGAGTTCACATGTGTCAAGCTTCGGATCCAAGTGTCCATTTGACATATACATGAATGGAAACAGTATTGCCTATTTTTGGAAAGTTATTGATTGCAAAACAACCTACAGTTCATCTATAAATTGAACACATATCTAAGTGTTTGAGAAGGAAGAATTTGAGCAGAGAAATGCTAGAGGATTTTCGATTGAGAGCTAGATTTGTGAAGCTGCCGTTGGAGAGATTTATACTGTGATGAGGCTTGGGAATGTTGCTGGAAGGTCACTTCAAATCATTTACTAGGTTGTAACCTCTCCTTCTATCATCAATAAAGAGTACTTCTTATTTTTCCCTACATGCATCTATATTAACTTTGATTTTCCATATTGTAGGATCTTGGTTGATGTATGTAGTTTATGCTTTACTGATTTAGATAACTAGCTTGAATAGATATCTATATTGTTGCATCTTCTTTTTCTTCAGTGTTCTTTCTTGCAAGAAGCATTCAGCTCACAAACTGCTTGAATTTAAAGCTGCAATGGAAGCGACAAAAGGAGCCATTTGGAAGCGACTGAAAAAGTAAGCCTCCAATCCTCTCTGTGTATCTGTTCTGAGTTACGAGAAATAGTCGTATAGTCTTTCACATGTTGTTCTAGACTAGCCCCTGTCTAGAGAAGCGTAATTTATCTGTAGATTACAATTCTGGCCCAACAATATCTTTTATATGCCTAAGAAAGGTTAAATGGGCCTTAATTTATGTCTAATTTAGAGACCCATCATAAAGATTATGTTTAGGAATTGGGTTGGTACAATATGTTGTAAGGATATATTGTGATAGTCATATTTCAATCTTCTTGGAAAATAGTGTTGCTTATCATTTAAAGACAAAACATATTAATGTTCAATGTCACTTCATGAGAAACATGATTGAAGACAAGAAGGTGTTTTTGGAAAAGGTAGACACTTTGAAAAATATTTCAAATTCATTACGAAAATATGCGAGGACTGAGAATGTCACTCGATATAGAGAAACAATGTGCATTATTGCCCTAGATTGCTTATCATGTGTGTTGAGCCCCAAAGATGTCCTTTCCCTTCATCAAATTTCACTTCATTTCCTTTGTCCCTTATCAATTGTAGGCTTAAATGGTCAATAGGATTGATTAAAGTCACTTTAGGAATGTATACAATGACTGACTTGCTATATTTTCATGGTTTTGTTGTTGTAGTAATTTTTGACTAGACTCAGCGACAGAATGTAGTCATTCTGTAGTCAGTCGCCTATTCCGCAACTATCTTCATGTTCTCACAGGTTACAGGTGTCACTTCAAGGAAAAACGCATATGGTTGAATTCCACAACACTCCCACATCATTTATTGCTCTCTATGAAGTCTGAGAAATAAGCTACAGGTGGTTATGCATGTGGAAGAGATCAAAGCCAAAAAGAAGATTCCTACCAGGACAGGGACTCTACAGATGTCTCCAGCAAAGTACGAGGCTTCCATAAGAGTTCTAATTTGATTTTGATTGAAAAATAAATTTGTTCTTGTTTCTTCTCAAGGGCAGTTATGTATTTCTTTTATAAGAATGACTCAGAAGACTGAGAGACAACTAGATAGATTGATGTTTTGTTGCTAGATCTCAAAAGACCATAATACTCTGTTTTTGAAATATTTTTCCTTTAATGAAAGAAGTACCACTTTATGGCAGGATTTGAGACAATCTTGAGGAGATTTGTATGCTAATCCAGTGGTAGAGGGCCCCTACTGTCCGAGAAGCTCTGTGCACATTGTTTAGATAAGTAACTTTAGCCTTGTTGCATTCCTAGCTTAGTAATTTTCTGAACTTTGTGTTTTATACTCATTTGCATTGGATGCTACAGCCAGTCTTATTCTTACGAATTGTTCCAAAATATCACTAACATTGAATGAGATATAACTATAGTATTTTAGGATTTAGTTGCATTTTTCTGAACTTTACGTTTTTGTGCTCAATTACATCAATTGTTACAGCTAGTCTTGTTCTTACGAATTATTCCAAAATATCACTAACACTGAATGAGACTTAGCTGTGGTGTTTTAAAGCTTAGTTGCGATTTTTTTTAACTTTATGTTTTTATGCTCATTTACATCACATGTTATAGCCAGTCTTATTCTATGAATTGTTCCAAAATACCACTAACATCGAATGAGACAAAGCTGTAGTATTTCAGTGATTAGTTGCATTTTAGTTTAGTTGTAAAACTTCGGAGGTTAATGGCACTCTAGTTCAATTCTGTTCATTGTATTTCAAGTTTGAATGATTGCATTCTAGTTCAGTTTTATCCATTGTATTTTTAGTTTTATTATTCAGTTGTATTCTAGTTGTTAAGTTAGACTTGATGGCCTTCATTATTTACAAACCACTCCTGTTCTTAATTTGATCTACTAATACATCATCATCATAGGAACAAGAATTGGTAATGTCATTTTGAAGTCTTGAATGTTCTGCAACTTCTCATAATTTCACAAGCTGCCTCTTTTCCAAAGCTATTCCAAAAGATTTATAATTCTTGAATGAGGTTTAACAGTGATATTTTGAGTTGTAGAATGGCTTAATTTCAGTGTCATAGGATAATTTAGAATAGAGTCACTCACTAGGTTGCAGACTATCTTTTTCCAAATTTGTTCCAACAAATTTCTAGCCATGGATGAGATTTTCTCTGTGATATTGTAGATTTTTGTTTACTTAGAAGCACCTCATTGCATTAAACTTGTCCTTTTCTCAATTTATTCCAACATATTTCTAATGAATGAATTGGACTGAGTTCATGTTATGAGTTATTGAGTTCATGCTATGAGTTATTTTTCTTGTTAAAGTATTGCATTTTCTGTTCTCAAGTGCCATACATAGTTTAGAATAGGTGTTGCTCTGTTTTAGTGTGACCAAAAACTTCTCTTTACCAACACTTAGTTCTTTTCCTCTTAGAATAAAAACACAAAATCAAAAACATTGGAAAAACACTAAACACAACGTAGTGAGAAACAGATACCCAAGCACATATAGTGCACTTCACTTCAACAGTTTACTATCCCTGATTGACAATTTATGATGTCAATTTAGGAACAGTAAGTTGAGCAGACATTTTGGCGCCGTTGCCGGGGAAGTGTAACTAGGTAACCTTGTTTCTTACCTCCCAAAAACAATGACATGCGTAGAGAAAGAGACTCAAGGGGTAGATTCATAAGAAGCAGAAGCTTGATTCCTAGAACACCACTTGTTTCACCAAGACCAAGAGCCAGCACACCTCCAACTCAAACCCACATTCCATCCTTTACTGATCCTAGACTTCCAGAGAACTTAAGATCAGATATTCCATTAGAAAGACCTTCCACTTTATCCACTGAACCTGTCTTAGAAGAAGATCCTGAGACCCCTGCTGGGGACATAAACTTTTCAACTTCCACAGAATAATCAACTATGGCAGAAGAAGGGGGAGGAGGAGTTTTTAATGGATAAAACACACTATTTGGAGGGGTTAGAGTTATAGGTAGAGGAGAAGGAGGTAGAGGTGTAGAAGGAGAAGGAGGCAGAGGAAGAGGTAGAAGAGAAATGGGAAGCTCTTTTGGGTTTCCTATAGTAGATGAAGAAACCAATGCAACTATGAAAAACATTTCACCCTCTGTCCTTCCAAAATTTTATGGACTTAAAACTAAAGACCCTGAAACCTTCTTATTTGAATTTGAAGTCCTATGTAGAACCTATGACTACTTACAAGATGCTCAAAAACTTAAACTATTCCCTTCAACATTGAAAGGTGCAGCATTAAAATGGTTTATGAGTTTGATCAACATTTCTATTAGGACATGGGAAGACATGAAACAAGCATTTCTAGAGAGGTATTTGGATTACTGTATGCCATTCAACCATAAGGAGGAAGTGCTTAAAATGTTACAAAAAGAGGATGAAAATTTGGAAGATTTGTTGGAGAGGTTTAACTATAACATCAAGAGGGTAAAAATGGAAAACTTAGATCAAGACACTTTGAAAGCTCTCTTATTGAAGACAATTAGGGATGAATGGTTAGACATCCTTAACATGATGGGAAAAGGGGATATATCTCAGCTCACGTTACCTAAAATAGCTAAATTATGTATCAACCTTTCAAGAGGAAAATATAAAACTGTAAAAGGACCAAGAGACCCTGCTCTTGCAAGGGCAAGTAAGTCTGCTTCTGGGACAGTAAGTAGGGCAGAAATAGGACATATGCTTGATGAATTAAAATTTGATATTTTAGGGAGTCTTAGTGAACAAATAGACACCCTTAAGTTACAAAACAAGCAAAAAGCTGAATCTGATGCCCTAGCAATCTTTTGTCCCAAATGTAGAAAGAAGCATGCCTTGAGAGAGTGCCCTTTGGATGAAAAAGTAGTAGAGACCTGTGTAATTTGTTCAGAAAAACATGAGACCAAGAGCTTTCCTTCACTTCCTGGTCTTAAAGTTGTCTTTCAAGAAGAAATCCCTACAAATTCCACAGAATCTCTCAATTTTGTCTCTAGGAGGCCTTGGCAAGGACCTCAAACACAAGGATTCCATGATCAACTATATAATCAACCCCCACCAAATTGGAATTCTTGGCAACAACCTTGGCCCCAATTTCAAAATCAATATCAAACTTGGGCACAAGGAGAACAAAATCCCTATGGAAGATACTCTCAGTACTATCAGTATCCACCATCCTATCCACCATATCCACATTTCCCTCCTCAACAAAATTTTCAACAAAATCCTCAAAATCCACCACTTCCATTACCATTTCCTCAGAAAATAAATCAATTGCCTGCCCAAACCATACCAAACCCCAACAATAAAAATCCTCAGAATACATACATGATAGAAGGCCAACAGTTTCCAACTTATTTGATTACTCCTTTAGACCTTAGTGATGTTCAACTTAGGTCTGGAAGAATACTTGAAAAGAAGAAACCTTCTATAATCATACAAGAGCAAAACAATTCTGAGGAAGATTCTCTACTGGTGAATAAAAGTCTTGAAGAGATCACACCTTTCCAAGACCTAAACATTGAAAAATCAAAACAAAAAGAACCAATAATTTCAACTCCTATATTAGAGCAGCCATCAACATCCACTTCTACACCTCCCTTTCCAGAAAGATTACAAATTGATAGGGGTGTAGAAAAAAAATTATGGTGCCTAATTATGATTTCCTAGATGAGATGAGAAATGTTTGTATTAAGATCCCATTATTGCAAGCTATCAAGGAAATTCCAATCTTAGCAAAGACAATAAAGGAGTTGAGCATGAAGAAAACAGGAAAAAGAATAAGAAAGACAAAGAAAATTCAACTGGCAGGAAAAATAGCAGATATCATGATGGGTAAGATTGCTATTCCAAAGTATCTAGACCCAGGAAATCCAGTTGTTAAAATACACATCAATGGAACTGAAATTCAAAATACACTTATTGATTTAGGAGCAACAATCAATATCATGAGTAGACAAATCATGGATAAACTGAAACTTCCTAATCTTATTTTTACACCCACATTATTACAATTAGCAGATAGATCTGTGATTAAACCTGATGGGGTAATAGAAGACATTCCAGTGTCCCTAGATTCTTGGGAGTATCCTGTGGATTTTATGATCCTAACTCCTAAGAGCAATCTAGGAGGGCATCCTATTATATTAGGAAGACATTGGTTAGCTACAACTGATGCTTTCATTAGTTGTAGATCCGGTGATATGTACATCTCTGATGTTAGTTCAACCAAGAAATTTACCTTGTATCCTCCAGCAAAAACAATTACAAAATTAGATGATACTCAATGGATAGAGGATGAATAATACTTACAACCTCTCTTCACAATTTCAGAAATTAGTGAAGATAGCCAGATTTTGAATACCTTAGAAAACTTTGAATCCTCTTCGAAGTACAAACATGAACAATTTCAAGAAGAATCCAACATTGAGTTTTTATCATCAAGACAAATGTCTCTCTATTCCATGGATAAATTTGGCAGCTCTACAATTGAGATATTACCATGCAAAACTTTAAACATAAACAAGAACCTAGAGAAATCTCAACAAGAAGAGCTAGTCAAGATCTTATAGAGACGTTCTTCTGCATATGCATGGGAGTACACTGATATGAAAGGAATAAGCCCTAAGACTTGCACTCATCACATCTACATAGAGGAAAATTGTAAACCAATTAGACAACCTCAGAGACGGATGAATCCAAATCTTAGGGAGATTGTTAAGGAAGAATTGCAGAAATTGTTAAATGTTAACTTTATCTATCCCATTTCAGATAGTCAGTGGGTTTCTCCTTTGGTAATTGTGCCAAATAAAAATGGTAAATGGAGGGTATGTATTGACTACCGAGAATTAAACAAATCTACTCTTAAAGATCATTTTCCCCTACCTTTCATAGATCAGGTGTTAGATACATTAGCTGGCAAAAAGTACTTCTCATTTTTAGATGGGTTCAGTGGTTATAACCAAATTCAAGTAGCACTTGAAGATCAAGACAAAACCACATTTACCTGTCCTTGGGGTACCTATGCTTACCGAGTATTTCCATTTGGACTATGCAATGCACTCGCAACATTTCAAAGGGCAGTACTAGGAATTTTTTCAGATCTAATACATGATTGTGTAGAGGTATATATGGATGATTTCACAGTTTATGGAAACACATTTGAAGAAGCCTTAGCAAACTTGGAAAAATTCTTAAAGAGATGTAAAGAAGAAAATCTTTCACTAAGTCATGAGAAGTGTTTTATGATGTTTACTGAAGGAATTGTTTTGGGACATCACATTTCAGGGGATGGGATTAGAGTTGATGAGTCAAAAGTTGAAGTCATCTCTAACTTATCTATTCCAAGTTGTCAAAAATATGTTAGGAGTTTTCTCAGATTTACAGGATACTATCAAAGGTTTATAGAAAACTTCACCAAGATAGCATCTCCACTTTTCAAATTACTTACCAAGGACTGTGAATTCAAGTGGAATCCTGATTGCCAGTTAGCCTTTGAAACCCTGAAAACAAAAATCTTTGAAGCACCTATTTTAAGGGGACCTAACTGGAAGTTACCTTTTCATATTTCAACATATGCCTCAGATACAGCTTTAGGAGCAGTATTGGAACAAAAAGACCTGATTCCTTATGCCATCTACTATACAAGTAAAAATTTGACTCCTTCATAGTTAAATTATACTGTAACTGAAAAAGAGTTTTTAGCTGTTGTTCACGCCATAAACAAATTCAAACACTATATAACAGGCTATGAAACTTTTGTTCACACAGATCACTATGCAATTAGATATCTAATGAGAAAATCAATTACTAATGGCAGAGTTATAAGATAGTTATTGCTTTTACAGGAATTTAACATTACCATTCTAGATAGGCCTGGAAAACAAAACAAAGTAGTTGATTTCCTATCTAGACTCCAAAACATCCAAGATAACACCCCAGTTGAAGATCAATTCCCTGATGAATATCTTTTTGCAATTTCTACTCAGACTCCTTGGTTTGCTGACATTGCTAATTATTTAGTTTCAGGGAAATTTCCTTCAATAATGAATGCAAGAGACAAAAGAAAGATCATTTATGATAGTGCAAAATATTCATGGGTTGCTAATGAGTTATACAAAACAGGTCCAGATTTTATCATTAGGAGATGTGTTCGGGAATATGAGATGCCTGAGATCCTCAAGGCATGTCATGACGAACCTTGTGGCGGACACTTTGCTGATAAAAGGACAGCTTATAAGGTCCTTCATTTAGGATACTATTGGCCATCCCTTTTCAAATATGATAAAGAGTATGTCAAAAGGTGTGACAGTTTCCAAAGGGTAGGGAAACTTTCTCCTTCAGGTGAGATGCCATTGCAGCCTCAGGTACATATTGAGCCTTTTGAAAAATGAGCTTTAGATTTTGTAGGACCTATTAGTCCTCCATCAAGACAAAATAAATATATATTATTTTGCACTGATTATGTTACCAAATGGGTAGAAGCTAAGCCATTACTTTCTGCTACTGAAGCATCTATAGTTAATTTTATTTTTGAGGATATTTTTACTCGTTTTGGTGTCCCAAGGGAAATTGTTACAGATCAAGGAGCTCAATTCACATCAAGGCTAGTAAAACAAATGATGGAGAGGTACAAAATCAGACACAGAAAATCTACTCCCTATCATCCACAAGCAAATGGTCAAGTGGAATCTACCAATAAAAGTCATTGAAGGAATCCTAACAAAGACTGTTCATTTACATAGAAGAGATTGGGCAGACAGGCTTCCTGAAGCCCTGTGGGCCTATAGAACTACATGGAGAAGCACAATAGGTCATAATCCCTATGAACTTGTTTATGGAAAACAAGTTTTGTTTCCCATAGAGTTTCAGATTAAAACTTTTAAAATGGAAGTTCAGCTAGGACTTGATCTAACAGAGGCACTTATAAATTTGAGATTCAAGTTGGTCATAAAGAAGCCTAGGAGGCCACTGACTATCAGGCAAAGTAGAAGAAGTAGCCTAGATTTCCTAGCAGAAGTCTCAGAATATATGAGTTGATTGCATGAGGACATGCAAAAACTTTGCAGTGGGGGTATGTTGAGCCCCAAAGATGTCCTTTCCCTTCATCAAATTTCACTTCATTTCCTTTGTCCCTTATCAATTACAGGCTTAAATGGTCAATAGGATTTATTAAAGTCACTTTAGGAATGTATACAATGACTAACTTTCTATATTTTCATGGTTTTGTTGTTGTAGTAATTTTTGACTAGACTCAGCTACAGAATGCAGTCATTTTGTAGCCAGTCGCCTATTCCGCAGCTATCTTCATGTTCTCATAGGTTACATGTGTCACTTCAAGGAAAAATGCATATGGTTGAATTCCACAACACTCCCACATCATTTATTGCTCTCTACGAAGTCTGAGAAAGAAGCTACAGGTGGTTATGCACGTGGAAGAGATCAAAGCCAAGAAGCAAATTCCTACCAGGACAGGGACTCTACAGATGTCTCCAGCAAAGTACGAGGCTTCCATAAGAGTTCTAATTTGATTTTGATTGAAAAAGACACTTGTTCCTGTTTCTTCTCAAGGGTAGTTATGTATTTCTTTTATAAGAATGACTCGGAAGACCAAGAGACAACTAGCTAGATTGATGTTTTGTTGCTAGATCTCAAAAGACCGTAATACTCTGTTTTTGAAATACTTTTCCTTTAATGAAAAAAGTACCGCTTTATTGCAAGATCTGAGACAATATTGAGGAGATTTGTATGCTAATCCGGTGGTAGAGGGCCCCTACTGCCCGAGAAGCTTTGTGCACATTGTTTAGATAAGTAACTTTAGCCTTGTTGCATTCCTAGCTTAGCAATTTTCTGAACTTTGTGTTTTATACTCATTTGCATTGGATGCTACAACCAGTCTTATTCTTATGAATTGTTCCAAAATATCACTAACAATGAATGAGATATAACTGTAGTATTTTAGGAATTAGTTGCATTTTTCTGAACTTTACGTTTTTGTGCTCAATTACATCAATTGTTACAGCTAGTCTTGTTATTACGAATTATTCCAAAATATCACTAACACTGAATGAGACTTAGCTGTGGTGTTTTAGAGCATAGTTGCGTTTTTTTTAACTTTATGTTTTTATGCTCATTTACATCACATGTTACAAACAGTCTTATTCTATGAATTGTTCCAAAATACCACTAACACCGAATGAGACAGAGCTGTAGTATTTCAGTGATTAGTTTCACTTTAGTTTAGTTGTAAAACTCCGGAGGTTAATGGCACTCTAGTTCAATTTTGTTCATTGTATTTCAAGTATGAATGATTGCATTCTAGTTCAGTTTTATCCATTGTATTTTTAGTTTTATTAGTCAGTTGTATTCTAGTTGTTAAGTTAGACTTGATGGCCTTCATTATTTACAAACCACTCCTGTTCTTAATTTCTACTAATACATCATCATCATAGGAACAAGAATTGGTAATGTCATTTTGAAGTCTTGACTATTCCGCAACTTCTCATAATTTCACAAACTGCCTCTTTTCCAAAGCTATTCCAAAAGATTTCTAATTCTTGAATGAGGTTTAACAGTGATATTTTGAGTTGTGGAATGGATTAATTTCGGTGTCATAGGTTAATTTAGAGTAGAATTCTTCACTAGGTTGCAGATTATCTTTTTTCCAAATGTGTTCCAACAAATTTCTAGCCATGGATGAGATTTTCTCTGTGATATTGTAGATTGTTGTTTACTTAGAAGAACCTCATTACATTAAACTTATCCTTTTCTCAAATTATTCCAACATATTTCTAATGAATGAATTGGAATGAGTTCATGTTATGAGTTATTGAGTTCATGCTATGAGTTATTTTTCTTGTTAAAGTATTGCATTTTCTGTTCTCAAGTGCCATACATAGTTTAGAATAGTTTTTCTCTGTTTTAGTGTGACCAACAACTTCTCTTTACCAACACTTAGTTATTTTCCTCTTAGAATAAAAACACAAAATCAAAAACATTGGAAAAACACTAAACACAACGTAGTGAGAAACAGATACCTAGGCACATATAGTGCACTTCACTTCAACAGTTTACTAGCCCTGGTTGACAATTTATAACATCAATTTAGGAACACTAAATTGAGCAGACAATGTACTCATGTGATTCCTTGCGTGCAAAGAAAATAACAAGTAGGAGAATGTCGGTTATGTGTTATATTATTTTCATGAATAACCCCCACATGTTGTATGTTGCATTGGGCACTATAAGGGGTTTGTAGGAGGGCATAAGCCCCCCTTAAAAAAAAATTGGGTTGTTTTTTGTGTACATTTTTGTTAATTTTCGACACACTATGCTAAAAGTAGTTTTCTGGCGCATGATGGTTTTGCCCACGATTTTGTAATTTCAATTAAGGAATTATCGTTGTATTGTAACCTATGGTAATGTATTAGTAGTTCATGGATTTTGTCGTATATATATTGTATACAAAAGATATATTGAAAAATTTTGTTGGTTTTCCTTGTTTTGGGTTTCCAGGATAGAATCTCTATGTTAATGTGTGTGTGTGTGTGTGTGTGTGTGTGTGTCTTTATATCTCTTTTGTTTTAATTAAGAATTTGTTTGCAATAAATAATTATACAAAGTTAAAAAATACATATATCAACTTCCACTTCATTGTGAGAATGACGAAACTCTGGCCACTGCTATGCAACCATATCACAAAAAAATAGAAATAGTATATCAACGACTTAAAAATATCCTCTTCGAGGGGGAAACCTCCTTTACATTACATAAATGAACAATTCTTAGATGATTCAAATGAAAAAAATTCCTTTCTATATATAGGATTATAAGGGGTCACAATATAATCAAAGCTGACATAACAATAATAATGTAACGGAACAACAATAACACTAGTGGGTTTCTATGGGGCACAATAATAACAATATGGGGACTACATGGGCACAAAAATAAAAATAAGGGGTCCATACTAATATTATAGGAACCTAACATGCCCCTCTCCTTCAAAAAAGTGTTGTCCTAAATTCTTGAGTAGCTCTGGATGCTTTTGTATAAAATTCTCATCCTCCCATGTCGAATTTTCAACATGTAAGTTCTTCCACATGATGAGATACTCTATAATTGATTGATTCGTAGTTGTCGAGTTCTTGTTTCCATGACTTCTTCAGGTTCCAATATGATTTTTCCTTCCTCATGAAGTTCTGGAAATATTTATTGAACTGGAAGCTTTTCACCTATAACCTTCTTTAAGCATGAAACATGGAAAACTGGGTGCACTCGGGAAGATGCAAGAAGCTCCAATTTGCATTCCGTAGTACCAATATTTTGCAACACTGTTTAAGGACCATAATACTTTGGTGATAATTTATTATCAATCTTAGATTGCTTGAGGGACATTTGTTTTTATGGTTGTAACCGTAGAAATACGTAGTCGCCTATATCAAAACTTCTTTCGCTGTGATGTTGATTTGCATGTTGTTACATTTGATTTTGCGCAAAAGTGAGCTTATCCTTTAAGAGTTGGAGAAATTGTTGTTGATGCTCAATGTGATCTTCTACTGCTTGAATTTTAAAATTTTCTCTTAAAGATGATGTGATGGACATTGGATGATATCCATAAAGTGCCATAAATGGGGTCATTTTTGCTGCAGTATGGAAGGAAGTGTTACACCACCATTCAACTAGAGGTAACCCTTGAACCATTGTGTTTTCTTATCAGATACAAAGCGATGAAGATATACTTCCATACATTTGTTCACTATCTCATTTTTCCCATCAGATTGAGGATGATAAGATGAGCTATGAGCTAATTGAGTACCCAAAAAAGAAAATAATTTTGTCCAAAAAAATCCGGTGAAAATGGGATCTCTGTCGCTTACAATAATCTATGGGTTTCCCTGTAGCTTTTGAATTGTTTCCATAAATGCAGTAACAACTGTATTGGCTTAAAATTTTTGAGATAATGCACAAAAGTGTGCATACTTAGTAAGTCTATCAACCACCACCATGATGACACTCTTTCCTTCGAACTTGAGTAAACCTATGATGAAATCCATTGAAACCTCCTCCCAACGTTGACTTGGAATGGATAAAGGTTGTAACAGACCTGGGGTCTTAATTGTCTTAACTTTATTTTGTTGGAAAACCAAACATTTCACCACAAACTTTTGAATATCAAATTTATGGCCATCCCAAAAAATTTCCTTCTTGACCCTGTGGTAAGTTTTTAAAAATCCTGAGGGAGAGGTGTGTAATTCCAAAAGAATAGTTTTTTTGAGCTCGAAATTCTTACAAATATATAAGCGATATTTGTACCATAATGAATAATTTTTCATCTAAATGTATCTGATGTACTAGGATCTTGTTGCAACTTTTGAATGAGTGTCCACACTTCTTCATCATTCTTCCATTCATCCCTTGATTTGGTTATCCAATCTAGTTGGATAATAGAAATAGCACAGAGCATGCTTCCACATCCTCATCATTTCTTGAGAGTGAATATGCAACAACATTTTTCTTCCCTTATTTGTAGATGATTTCAAAGTCACAACCCAACATTTTTGTGACCCATTTATGTTGCTCTTCTGAAGATAATTTTTGTTTCAAAAAGTAGTTAATACTATCATGATATGTTTTTACCTTTAAGTGTCTTCCCATTAGATAAGGTCACCGTTGCTTTAGTGCTTGTAGTATTTTGAAACACTTCCTTCTCATAAATAGGTTTGTTTAAATACTTTCCTTTCATTGGACGATTTTCAAAAGAAATGGGTCTTCCTTCTTGCATTAAAACAACACCAATTCCATTTCCTTGGACATCAGATTCCACAATAAAGGTTTTTGTGAAGTATGTCATAGCTAAGATCGGTGCTTGAAACATTGCCTCTTTAAGATGTTCAAAGGCCTTAATTGTTTCTGGAGTCCAAAAAAATGCATTTTTATTCAATAATGTTGTTAAAGGTGCTGCTATTCTCCCATAATTCTTAACAAACTTGCGATAATACCCTGTCAACCCAAGAAATCCTCGCAGATGCTTTATACTTGTGGGGATTTTCTATTCCTGAATGGATTTAATTTTTTAGGGTCTACCTTAACACCCTCATGAGGTACAATATGACCTAGATATTCCACCCCGTGTACTCCAGAGAAACATTTGAATTATTTTGCATATAATTGTTTCTCCTTCAATAGTTTGAGTACCATGTCAACATGTTGAAGATGGTCCTTCCAAGACTTGTTGTACATTAGTATATCATCAAAAAATACTAACACAAATTTTCTAAATAAGGGTTTGAAAATGGAATTCATCAAAATTTGCAATGTAGAAGGTCCATTGGTAAGGCCAAAATGCATGACCAAAAATTCATAATGACCCTCATGAGTTCTAAATGATGTTTTCGAAATGTCTTCAGTCTTCATTCTAATTTTATGATATCCTGAACGAAGATCCAACTTGGTGAAGTAAATTGCTCCATGTAATTCATCAATGATGGGAATGGGAAATTTATCTTTAATATTGAGCTTGTTGAGCTCCCTATAATCCAGTCAAATGCACCATGATCCATCCTTCTTATGCACCAATACTACGGGAGCCGAAAAGTAACTTTGACTAGGTTGAATTATACCAGCCTCCAGCATTTTTACAACCATACGTTCAATTTCATTTTTTTGGGCATAGGGATATATGTAAGGCGTGATGTTTGGAGGAACACTTCCTAGAATCAAATGAATAGCATGATCATGATCACGAATAGATGAGAGGAATTTGGGAGTCTCAAATACCTTGGAATGATTGTCCATGACTTTTTGGAGATCTGGAGAAATAGATGATTTCAATGTTTTAATCTCTAATGAGTATAATTGTGTAATTATGCTACGTTGTTCTTTCTTTAGAATCGTTGTCATGCCATCACAACTAATTATATTTCCTGGTTTCCTTGAAATAACCCTTAATTCAACTTCCTTTCCTTCCCAAAAAAAATTCAATAAAATTTCTTGAAAATTAAAGCTATCGTACCCAAATATTGTAACCATTGGAATCCTAGTACAAAATCAACAACACCCATTGGAATGGAGAGCATTGGACTATTCAATACTTATTCCCCCATAGTTAGCTTGATATTATGGCACTTTCCAGAGCAATTTATAGTTCCTCCATTTGAAACCATCACTTGACACTCTGGTGTTGGGTATAGGAATCAATTCAATTCATTGGTTACCTAACAATGAATAAAATTATAGGTAATACCCGAATCAATTAGCACTATTAACTTTTTCTTCATGATATGTCCTTCTATATTGAGGGTTGCAGGAGTGGTAATTCCTGTCAATGCATTACAATATATGGTAGGATTCATTTATTCTTTCTCTAGGGTTGACTCTTGGTGTATATCTTCTTCTCTTGAAGTTTCTTGTTCATTTTCTTCCTTGATCCGGATCTTGGTTGAAATGAACCTCTTGCTACAACTTTGCTGATAACTTCTACTATAGGTGATGAAATCAAATTTCATTAGAGGCCTACTTCAGGTATTGAATATATATTTCCAATGAATAAGATACTTTAAATTTGATGAACTATGGGGAGAGAAAATGATTCCACAAACTTAGAGGACGCGCGGCAAGGCAGTGTTCCAGGCAGCTGTAACTTCAATTGCTCATATCTCTCAAATCGAGAAACAAAATCAAATTTCGTAAAAATATCATTTGAGATAATAAAAAATAATTTCAAATGAGATATTTTTACCTCTCTAATATGATTTTTGGAGACCTTGGCACTTGCATGAAGTTTACTGAAGATTAAGGTAGAATGAACATAAACTAGCTAGGGCGATGGTAGCTTATCTATGAGAAGATATGTGGCAGCTACATGCCTCTGAACTATGTTACAATGAGGACAAAGGGCCCTTTTATTATTGAACAATAAGAGAAAACCCTACACAACCAAAACCCTAACCTGAGGAGATGTAACACCAAGAGTTTATGGGCCCCATTGGGGTTAGTTGGGCAACCAACTTCTTAGGGTCGTAACTTGGTCATAGTATCTCCGTTTGGCACATATGATACCTCTTTGGAAATATATCTCCGAGGAATACGCTTTTTAGGGCCTCAAAATGGTTCTCGAAGTTCAGAACCTGGAAAAAATGCTAAAAATAGTAAATAAGAAAACTAATGAAAATGACTGGGTGGAATAGGCGAGTGGCCAACAATATCCACCTGGATCATTCCTCCCCCCTTAGAAAGCAATGGTCCCCATTGCGTGCAGAGCCTCCAGGGAAATTTCTATTGAACCTAATCCCTGATGAACCACTTTCCCTAGTGGAGGAGTTGGCTTGCTTTGAAGTGGGTGTAGCTTGCGGTGGGGTCCATAGAGGTGCTCCTTCTGCAAATGTAACCAAAATGTGTCACCCAACTAGAACTTGTGTGGCACTCTATGTTGATCCTGGCACTAATTTTACTTGGAATTGGATTTCTCCAAGATGTCGTGGACCTGTTGGCGGACGTCAGACAGTACACGTGTGGATTATTTTTGTGTGGTCGCATGAGGCATGGAAACATCAGGAAGGGGCGTGCCTGGGGTCAGATCAATGGAGTGCTTGACTTGACAGTGTAGAGGAACCTCTATGGGTGAGGAGAAAATGTCCTTGTATTCCTCCACAAATTTTTCCATTTGTTGTTGTCGTGTAGGGGAGCCCTATTTGTAGGTTGTGGCCATAATCTTCTTCTTGCCCCGTGGGAAAATTGTAATGAAAAATAATTTCCTAGTTTGGGAAATAATCTTACTATGTTGCTTTGCAGTAATCAAATAAATGACAGGAGGCGGTACTAATTCTGGTATCATGTAAAACTTATTTCCAAAAGTAATAATAATAGAATGAGGTCTAGACTCATACACATCATGTCTCTTCCACTAGTATGGTTGGCCCAATAATACATCATACATGTCAAGAGTAGAAACATCACACAGTACCTCATCCGTGAAGGGCTTGATGTTGTACTAAAGGTGGCACTGCTGGATGATGTGAATATCTCTCCTTGGTGAAGCCACCTGATGGCATACGATTGTGGATGTGTTGTGTTCCGTAAGCAAAGCCGCTTAATGATCTATTTTGAAATGAGGCTCTTTTGGCTTCCACCATTGACAAGGAATTGCAGTGGAGAAACCTTCACCCACATCTGCAAATGGAAGAGGTGCTCCCCCTCCTTTCGATCCTCCCTCTCGATTCTGGTGGTGGCAACAATGGCACTAGGATCCGCATCAATGACCGGCTTCCCTTTGTCATTCCCCTTGTCTGGTTCTAACCTAGAATGAGAACATGCATCTGATTCAGATGCCTTTAGTTCAGCCACCAACGACTGTTTGGTATGACACTCACTTTTTTTGTGAGTGGAGCTGTTATGAAATTCACACCACTTCCTTGTGTCCTTCTTTGGCTTTGTGGTGTTGTTTTTAATCGCCATGCTTTGTATTTTCCCCTTGTTATGTGGTTTTTTGGCACCTTTCCTTGGCTACGAATTCGCAGATCCAAAGTCTTGCTTCTTCTGCTTAATTTTTTTCTTGATCTTGGCGGCATATCGATATGCTGCGCCAAGTGAGGTAATGCCGAAAAACTCAATTTCCTCCTGAATGTATCTATGCAAACAGCTGCGGTACTTGAGCACCAACTGTCTCTCTGAATTTTAATACCCAACTTTGTCCACAGGGCATGGAACAAATTCGTCAGCTCGTTTTGTTGTCGCAGCATGGTTCATTGGATGTACTTGTCCCCATAGCTCCCCACAGGGTAATATTGTTCCTTGATGCCATCTCCGAACAAATTCCAAGTGGGTGCGACCGAGAACAGAGAGGGTTCCCTCATCCTTTTGCTCACAGTAGGTTTCCCACCAGTATTTGACATGGGGAGCGACTTTAAGGAGTGAAAAATTCATATTTTCTCGATCATAGAAATCATGGATCAAAAAATACCCTTCAAAAAAATTCAACCATCTATCTACGACGTTTGCATCTATCTAGCCTTCAAATAAAGGAACGTTGAAGTTGACTTATACCTTGAAAGGAGTGGCACCTCGAGAGTGGCTGTTGGATATAGATGCACCGTCGATGGGCAATCGTTGAAGGATCTAGGCAAAGTTATCCATCATCGTGTTCCTTTTTTTCTCGAGGGCCTCCTCAAGCAATATTTTGATAGGATCTCCTTCTCTCTCATCTTTCTTTTCTTCTGCCATGGGAGGTCATTAGGGTTTGCGAGGTTGATATTGAAAAGGTTTAACTAGATCGAGCCCTAAATCCTTATACCTCGACCTCGTTGGGGACATGAAAAGAAAGATTGAGAAAGAGAAGATCGCTTTGATACAAGTGATCTGGATCTTGGTTGAAATGAATCTCTTGCTACAAATTTTCTGATAACTTCTACTACATATTGGAAATTTGATGACCTTTGGGGTGAGAAAATTATTCCACAAACTCAGAGGAGGCATGGTGATGCAGTGTTCCAAGCAAGTGTAACTTCAATTGCTCATATCTCTCAAACCGGGAAACAAAATCAAATTTTGTAAAAAACCCATTTGAGATAATAAAAAATAATTTCTAATGAGATATTTTTAACTCTCTAATATGATCTGTGGAGACTGTGTAACTTTCATGAAATTTACTGAAGATTAAAACATAATGAACATAAACTAGTTAGGGGGATGGTAGCTTATCTCTAAGAAGAATGTGGCAGCTACATGCCTCTAAACTATGCTACAATGAGGCTCAAGGGCCTTTCATTATTGAAAATAAAATATAAAACCCTAAACAACCAAAACCCTAACCCGATGAGATGTAACACCAAGAGTTTATGGGTCCTGTTGGGGTTATTTGGGCAGCCAACTTCCCGGGGTCGTAACTTGGTCATAGTATCTTTGTTTTCCACGTATGATACCTCATTGGAAATATCTCTTCGAGGACTACATTTTTTAAGGCCTCAAAATGGCTCCAGAAGATCAAGACCTGAAAAAACTGCTAAAAATAGTAAATAATAAAATTGATAAACTGACTAGGTGGAATAGGCGAGTGCCACCAATATCCACCTCGATCATTCATCCTCTTCACAATCTATGTAAAATAATTTATTCTCAGCACACTCATGACCTTTAGTGTATTTTATATCATAACTGTAGCAAAGCCCTTTTTCTCTTTTTTCTTCCAATTGTTGTGGTGTCAAACTTGTAGGTTTTGGAAGGCTAGGAGCGGAAACACTTCCATATTTATAGTTGTGAGTGGTAGGCTTCCTTGTTGCCATAATTTTGCTTTAAAATTTTCTGGCCGACCTGAATTCTTTCTCCAATGAATCAAGTTCCCAAAGGTGAACCTCATGTTGGATGTTATCCTTTAAAGTCCCTATGAAGACATCAATCCTATACTATTTTGGAATATCATTTACCTTTATACTCACTTTTTTGAAGTGCTCAATGTGCTCCACCATTGATCCCTTTTGTTTGAGATTTATCAATTGGATAAAGAAGTTGTTGCTCTTTGTATCCTCATAACGTGCTATCATTTCCTCCGTAAAAATTTACCGAGTGACAATTGATTTACAAGAAAAAATCCATAGATACCATACAAACTCATTTTGTTCTAAATATAAATTTGGAATGCATACATTTTGTGTGTGTGTTGGACATTATGGAGATCAAAATATTGCTCCATCTGTAGTATCCATGTTATTGGATCCTTACCATAAAAATTCCTCATATCGATCTTTGGAATATGGTGGGTCTTAAAATCCAATGTTAGAGTCTATGAAATCATCATTAACATTTCTTTTTTTCTCATCATGACTTTCATCTAATACCTTTCGCCATTAGGAAGCATTTCATGTAGCAACTTTGTCAAATTTTCTTTTAAACCATTATTCAAATATTCCATGTTTCCTTTCATTTTTTATTCTATAAAATCCATATTAGCTTTCATTTTATCCTTCAAACCATCCATATTACCTTCCATATCTACTTTTAAACCATCCATGTCATCTTTGGTCGCTCTTTGTGAGAGTGAAATTTGTTGCACTTGGTCCCGTAATTTTTATATATCATGTTGAATTCTTCCTCTACGTGCGTCATAGTAGAGTTATCTGAGGGATTAATGGGTGTATAATTATTCTTTGGATGCATTTTAGAACCTAATACAGATATCTATGCTTCATATGCCCTTGGAATCACTTCAAACTGATTTTTCAAATAAACATTATGCAATTTTAAAAAAAATGCACAATTTTTTCTTGCTTTTAGGAGCTCAATCTTGAAATGGTTGTAACCTTGTAATTTCAAATCTTCAAGATCTAAACTTAGGTCCTATGGTATCACTCTCAATCTTCTTTCCAATGCCACAAGTCAAACCAAATTTGGATTCTTCAAGACAAAGTTATGCCAAATATCCTACGATGACTTGATTATTTTCTAGTTCAATAGAGCATAGTTGTAGGAGATTCCACACGTCACTATTTTAATATTCAGCTCTAAAATTGATATAGGAAAAACTATATTCCGTGCAATTTTGGCCACTTTTTACAGAATTTAAATTGGATTCCTGAAACGAAAGTTATGATGATTTTTTTTATGGTCGCCTCTTTGAGATGAACTTCTGGAGCCTGTAAAAACCCTAAATTCCTCAGATCATATATCCAAAAATATAGCAAACCAACCTTTGAAATTAGTGCAAAACCTTCACTAGTATTTCATCTCCACATGGTTTCAATTTTAGATTTTAAATCTTCGTAGAAAAAACGTTAAATCGAAAATTCCAAGACGACCTATTTGCAGTAGTGAAACCCTAGAATCCAAAGCTTTGATCCCAAATGTTATGAAACCAACTCACAAAACAATAGAGATAGTAGATCAAAAACTTTAAAAATAACCTCTTCGAGGGGGAAACCTCCTTTACATTACATAAATGAACAATTCTTCTATGATTCAAACAACAAAACCTCCTTTCTATATATAGGAGTCTAAGGGGTCACGATATAATCAAAAAGACATAACAATAATAATGTAAGGGCACAAAAATAACACTAGTGGGCTTCTATGGGGCACAATAATAACATCATGGGGACTACATGGGCACAACAATAATAATAAGGGGGTTATACTAATATTATAGGGACCTAAAAACCACTATCAAAAATACCCAAGGAAAGTATATTGATAATTTGGAACCCAGAGACAGAATGATGACATATGCCAAAATACGTGTCAAATTCGAAATTGAAAAGTGTTTTCCAAAAGAAATAGAATTTATATTGGATATCTGGACTCATATCCAATTTGTATACTACAAGCAACTCCCACTAAAATGTAGATCCTACCATGAATATGAACACTTTGCTAATAATTTCCCTAAGAGTTTACATTGGCATAAAGGAAATAAAGACAAGGATGGACAATTTAAAATGATAAAAAATAAATAACTAAGTAAAAAATAAACCAACCAACCTCAACACCGTTGGGAAAGCCTCAATATCAGCTCCACAATATAATCTAGGAATCTCCAATCATGCACCTAAAATTCCACATGTGAGTCTTATTGCACCAAATAGAAGTAATAATATGACAGGAACTTCAATCAGTGGAATACACCAATAATAGGTTGCTCAGGAAAACATGTATGAAACCCCCTATTTAGAAATTGATAAGAATGGTGAAGCAACCCTAGAGCCTCCAAAGAATCTTGGAGTTCCCATCTTGGATAACACGAACCATCAATCAAAGCATGAAGAAGAAATAGATCATTTCCTTTACCAAACCCTCTACTCCGCTATGTATAAACTTAAGAGGGTAATATGGCACCTATTGATGAGAAAGAATTAGATATTGATTTATCTTGGAGGCATCAAGAACTAAACCAGCTAGAAAATTAGGTCATAAGACAAACAAACATACAAGGGAGGAAACTTTTGAGAAATATATTCACCTAGGAATACGGCATGGGATAGATCAAATCTACACAGTGGAGACTGAGAACACCAAAAATTAGAGAGGCCCTAACCCTCCTAAAGGAGGATCCCAAATAAATTAATTTCTAATGAAGCTCATCTCTTAGAATTGGAATTGAAGAAGTATGGGCAGCTCTAACAAAGTAGATGTAATCAAGAATATTATCATATCAGAGAGATCCCCCATTATCCTCCAACTATAAATAGAACTAGAGGTCATTGAGGCCATAAATCTAAGCTCTAGATTTTAAAAACCCAATGAAAATCAACAATGAGCTCTCGTGGAGATTTTGGAGGTTTATGTACCTTTTGGAAAAACTCATTCTATCATATGGACCATATTTTTCACACTCAACATTGGCTTCTAGTAAGGCTCATTCATGTCCATGCCACTAAAGCAATCATAATAATTAATGTATACATGCCTTTGGTTTATCAAGAAAAATTCAAGTGATATAATTCACTCTCAAATTTGAGAAATGATGGTCATATGAAACACTTGATCATTGCAAGGCACTTCAATATAATTCTCAAGCAAAAGGAAAATAAAGGAGAGAGCATAGTTCATGACCCATATCTAGAATGACTAGAATATCTTAGCTAAATGGACCTGTTGGATGCCAAATCCTAAAAATGAAAATTTACTTGTACCAGTTTTCAATTGAGACCAAGACATATCACAACTAGGTTAGACCAATTATTAGTTCATATCTCTTTCCTTGAGTGTGATATTACTCTCTCTTCTTTTATCCTCCATTGGGCCATCTTTGGTCGCTACCATGTTTCTTTTCTCCTCTTGTACCCTCCAAAGTATGGGGCTCTTCCCTTAAATTTTAACCCTCTATAGTTTAAAGTTCCATTGATCTTCCATCTAATCTCCAAAACCTGGAGCTCTTGCATGTCCAGCTCCCCCTTCCAAATCTAGGAACAAAATCTAAGAGTTGTGAAAATAATCCTGAAATAATTGACCAAGCTTTCCCCATCATTATTTTCAAAAGACAATGAATATATTCATAATTACCATCCATCTATTCAAAAAAAAAAAACAAGGAAGAGGTACACCAAAAATCATTGCATGAGTATGAAGTCTTTGAAAATTATCAGCAAGCTCTAAGAATATAAGAATAATGGAGATTTAAATATAAAATATATGGCTAAAATTTAAAGATAGAATAAAAAAGATTTCATCATTGGAAATGGAGAAATAATGTTAAACAAATAGTTATAATTGATGGAAAAATCCTCTCAACCATTAAACAAATATAAGAGATGGCTTACAAACATTTCAAGAACCTCTATATATATCACATGAAATAAAATTCTTAGTAAACCATTTCGATGCTTGAAAACATTCTTCACCTCATTATAACATAATAGAATGATGCAATCACCTAGGAGATGTCGAAGCAAGAAATGAAATAGGCTATTTGGTAGTTACGATTAGACAAGGCTCCTAGATCAGAAGAGTTCACAATGAAATTTTGCAAGAGCTATTGGAATTTAATCAAATTCAACCTAATTAGAGTATTGGAAAATATTCAATGATCATCTAAGATGGGAGGAGGCATGAACTCAACCTTCCTATCCCTCATTCCCACGGAAGTCAATTCATCTATGTTAATTTTTCAATATTGCTCTATGTTAAATCAATTACTTTAGCCCAAATTAATTTTCATTAATAGTGCATCCAAATAATAACAGTGTAAATAACCTTAATCAATAATTGAAGATAGAACAATGCATGCAGGGACATAGAATACAATAGCACAACCATAAGAGACAACAGATTAGTCCAAGACCAGGCAAAACCCCCATTGTGGGGGGACCCCTTTCAAATCTTCTTCTTCAATAGATCGTCATAAAAATCTTTTAGCACAGAGTACAATGAGCCCAATACATATATGCACTAGAAATAAATAAATCTACAGATCTATAATATCAAAAGCATGGATCTGATGAATCACCAAAACAAAGTGATCTCAACTGCCCATTTCTAGATCAAGATCCAGAATGATGTCAATGATTTTTCTTAAGTGATTGTGAATGTGTGAAAGAAGGATGAATGTACTATGGAATCAACTGAATGAGATACAATCCAGATCTTCCCAGTAAATCTCTTAACCACGCCCTCAAGATGGTATGCACATGGCTGAAGCACCCATAACTATGACCTGAGCGTTCTGTGCCCACGACTAAGGGTTTGATCAACCCAGAACCCTAGCTGCGCCCTGAAGGCTGACTACCCGCGGCTTTACCAGCTCAACCACGGCCTTGACACGGCCTGCCCGTATTTCTGGCTAAGCTCAACCACTACCTACCCACGGTTTTGGCTAAGCTCAACTGCTACCTACCTATTGTTATGGCCTAGAACACCCAAATAGGATGTGAGACCCTGCATGTGATCCCAATCCTTAGTGCAAGCTTCTCTTGACGTAAATGTGCGAACAAAAAATAGAAAAAATGAACCAATACCAAGAGAGCATGAAAACGATCTCATGAGCGAATGTGTTCAATTGAACTTGGGGCTGCTTCTTTATAACTTTGCAAGGGACCGCTTGGGGCTTTGATTTAATAAACATGAGTTTAGGTTGACCCATGACATAATAAAATAATTCATAACTTAACTTCTTCTTAACCAATAGAGGCGATCTAAAGGCCAATTTTGATCCTCTCGTAAATAGGAATCTAATGAGATTATGATCTCATCCATATGACTTTTCCAATGTGAAATTTGACTCTAGCTGCCAAAAATTAACACTCCCTCTCAACTAGGAATAATTCCACTTGGTAATCTCTGCTTGAATATCTTTACATCAAAGTGTCATCATGACTCAACTCCATCTATTGAAACTTTCTTGAATCTAGAAGAAGAAGAATTTGGGAGCAATAGCTTCCACTCATACATAGAAAGAGGATAATCCAACACACAGGGGAGCACATCTCCGACCCTTGGTCCTCATCGGGGAGCTCAGTCTCAACCAGAAATCTTGAAAGGGGAGAAACTCTCAAGCCAATATTGTTTCCTACCAATCTTCCCATCAATGAATCTCATCATTCAAGTGGTAGAATGCCTACATAATAATCAACTTGGATTTTACACCCAAATTACACTCTCAACTCGTTGGCCAAACGAGGAGCAGTATTCCCATCAAGCCTTTCTTTATGGTATGATGCCAACTGGGGTATACTCTACATAGACCAAATAGGGGAGTAGTATATCCGACCCTTTAAAGATAGGGGAGCAACATCTCAACCCTGGCTAACAGATAGGAAAATTCCATATTGTCCAGAGATCCTTGAACCCTAGGAGCCCTTCATCTCAATTCCTCACTCTAAGAGCTCTAGAGGGGTAAAAAGAGCTTTCTCAATGTCCTCGATAAGTGTTGCCCCTTATCCGAAGGGGCTACATCCATCATTCCATTTTTTCTCTGAAGACCAAGAAATTTATTTTCAAAAGTGCCTTGGTGAGAATATATGTTAACTACTCTTCAGTCAATATGTGGTGGAGTCTAACAACTCCTATCTTCACCATGTCACAGATGAAGTGATATTGGATCTCGATACGCTTGGAATTTTCATGAAATACATGATTCTCTGTCAAACGGATCCTACTATTTTTATCACAATATATCATTGTAGTGTCTAATACTTGACCAAAGAGCTCACCAAGGAGCTTCCTTAACCACACAGCTTCACAACAAGTTGTGCTAGCATAAATGTATTATGATTCTACGGTGCTCAATGCTACCAAATTTTTCTTCCTCCTCATCCAGAATATCATGGAAGAACCGAGACTGAAACAACATCCAGGTGTGCTTTTCTTATAGGTGAAATTACCTTCCTAGTCAGCATCAGTGTATCCATGAAGTTGGATATCTCCAGTAGAATATCTCATACCAAGTGTGCTCGATCCTTGTAAGTATCTCAATACATGTTTAGCCGCGATGCTCAGTCATAAACTGATTCAATGTGTTAACTTCATAACATATATTTGGACCAATGTTCAAAAGGAACATCAGAGTCCCAATTAGTTGTCTATACTCAGATTGATTTTCTATATCAGGCCCGACTGCTTTTCCACACAGCTTCTTGAAGTTCATCTCCATCGGAGTAGTCATCGATTTTCACTTGGTCATACCAAACCTTTCCATTAGCTTCACTACATACCTTCCCCATCAAATAAAGATCTCACCAAGTCTTTGCCACACCTCAAGGCCCAAAAATTAGTGCATGAAACCGAGGTATTTCATCTCGAATTCAGAGGCTAGCTTCCTCTTGCATTCGACCATCAACAATTCACTTCCTGTTAAGAATATATCATCAACATATAGAACTAGAATTAATCTTAAACCTTGGACAACCTTAAAATATAGGTTCGGATCAACATTGCTTCTTGTGAAACCTAGTTTCATTAGATAGTTGTCAATGTGAGTATACCAAGCTCGGGGAGCTTGCTTCAATCCGTACAAGGCTTTCTTCAACCTGCAAAAATGTGTTCTGCGATCTTCCACTTAAAATCCCTATGGTTGTTCCACATACACTTATTCCTGTAACATACCATGGAGGAAAGAAGTATTTACATCCATCTGATGAAGGGTCCATCCTTGAATAGCAGCAAGGGAAACTATCGAACATATAGTTGTGTATCGAGCCACAAGAGAAAATATGTCATCATAATCTTCTCCCTCTTTCTGAGAGAAACCTTGAGCTACAAAACTCGCTTTATATTTCTCAATGCTGCCATCGGTTCCATGCTTGATCTTAAATAACCATTTTGAAGTCACAAAAGGCTTCCCATGCGGTCTCGACATCACATCCCATACATCATTTTTCGCAATAGATGCGTATTCCTCAGCCATAACATCCTTCCAAACTTGTTCTATGACAGCTTCTTCAAATGAGGATGGTTCAACTTGAATCATGGTGATAGTAGCTACATATCCATGATACCTGCAAGGTTGCTTTCTTTCTCTCAATGATCGACGAACGGGAATACTTCGTTTATTGTCTTAAAGAGTGTCGCGAAGCCAAAGCAATCTTTTCCTTGTAGGAGGATCATTGGGAGGTGGATCTAGAGGATCCATAGGCTCCATTGGAGTATCAATGTCATCTAACTCTAGCATATAAGGACCATCTAGAATGTCCTTGTCATCATCAGCTTCCTGTGGAGGCAAAGGAAGATCTCTTGCTTTAATAAGTGCAGCATTTTCATCAAAGGTTACAACCCCATTAATTTCAACCTTCCTTTGACCAGGAATGTATATTTTGTAAGCCTTAGATTTTTCACAGTAACCCATAAACATACCTTTTCTACCTATAGTTTCCATGTGATTTATTTTATCTTTCGACACATGAAAGAATACTGGACATCCAAATATGTGAGGATGGATGATGTCGGGTTTGTTACCTGTAAACGTTTCTTCTGGAGTCTTGCTTCTCAGTTCTTGATGAGGCACCCTGTTCTAAACATACACAACAACATGTGTGGCTTCAGTCCATAGAAACTTTGGTACCTTTTGATCATGAAGCATGGCATGATCAGCTTCCATTATCGACCGGTTATTCCCTTCAGCTAGAACATTATGTTTAGGTGTATAAGGCACAATGGTTTCATTCTTGATCCATTATTTCTTGCAGAATGCTATGAATTATTTTGACATGAATTCTCCTTCGTTTTCAACCCTAAAAACTTTGATTCTTTTCCCTGACTGATTTTTGACCCAAGCTTTGGATTCCTGGAATATTTCAAAGGCTTCATATTTGTGCTTGAGGCAGTACAACCATGTCTTTCTTGAGAAATTGTCAACAAAGGTGATGTAATGGAGATCACCACCAACCGAGTGTACAAGCATCAGACCACAAATATCTGAATAAATGAGCTGGAAGATGTCAGTTGATTTGTTCTTATTGGGGTGGAATGGTCCCCTTGTTTTCTTTCCACTTATGCAACCTTGAAAAACTCCATCATGTTGAGATTGAACATCAGGAATACCTTATATCAGTCTCTTCAATTTTGGAAGAGCATCATAGTGTAGATGATCCAGCCTGTGGTGCCATAATTAACTAAGATGATTGGTGTTGTGAACCTGTTAGGGTCCTATAAATATAGGATTCATAATTTTGAATTAAATTTTGATAGTCTTGTAAAAAATGTACATACCTTGCTTTCTGCAAGTTGTTTTCCCATATTTTGAAAAAATCAAAAATCAAAAAAGAGGGTAAAAGTCCTAAAAGAAAAATCAAAGGACTTAAAAAATATATAGACCCCAAAAGAAAAAAGATGAAAATAAAACATGAAAGTGTGCAAGTCCAAATGCCACTACTTTTTACTTTTTGCAAGTGATTATGGCAGAGTGTCAATAAATTCCATAATCCATGATGAGTTAAACTGTTTATACTTAACTTGGCATGTTTTCAATTTCCATGTTTTAGATAGTGAATAATTTTTTGTCAGATAGTTTAATCCTGAAAAATCAGTAGGTAGATAATAATGAGGAGCTCATTAGTTTAATCTAAGCCCTCGGATGAAATAAGGTAGAATTAGATAGTTTATGCTTTCAAAAGAATAAATGTTTCAAGGTTGCAAGCCTAAATTCATCTGCTAAAAGGAAGAAAAAATGTTAGAGTAATTTTGGGTAGGTAGAAAGAAGTGGGAAAAATCATGTAATATTCATCACCGGGCAGAAAATCACTAATTTCCCTTCCCTTGTAAGTCTTCAATATTCTACACTTCTAGTCAAAGAGGCTCAGAGAATTTCTTTGACTTCTGTTGGGACCACACCCAAGGCTTAATGACTGGATAGTGGAAAATGTTGAATTCTTATGATAAACTCCCCTTCACCATTATTCATTCATCATTCATACATTTAATTCATTTTCGTAAGTAAAAACTCCTTTATTACTTAATGATACATAAAAACCCATTTGATTAACTCCCTTCATTCATAAAGCATACAAACCCTCAAAAATTATTTATCCTAAGTAAAATGGTGAAATGATGAAAAGACAAGCTTTGCTTTATTTATTCACTTAGTCATTTAGTGTATTTTTGTGTATTCCATTTCCCCTTCTCATATTAACTTTTGACTTATGCTATTAATTCCCTAAAAACACCTTATCCTATCTATATAATTCCCTTTATCTAAAAAACCCCCTAAAACCCAATATTATAAATATTTTGGACCAAAGATATTATCCACATGTTAAAATGAAAACCCAAATAAAGTACCCTTTGGTCTAAAACTAAAATTAAGTAAATATCTCGCCCCCTATATTTGTTAAACCATTCACAAGGTTTAAAGCTATATAATACAATAATCATGACAATGAGTTTTGGAACATATTCTATGTATTTTGAAATACAATACAATACCCCGCTCATCAGCGTTTTAACCTAAGTTTTGGATTATATTTTATCATTTTATAAAGGTTTAAAAGCTTAGAAGCACCACCATGCAATAATCCACCTTTTTGCAAGCAAAGTCACCTTTTCCTGCATTTAACCTAAGGTTAAGATTAACATTGCAAAGCTTAAATCTGTCCCCATTTCATTTTTCCCAATTATGTAAAGCCCCATGCTTTACATAAAGTTAACCTGAGTTACTTACTCAACTACGCATAACAAGCCGACTCTCACCTATATATAAACATTTCGCTTTATATATGCACCTACCGCCTAAACTTCTAACCCAAAGTTTGATTAAAATAAGACTAAGGTTTGTTTTAAATAAACTTTAAACCCATCATTATTCATATCCGCCATACTATATGAAGCCTCACGCTTCATATTATTAACCCGCGACATGTTTAAACTATACATAAACCCCGAATTATGTGTGTAAAACCTTTATTTTTTTCATATTTTATAAGAGTTTAAAACGTAATTTTTAACCGCCACCCCGCATAAAGAGATCCCGATTCCACCTTTGTTATGTTGCAGCTTTCTTCGCGCTCGAGCCATATATCTAACGGCCTCAAATTGATATCGTGCACCAAAGCTAATCATCCACTCAAATGAAAAATGGATGAAAAATAGGTTGTTTTTCCCATTCCGCCCTCTTTGACGTGGCAACTTTTCATTTGATCGCGTGCATTTGAAAGAAAACCATTTACCACCTGAAATGCATGTGATAACCTCCTCATGGTTTCGTTGTTTAAACTATTCGCCCGCCATGGAATTGACTTGCATTCAATGCACGAAATCGTGATTAAAATAGAACATAAAACATTTGATAAAGTTTAATTTTAACATTTTATTTATCATTTTCAAACGCAGAAGGAGCCGCCCGACTGTGTTAAAACCCCTGAACACTATTTTTCCCGCTGAGACTTCAAAATCGACCATAAGATCCTCATAGAACCTTTCGAGAAGCTGAATACCTACATCTTAAGGTATTTTCCGGCAAATTGAAGCCTGTAAATTCAATTTTAAACCTTCGGTAATAGAACCAAGAATTTAATTAAGAGATTTCACCAAACCAAATTGCTTAAAAACACCAAAAAGAGGCCAAACCCTGGCCAATTTTTTCAGGAAACCCTGTTTCTTACTGCAAACCTTTTTGAAGCCGAATTTCCAATTTCTGAAGTTTAAATATCAAATTCAAATACCTAAAGGGTTAAAAATTTCTAAATGTATCCTAAAAATCCCTTTTTCAATCAAAACCTACTCAGAAAACCCATGTTTTCTGTTTTAGGCCAGTTTTACATCCTCAGATAAACCAAATTGAGCAAAAAGCCCAAAAGAAGCCATCCTTAGCCTAAATTGCTCAGTTTTCTCTCTGTTTAATATAAAAACTCCTGCAAACAGTCTAATCTTGCAGAAGTAGCCCAAAAATTCCTAAAAAACAGAGTTAAACCTCCAAAGACATATCTCATTCCACAAGTCTTTCAAAAGCCTTCAATCACCTCCTTGCAGACCTCTGTTTTATTAACAAATTGTTTGATTTTTTCAGTTTATTATCAGAATAATAAATTGGGCCAACAGTTTCAATACTAGTTGACAAAATTGTTTGCTCCAAATTCTCATATTTTAATTCAAAAGCTTCATTCAACAAATAGTTTATATACAAAGAAAGAATAAAATCAAGTCAAAGAGAGATCAGAATGATGAAAAGTGCACAATGAATAGTAAAAGTGAAATAAGAATCCATAATGACAGTGGAACAGAATAGTCAAACAGCATCAGAGTTAAAGTGTATCAAGTAAAAGTCAGAGTGAAAGTTAAAACAAAGTTACAGAGCAGTAAAGGTGAAACAGTAAAAGTAAAAACAAAGGCAGTAATGGTTAACAGAGATGAAAATAATTTCACCAACAAGAATGAAGTTTATCCAAAGTGAAAGTAAAAACAGTTAAAAGAACAAAAAGGTTAAAAGATGAAAACATAACAAGAAGGAAAATTTTTGCAAAATTTTCCTATTTAAGTTATTTTTTGCAGAAACTGTTGTGACCAATCCAAGATGAATTTTGCAAAAAATGAAGGAGGTTTATGTTCTTAAGATTTCCAACTACAAAAACCTCTCTCACTTTTCTAACAGCCATTATGGATTGGGAAATATTAAACAATATTGGAAAGCACTTTTTGCAGAAAATGTCTGTTAAGTCATCATTTTGCAGAGAATATTGTGGCCAATAAGAAATACATCTTACAAAACTGAAGGAGGTTTTTGTTCTTACGAGACCCATATACAAACACCTATCTCACTTTTTGCACAGTTATTTCATAATGAGAGATACATGCACATCTTTACAGCCTATTTTTCAGACTCTGTAAAACTCTGTTTTACACACATTTTTTCAGAGCCTATTGTGAAAATCTGGAGCATAATTTTATGGAACTGAAAGAGGTTTATCTCACCAACATATTCATCCACAATAACCTCTTTTACTTTTTACATATCTATTTCAGATTGAGAAATAAAAAGGTATCATTGGACCCCAAGTTTGCATAATTGTTGGAGCAGAATGCACAAAGAAATGAGACAGTTAGTGACTTGGATAACTCATCATCAACTAAGAGTTGAGATCAAATTCGAATTCTCCTCTTTGTAATCACCTATCTATAAAAAATAGTGCCAAATAGATGCATTAGTTTTGAGTGTCATTTACTTAAGTTCTATTTATGTAAAACAGTTAGAGATATTTGTAAACCAATCTTGATATTTTTTCAAGATATTCTAGTTTAGAATTTGTATAAATACTTCACTCGTTGAAGTATTTTAGTGTGGAATAAAATTTCTAATATTACTATAGACTTTTTTTGATACATTGGAGGCTTTCATGTGTTGAATTCAAAGTAGTAGACTGGACAAAGCTAAAGTGGCATCATAATTCAGGATTCTTGCGATAAGTTGAAGAGTGAAGTACATCTCTTCTTGTCATTGTTTCTTTTCTGAGTTTCATGCAATTCATTTTGTGTTTGATCTATCTTAATGTGTAACTAGGAATATTACTATAGGACTAGCCTTTTGCTCCCTGTTTTTAACTAAGTTACCATTTAAATTTTTTCTGCTGATTTCCGGTGTTAGGAATTCTTCATTGCTCCTACTCTCGTTTGACCCCTGCCTCCTTCTTCCATTTTCCGGATCAAAGGACCCTTCATTGCCCTTTATCTCGATCATACCATTTCATCAAAAACCTTTCCCCAAATCTCTGAGGGTTATCTACCTTGCCCTGAATACATTTGTACCCTTTTGGCCTTGCCTTCTAATACTGCTATCTAGACTTACACTCCATAGCCCAATAGACAAGTAGATCTCTCCTTAGTTTAATACTAAGTGACTTTTACCCACCAAAACCTTTAAAACAAAACCAAATTTTACTTTCATAACTAGCCTAATATTATAAATTAAAAAAAAAAGTTAAATTTTAAAGAGAGAGCCCTCTCTGAACCCTAGGAAGGCTAGATCTTAGGATTTGAAGTACGTTTGTTGTTACCTCTAGTATTCTTAGACTAAAAACTCAAATCCCACAACTTAAGAAATTACTAGAGTGATAACATAACCAATGATAGAAGTGGCCTTCCAGTGACTTTGTAGAGTCCCTCAGATATCATACTTAATGTGAATGCATCTTTCATATGTGAATCAACATGTCAAGTTAAGACCTTTCCATTGATGAAGGAAAACCACATCCCTTTATATTCTAATGCAGATATAGAAACAAAATTATTCATTAGAACTGACACATACATAACATCATGCAACAATATTGCTTCCCCAAAGTTCAACTGAAACTTGACAGATCCAAATCCTTTTACGAGATGAGTGGAGTTATCTCCAAGAATAATTTTCATCTTGGTCTCTCTCTCTTCCAAATTAGAGAGGACTTCTTTGTATCCATAGAAGTGCTCAGTGGCCCACTGTTGACCAACCAACTATCCCACGAATCCGATGGAGAAGAAATAGTAAGTGCAGAAATCAGAATATAAGCAGTTTTATTCACAACATTACTTTCATACCTAGGAGCCCCTAACTTCTTATGAGAATGATGTTTTTCTTCACGATCTCTTCAATAATATCTTCTCCTTTCATATTTTCTTTCGTGGTTGCACCTTTGATTTTCTCTTTTTCTTTTATCATTGTAGTTTCTTTTGGAGTTGTAATGTTGCCTCTTTCTCTTATTGGGACAATCATGTGCATGGTTACCTTTATTTTGGCAGTTGTAGCATTCAATATGGGCTAGTGACATGTCATTCCTTCCTTAGCTTTGAGGAGGAGGTCTTCTTGAAGAGCCTCCTTTTGATCTCTTTCTTTTGTTATGAGTGATGTATGCAGCAGGCTCTCCTTTTTCATGCTTCCGAATCCTCCCTCTTGCTATCATTATTGATTCTTCTTGAGTGATATTTCCAAATATCTCATAAAATTACGGAAGATGTTGTTGTTACTGATAGTAGTGATGAATGTTTCCCAAACAAAAGGAAGACTTCTAATATTCACAACAACGAACTCTTTGTCATCAACATTCTCTCCAACCCTCTGCAGTTGATCTCTAAGACCGGAGATCCTCATAATGTAAGACTGAACAGTTTCACCTTTGTGCATATTCACTTCCTTGAGTTGATATTTCAAGGTGTCTCATTTATATTTTTCACTTCATACATGTCAGATGTATTGTCATACATGTCTTTATATTTTCTTAAATTCCCAACATATGCAAGTAAATGATATTGTAAACCATCAGCCATGATTTGTTTTTCTTTGGACTCACCTTTCTTATATCTATTCTTGACAGCGGCGGAGGCATCTTTTGAAGGTTTGGGCATCCTTCCTTGAATGTATTCCAGCACATCGTTGTTGTCAGCGATGATCTCCAATCTAAATTTCCATGAAACAAAGTTAGATGCATCACCCATTTTCTCATGCTCCTTGAAGGTAGAGGAAGACGTCTTAACCTTGGCTTGTAGATTTTCTTTCTCATAGACTTGTAGATATGATTTCTGATAATGAGGGCTTCATTGCTTCTCTTCTCTTGGGCTTGTCCTTCACCTTAGCTCTGATACCATGTTAATTTTTCAATATCGTTCTATGTTGAATCAATTAATTTAGCCCAAATTACTTTTCATTAACAGTGCATCCAAATAATAATAATGTAAATAAACAATAAATGAATATAGAAAAATGCATGCATGGATAGAGATGAAAATAGCACAACCATAAGAGAAAACAGATTGGTCCAAGACCAGGGAAAAACCCCACTGTGGGGGAAACCCTTTCAAATATTCTTCTTCAATAGTTCGTCATAAAAAAATTTCAGCAGAGAGTACTATGAGCCCAATACATATATGCAATAGAAATAAACAGATCATATCAATATATTTGTGGATCTACAATATCAAAATCACATATCAAATGAATCACCAAAACCAAGTGATCTCAATTTCCCAATTCTACATCGAGATCCATAATGTTGTCAATGACTGATCTGAAGCGACTGTCACTATGTGACAGAAGGATGACGGTACTGCGCCATCAACTGAATGATATCCAATCCATATCTACCTATTAAATCTCTTAACCGCGTCCTTATGATAGTATTCCCGCAGCTGAAGTACGCACAACCGCGACCTGAATGTTTTGTGCCCACGATTGAGGGTCTGATCAGCCCGGAACCCTAGCTGCGCCCTGAAGACTGACTTCCCATGGATTTACTAGCTCAACCACGACCTTGACATGGCCTCCCCATGGTTCTATCTAAGCTCAGCCACTACCTTCCTGCAGTTATGGCCCAAAACACCCACATCAGATGTGATACCCTGCCTGTGACCCTGATCCTTAGCGCGATCTTCTCCTGACGTACCTGTGCAAGAAAAAGAATAGAAAATAAAAACCAATACCAAGAGAGCATGAAAATGATCTCATGAGTGAATGTGTGCAAATGAACTTGAGGTAGCTTCCATTTATAACTTTGTGAGGGACCGCTTGGGGCTTTGACCAAATCCCCATGAGTTTAGGCTGACCCATAAAATAATAAAATAATTCATAACTTAACTTTTTCTTAACCGATTGGGGGATCTGTAGGTCTATTTTGGTCCTCTCGAAAATAAGAATCTAATGAAATTATGATCTCATCCATCTGAGTTGTTCAATGTGTAATTTAATTCTAGTTGCAAAAATTAACACTCTACCTTCGCCAAGTTTCAACCCATCTCCCTATGTAATTTTGGATAAAAATTGTGACCAAAATCATAGTTAACCAACTCAAAATAATGTTGCCAAATATTATTCATATAATCAAGGATTATTTATGGATAAACATCAAATTATGTACAACATAATCATGTACAAGAATCCACCCACTCTAGTCAATTGAGAGGAGAGAAGGGTATGGTTATTAAGTGGGAAATGGCAAATCTTTTCGATATTGTTCACCACTCATTCCTCCTGGACGTTATGCATAAGTTTGAATTCAGTGTTTCTTTCATCAAATGGATCTTTGCTTGAGTTGTTAACCCTTGGATTGCTCCTCTAATTAATGGCTGATCAATTGGATTTTTTTAGATCCAATAAGGGACTTACCAAGGATGTTTACTGTCAACCTATCTCTATCTCATCACGGCAGAAGATCTGAGTAGAAAATTGGAATGTAAAAGAGGAGGAGACCAACTACCCAAATGAAGGTATTGTGTGTGGCTAGGAATAGTAACCATTCCCAATTCATAGATGACACTTCACTAAAGGGTGGAGCCTCTACCATTATATCAATCCAAGTTCAAATTAGCGTTGGAATTACTCATTCATGTCTCAGGTGTGTATATCAACTGCAATAAAATCCATCCATGTTCCTGAAACATCACAAAAGGAATGATGTTTTTCATTTCAATCATTTGGGATTCAACTACCAAGAAGATTGGAGTTACTTTCGATATATTGGAATGTCAATAAATTTTCACACCTCAAGGACATAGTCTTTGACAAGAAGTGTTACATAAAGTTAAAAAAAAAAATTTACCTAAAGTGACACTCATTGGATAAACCCTTTAGGAAGGTTGGTTATTATTAAAATAATTATTTCGTCCAACAATTTTTCTTTCCCCCTCTAGTGCTAAGCAAACTTAAACCCAATAAATCTAGAAATTCTTATGTTGCAGGGGGGCATGTAAGTCCAACTCCAAGCATTTTCACATGGTCAAATGGAAAATGGTTGAGCCCAAAAAACCCATGAAGGACTAGGAATAAAAAATTTGGCTCTTATGACGATATCTCTAGGAGATAAACTCATTTGGAGGTTGGTTACAGGTTGTAACGAATGGTGGAAAACTCTTGCATAAAAAATAATGATCTTTCAAGAGAAAGAAAGCATTGCCTCAACCACCACCCTTTGGAAAACAATGGATATATGATCTAGAATCTCCTTAAGGAATCCCTCTAATTATGTATAGATTATCTATTTTGGAACCCTGATAATGGAAATAGCACTAAGCTCTAGCAAGATACTTCCCCATGTTGATTAGTCTAAAGCAATGGCTGTTTGATCAAGGAAAAATCTCTTTGAATGACATCTATTCATGGCATATAATCACATCATCTTGGAAATGATGGAACTTGAAGTCTTCCCTTTGATTCATCTAGCGAGCTAGCTAAATCTAAATTTGAAGGGTTATGCTCCAAAAAATATGAACTCCCTTGATAGATGTGGTCAAGGGAAATTAGACTACTTAGTTGAACAAGGATATTCTCATTTGCTCTCTTAATAATCCATCCCCTTGAAATCCTCAATCTAGAACAACATATTTGACATTAATGGACTTTCAAATATCAATATCTTTTGTTGGGCATTGGTTCAAGACAAACTCCTAACGTCATTAAATTTCAAGAAGTGGGGGTTCCCTAGACCTACCTGTTGTCCATTCTATCTCTCCCATGAAAAATCAACATTCCACATTTTTGTAGATTGTCTTCATAAAATGATTTTGTCTCTAATGCTAGTTGGTCTAGAGGAAAGACTCACCATATCTAACTTGTTTAAATATTTATTTGAAGCACAGTAGCATCAATGAATTTATATCTTGGACTAGAAAAATACCTCTTCGAAAAATAATTTGGATGGATTTCCCAAAATGTATTTTCTAGGAAGTTTGTTTAGAAATAAATTAGGCAATATTTCAACAAATAAAATCCACACATGGGCATGTTGCAACCAAATTGAAAATGCTCCACTCAGAGCACCTTATCTCAAAATGGGTTCAACATACCCCCAGACTATGCCCTTGATCAAATAGAGACCCAATGGATCTACAACTTCAAATTTTCTATTTTCAATCTTGCAACCACTTCTCAACACTAGCCTCAATGTTCGTTCTAGAAGTTTCATCTCTCTCCTTAGGAGTTTAAAAAATTACATTTTAATCATTCTTCACATGTCCTCTTATTTGACATAGCTTCTAAAATGAATCTTGGGGCGACAAGCACAAATGAAGTTCTTTTCTATGTGGGAGGAAATATTAAGAGCATCTATACTTAGAGGCTAGGAAACAATTATTACAACCTAGCAAATCCTAAATTATACTTCAAGGAATTTAAATCATAACATATTTTCTTCTCCAAGGAATTTGAATTGCAACGTCTCTCCAAATTCCCGAGTTAATCATAATGGAACACTCGTTAATCGTTGTATGGAATATGGTTCTTTCCACAAATGCGATTGACTACAAGCTAGTGTTGATACTCATCAAGTCTACACAAATGTTAAAGAGAGTCCTCAAGGTCAAGTTTTATCACCACTTATCTAGAAAATAAAAATATAAAAAAATATAAATATAAATATAAAAATAATAAATAAATAAAAATTAAATTAAATTAAATAAATAAATTATCAAGCTAATCTAGCCATTAGGGAAAATAGGGTTTTATTAAGCTCAATTGCAAGCTCCACCACCAACCAACTACCTAAGTATGTAATTACTAGCCCACATTAAATCACAATTCAAGAACCAATTAGCACCCATGAAAAGTCATGAATGTAAATAAAATTTCCCTAGGGTGATGTTATGGGCTCACACCTCCATCATCATTCCAATGTAGCGTTGAAATAATCATTCAACGCCAATATCTCACATGATGTAGGTGGGATGAGATGCGGACCACTGAGACTCTACAACTGAAATTCAAATATAGTGAGTTTGCTTGGATATTCATTCTCTATGATCAATGGATATTTTCTAGGTTTAGATGAGGGGTGGCTTGCACCTTGGTCACCTAACTGACCCCTCTTAGGCTATAAGTACCCCCAAGGGACTATTTAATGCTTCCCTTTATTTTTCACCCCTCTTCTCTATGTTTAAGTTCCTTGAGTGGATTTCATGTATGTTGCTTTCCAACCTAAGGCTTATCAGTGGTTCATAGTTCCAAGTTGTTGACTCACAAGCTAGTTCATCATGTTTCAATGACCCCTTACGCTACAGGATTTTTCTTTCTGGATTTGGACTAAGTGGGGACCCTACGTTTGGATTTTTCATCCAATCCAGACCTGGCCTCGTTCTTAGCCTCCCTTTTTTGAGACATGGTCACTCCCGATGGGCTTTCATGGATAACAAGGACCATCTATGTGGCCTTATTCAACAATACGACTCTAAGATAGAGGACATTTATACCCCTTTCTTTTCTCTATAGTAATAGCTACAAGACCATGAATCCTCATCATCAGAGCAAAGAATAATTGTTATGGACATTATGGTTAGACTCAATAGGTGAGTCAAAAAATCAGAAGTTGAATGTTCCACTCTCTTCTCCGTCAACAGCTTCTTGTCTCAGAATTTTGCAATTGTTCCTTTTTTCATTCAAACAATTATAGCATCAAGGCAAGAAAACGAAGAAGAGTAGCTCAATTTCTCAAATGCCAATGTACCAACACGGAAATTCCCTTCATTGGAGACTACAAGGATCACAATGGAATCTAATGTTTCTCCCCCCTCCCTCTAGCTTATGCGTTTGATAGTTTCATGGCTATATAGGCTCTATAATGGCAGGTTTTTTGTGTGGTTTTAATTATCTACTAGTTGGGTTATTCCCATCTCAATCAACATAACAATTATTTAATGTTATCAAACATCAAACTCCAAATCCTTGTAAACTTTTGTAATGCTATTAAATGATGTCAATCTCAAATCTCTTTTTGGATAATATAAAGTAACTACAAATTCTTGTTATATATATATATATATATATATATATATATATATATATATATATTACTAATATGATTAAATATATAAAGCTTAAAAACAAATATGGTTGTAGAAAAATGGTAAAAAATGAAAATAATTGAAAAAGTGAAAAAAAAAAAATTTAAATTAAAAACAAAAATATGAGAATATATATATATAGATATATAGAGCATAAAATCCCAACCATTTAGGTTCTTTCCCCTACACTTAGGTAATGTGTTTTAGAGTTACAAGGCTTTGTAGGTCCTTCTATAGGATATACAAAAGATTTTTGTAAAAAAAAATTTCTATATATTGGCTAGCTAGTTTTTACCAATCTCAACCAATATAACAATTATGTATTGTCAACATACTTCAAACTCGAAAAATTTGTAATCTTTTTGTAATGTTGCTGTAATTTTTTCATATTATAAATTATTTACTAATTCACTCAAACACACACACACACACACACACACACACACACTTTTTTTAACTTAAAAACCCAATTGTATACATATATAAACTAGATTTAAATAGAAAATGAATATAAATTATTATTTTTAAATTATTTTGTTATATATATATATATATATATATATAACAAAATAATTTAAAAATAATAATTCCCCAATTGGTATGAAGCATGTGAAATTGACTATGCATACCATTAAAGAGTGAGCCCTACCCCACCCCAACATCAAGTGTGTGAAATCTCTTCGTCATGTTCAAGAGTGGGGTATCATGGATACACATTATATTTGGCATGTGTTGTATGTTGGGCATATGAAGCCTAAGAGTAACAATATTAAAATTTGACAGCTCGAGAATGAATTTTATCCTAGAAGAAATTGTATCTTTCAGTTATGTTTGAAGCTCCTATAATAAAATTTCATTTCTAACAATTCGAATATGACTTTCCAAAAATAGGAAGTCACATCTCAATTTGGAAGTGACTTTCCAAAAATAAAAATTCATGTCTAAATGATCAAGGATGATCTCGACATATGGAATCCGCCTTAAAATTAAATCAATCATGATTATGCAAGTCAAGAATTAATATTTTTATCCTTATTAGCATTATTATTATTATGATACTACTATTTATAAAATAGTCTAAAGTCATTCACCTTTAATGGATTATTAAAAACGAATTCTCTCAGGAAATAAGTAAATTAAATTGGGAACCTTTTAATTGGAAAATTGAAACTCTCTCTTGGAATAAAATAGTAACTCCACACTTAAGAGAATGTAACTCTCCCTCACTAATTTAATGTATGGAAAAAGTGTAACTCATCCTCGTTAAATGCACTTGTAACTTCCTCAATCAATTCGATTTGTAACTCTCACCAAATATTCTCTCATATCTAAGTGTAACTCTCTCACTCTCGAATTCGAATTGTAACTCCTCAAGACAAGTGTACCTCTCTCATTATTCTTGGGATGAGTTACACTTCTCCTCAAGTAACTCCTCCCTCATGGAATTCAATTCTCCTATTATTGGCTCAAGTAATGAATTCATTTTGTAACTTCTCTCATTTCTCATCTATTTAAGCAAGAACAAGTGAGAGTTGATTGTAACATGTTAATTTTGAAGATGGAGAGCTAGAACTGAGTGTGTACAAGAGAAATGTGAGAGCATGTGAAGAGTAAGAGCAGGGGAAGAGTTGGAGCAAGTGTTTAGGACGAGATCTAATCAAGAGAAGGATGAGATCTTAAAGAAAATAGAAAGAGCACTTCAACTACAAGTTGATCAAACATTGGTGATTTTATTCATTCTCATTCTCTCTCTCTATATACCATGTTGAACAATTGAAAAAATCTAATAGAAGAAGAATCATTTGGGTTTTCCCCTTGTGGATTTTTCCCTAGTCGTTGGACCTAACTCTCAGTGTCTCATATTTGTACTTGGATGTCTTCATATGATCCTTAAGTTTATGTTCTATCTAAAATTTCCGATCTGAATAGTTGTGAACAAGAAATATGCATTTTAAGTATTTGTAACAACATAGTACATTCCGTTTTATGTAAAGTACATTCACTTTTCTAAAAAGTACATTCAACTTTCTGCAAAGTACATTCAGTTTTCTGTCAAGTACATTCAACTTTCTGCAAAGTACATTAAGCTTTGTGCAAAGTACATTTAGTTTCATTCATTTTTATGTAAATTACATTCAATTTTATGCAAGTACATTCAGTTTTCTGCATAGAACTTTCAAGTTTCTACAAAGAATTTTAAATTTATGCATAGAACTTTCAAATTTTAACATGGTATCAAAGCCTTGGTGAAGACAATTCCAAGGAGATTAGAGATCACCTGAAGAGACCCCACTTGCCACCAAATTTTTCTAATTAAGATGACTTCATCCTACTTCAATATAGAGGAGAAATTGAATGATGCTTCAAAATTTGGTCCATGGAAAACAATGGTAGATATCACTCTTGAAGAACACGAAGTTATGGAGTATGTTGAAGACACAATAGCTGATCCACTAGAGAATAAAAGTGTTGCATTCAAATCCAACTATAAAAATGGTGAAATCAAAGCTAGAAAAATTATCTTTGATTCTCTTAGTGATCATTTCATTACTTATGTTTCTGGTTTGAAGAAAGCTAAAGAAATGTATGACAAAATAATTGGCATGTTTTCAATTAGTAACTTGAAACAGATTATTGCTTTGAAGAATCAGTTGAAGGACATCAAGATGAATAAGGGAGAGACGGTTCAAGCATACTTCCTGAGAATGACTAAAATCATGAATCAACCGTCAATAGTTGGTGAATTTGTACCCGACAAAGAAATGGTGTTGATTGCGCTTGGAGGCATTTCTCCTGTTTGGAATATTTTTATCACCACCATCAACAACGTCAACATTATTCTCACATTTTATGAGCTCCTGGGAAAGTGTATCCAAAAGGAGGCCAAAATGATCTCTAGAGGGAGAATTTCACATCACAAAGAAGGAGAACCTACTGCATGTTCAGCTTATGACAAGAGAAAGAAAGGTAATAAAAAATAAATTTGCTTTCAAATCAAATAAAGGGATGTCAAAAGTTAGATTCTTTAACTGTCAAAAACATGGCCATTTTGCTCGTGACTTTAAAGAAAGAAGAAGAGCTCCTATATTCAAAAACAAATTTGATTATAGAAAAGACTCTTCTGGAAATCAAAGCAACTGGAATCATAAGAAAACAAGAAATCCAAGATATATAAATAATGCAGCGGAAACTCAATCAAAATATTTTCTTGTTTCTGCTCTTTCCAGTTCTTCTTCTACATATTCATTTGATGGCTGGTTAGTTGATAGTGGTGCTTCCAAACATTTTACTGGTTACAAAGAGGCACTCTCTAATCTAGTTCAGAGGGAGAATAATTTAAATGTTATCCTTGGAGATAATTCTACTCACCAACTTAAAGGTTATGGTTAAGTTTCATTTTAGTTAAATGATGGAAAATCTGTTTTTTTGCAAGAAGTTTTGTATCTACTTGGTTTGAAAAAGTATTTTGTATTCATATCTTTTCTAGAAGATAAAGAAATGAAAGTTTACTTTGTTAATGGAAAAGTTCGAACTTGGCCTTTAAACTCAAGTATGAGAGAATCATTCACTCTTGGATCAATATGTGAAGGGATTTACAAAGTCAATGGTCAACCAATTCATACGTTGGTCCATGATACCAATCTTCAGTGTGAACTATGGCACAGACTATTTTCTCACCTATACTACAAAGGCTTACCTCATGTAAAGAAGATGGTTTATGTAATGCCTGATACCAGAATGGATCATGAAAGAGTTTACCCAAGATGTGCAAGTGGAAATCATATAAAGGGGTCATTCCCTTCAATCATAACAAAAACTAGTTAGGTACTTCAACTCATACACTCTGATTTATGTGGACCTATGCATGTTATTTCTCTTGGTGGCTACTTGTATTTCATGATTTTTGTTGATGATTTTTCTCGCAAGACACAGATATTCTTTTTGAAAAAGAAAGGGGAATTATTTGACATGTTCAAAGATTTCAAGGCTATGATTGAAAATCAAATGGGAAAGTTGATCAAAGATTTCCGATCTGGTAATGGGGGAGAGTTCGCCTCCAATGAGTTTAATGATATTTGCAAAGTCAGTGGAATAAAGAGAGAAACCAATGCCTCGTATAATCCACAACAAAATGGTATGGCTGAGGAAGAATAGAACCATTACGAAAGCAGTCAGAGCCATGCTGAATGATCAAAAGCTACCGAAGTTTTTGTGGGGAGAATTTGCAAATATTGTTGTTTATGTGCAAAATAGAACTCCTCATGAAGACTTAGAAAATAAGACTCCTGAAAAATTCTTCACTGGTAAAAGACCTGAGGTGAGTCACTTGAGAATCTTTGGTTGTCATGTGTACTTCCATGTGCTGAAAGAGAAAAGGAACAAAATGGAAGCTTCAGGCAAGAAAGGTATGTTTGTTGGTTATTGTGATAATTCAGAATCTTATAGAATTTATGTATCTAGTAAAATAAATATTGATTTTATCATAGACGTAACATTTGATGAAGATGAAGCTCTTAGAAAAGAAAGAGACTCTCCTCCTCTTGCCATTGTTGAAAGACAAGTTGCTAATGAAAAAGAGCCTGCATTTGAGTCTAAATCGGAACCTAAGAATGAGCTTGTTGATCATCCAATGGGTTCCATGGATCCTTTAGATCCTCCACTACATGATCCTCGTATCAGAAAGAGACCACTATGGTTGTGAGATACCTTGCAAGACGTTGAACAACATGTTGCACCAAGAGGAACGTCCAGAGAATGTAAGAAGCCAAGTCAGTTTCAAGGGTACATTGCTGCCATGAGAAACATCATTCAGGTAGAACCATGCACCTTTGAAGAATTTTCAAAAGAAAAAGTCTTGAAAGATGCCATGACTGAAGAATACGTGTCCATCATCCAAAATTATGTCTGGGAAGTAGTTCCTAGACCTCAAGGTAAATTTGTTGTCACTTCCAAATGGTTGTTTAAGATTAAACATGGTGCAGATGGTAGTATTGAAAAATATAAGGCTAGATTTGTAGCTAGAGGATTCTCTCAGAAAGAGGGAATATATTATGATGAGATTTTTTCACATGTAGCTTGATATACTACTATTCGATCTGTTGTTTCCTTAGCTGCTAGATAGGGATGAACTCTTCACCAAATGAACGTGAAAACTGATTTCTTGCATGGCTTCCTCAAGGAAGAGGTATTTGTGGAACAACCGCAAGGCTTTGAAGAGCATGTCAAGGAAATTCATGTATGCAGACTGAAGAAATCCTTATATGGATTAAAGCAAGCTCCAAGAGCTTGGTATGCTTGCATTTATAACTACCTGATAAATCTTGGTTTCACAAGAAATAGTGCATACCCAAACCTCTACTTCAATACATTCCAAGGTATACCTTTGATTTTGGTATTGTATGTTGATGATTTATTCTTGAAAAGAGGATAACCTCTTATCCTCCAGTGTAAGAGGGAGTTAGCTTGGTTTGATGCATTACCTTATGGGTTTAGAGGTTTGGAAAAGACCTGGTGAAATTTATTTTTCTCAAGGAAAATATGTTGTTAAGCTTCTTGAAATATTTGCTATGGTAGAATGTAGTCCATGCATACTCCTATGGAAATGAAATTTAATAAATTATGTGGAAAAATTGCAGGACCTATTCTAACAAATCCCACGGAGTATAAACATCTCATTGGTGCTTTGATGTTTTTGGTAAACACTAGGCTTGATATATGCTTTTTTGTAAACACTTTAAGTCAGCATATGATTGATCCATTTCATTCCCACTGGATTTCCGCAAAACATGTACTCAGATACTTGCATGGAACTATAAATCTAGGATTGAAATATAATGCTAAAAATGTAATACTTCATGGATATAATGATGTTTATTGGGCATGCAATTCTGCTGATAATAAGAGCACTTATGGGTGTTTCTTTAGCTTGGGATATGCCATGATCTCTTGAATTAGTATAAATAAGAAGTCTGTTGCATTAAGTACAACTGAAGCTGAGTACATTGTTGCTAGCATGGCTAGTTGTGAGGCAGTTTGGCAGAGAAAGATTTTTGGGGAACTATTTGAGCAAGTTTCAAACACAACAGTTATATATTGTGACAATAACAACGAGATTTTTTTTGAAGAAAATCTTGTGTTTCATGATAAGTCTAAGCATATTGAGATCATGTATCACTATATCTGGGATATGGTGCAAAGAGGAGCAGTGAGGCTCCATCACATCTCCACTGATGATCAGATAGATGACATTCTTACCAAGCCTTTACCAAAATGGAAGTTCTTAGTTTTTATAGAACAACTTGGACTGATGGACGCGACCTGGGAAGTGGTCACAACTGATAGAGAACACGGGACTACCTTCCCCCCCTGTTAGAGCTCACATGATTAGGGAATGATGCCAGAAAGATATCGAGGATGAGGGACCTCTTATATGGTGTGTGCCACAAGATTAGTCCTCGGTATGCATATGACCCACAGTCTGGGATGTGCGAAGAGTTGCCTATCTCGCCAATAAGTGTAGTGAGACTTGTCTATGTGACTTGTTTATGATGCAGGTGTTCCACCACTTGACACTTGGTTGTGTTTTATTCTTGTCTGTGTGACTTGTTTATGATGCAAGTGTTCCACCACTTGACACTTGGTTGTGTTTGATTCTTGTCTATGTGACTTGTTTGAGTCTTGCCTAGTGATGTATGTGTTCTATCACCTAATTTTTGTGATGAAAATTGGCTGAGTATAATCCATGTCTATGTGACATGTGATAGTTTTTTCATTTCTAAATTTATATCAAGTGGATGATTCTTCTTTATATTGTGACTTCATTGTTACAAATGTTACATATCATAGTTGAACTTAGATGAATGAAAGAGATCATAGGAAGTAGAGATATTTGATGCAGAAATAAATTCCTCCCTAGCTGAGAGGGAGTGTTAAAATTTGACAGCTCAAAGATGAATTTTCTCTTAGAATAAATCATATCTTTCAGCTTTGTTTGAACCTCCTATAATAAAATTTCATTTCTAACAATTCAATTATGACTTTCCAAAATTAGTAAGTCACATCTCAATTTGGAAGGGACTTTCAAAAAATATAAATTCATGTCTAAATGATCAAGGATGATCTCGACATATGGAATACACTTTAAAATCAACTCAATCATGATTATACAAGTCAGGAATTAATATTTTTATCCTTACTAGTATTATTATTATTATTATTATTATACTATTATTTATAAAATAGTCTAAAGTCATTCACCTTTAATGGATTATTAAAACAAATTCTCTCATGAAATAAGTAAATTAAAATGATAATATCTTACTTGGAAAATCAAACCTCTTTTGAAAAAAATAGTAACTCCACACTTAAGAGAATGTAACTCTCCCTCACTAATTCAATGTGTGGCAAAAGTGTAACTCTTCATTAAATTCACTTGTAACTCCCTCATTCAATTTGATTTGTAACTCTCACCAAATATTCTCTCATATCTAAGTATAACTCTCTCACTCCCTAATTCGAATTGTAACTCCTCAAGACAAGTGTACCTCTCTCTCTATTCTTCGGATGAGTTACACTTCTCCTCAAGTAACTCATCCCTTATTGAATTCAATTCTCCTATTATTGGCTCAAGTAATGAATTCATTTTGTAACTTCCTCTCATTTCTCATCTATTTAAACAAGAGAAAGTGAGAGTTGATTGTAACATGTTCATTATGAAGAGGGAAAGATAGAGTTGAATGTGTGCAAGAGAAGTGTGAGAGCAAGTGAAGAGTAAGAGCAAGGGAAGAGATGGAGAAAGTGTGTAGGACAAGATATAATCAAGAGAAAGAGAAGATCTTCAAGAAAAGAGCAAGAGCACTTCAGCTACAATTTGATCAAACATTGGTGACTTTATTCATTCTCATTTTTTCTCTCTCTTTGTACTTTTCTAAACAATTGAAAAAATATAATAGAAGAATAATCATTTAGGTTTTCTCATTGTGGGTTTGCCTCGGTCATTGGACCTAACTCTCACTATCTCATATTTTTTCTTGGTTGTCTTCATATGATCCTTAAGTTTATGTTCTATCTACAATTGTTGATCTGAAAATTTGTGAAGAATAAATATTCATTCTAAGTATTTGTAACAACATAGCACATTCAATTTTCTGCAAAGTACATTCAGTTTTCTACATAAAACTTTCAACTTTCTGCAAAGAAAATTTAAATTTCTGCATAGAACTTTCAGATTTTAACAGACAATTCCCTAGCATGGGTGGAATTATACGTCCCATGTTGGAGTTAGATAAGAGAGATTTTTCTTATATTTCACACAATAACACAATATATTTTGAAAAGGATTGCAGAATATTACAACCAACATAGATCTATTTTAAACTCAAATATATCAAGAACCACAAGTCATCAAATTTCTTTCTGTAAAATTTTTGTAATAATTTAATTCTATACCATGTATTAATTCATTCATATTAAATAATTACAAGCAACACATATCAATAAGTTTGATCATTTTCATTGTTTGATAGATGCAAGTTTAAGATGGATGATCCAGATTCAATCATTATATTGATTTTCATCCATCTTGATGCATTCAAAGAGGAAAAAGAGGAGGAATCAACTCATGGGACCATTTTTACTAGGAGGAACCAATTTGGTGAAACATGGTTTGAAACCTTTCGAGAGCGTTTTGATGCATAAAATGAAATTTTTTGGGGGTAAAAATTTGGCGCTTTAGCGCAACACCATTTCATGTTATTATACACACAGATATCTTTCCAACATCGCAAGAATCTCGTCAATCGAAATTCGTATGCAAAAGTTATGCCACTCAGAAGTTGACCTTCTTGTTCTCACACCTATAGTTCGGGAGGATGTCGGGTCAGCCCCCATTATTCATGGAAAATGGGCTACCACGTGATTATGATGTAAAAGTCTCTAGAAGAATCTATATTGTAACTCTAGTTAATATTTGATGTAGTCAAAATTAATCAAAATTAACCACTAGTAGGCTATTGGGTTGTGTTATAACCGGGCCACTAGGATGAAGAGGATTCCATTCTTTTGAGAGAATTTTGTTCCATAGCTTAGCAAGGATAGCTCGGAGATATAGGAGGTACAGCACACAAAGAAGATATGTGCATTGTAGTATCCCACGGGCCACAGGCATTACTTCTTTGTACCTGCGGCCATATTTCCATACAGAGGAAGAGAGCGAAGTGACCTCATCTTTTAGCTGGGTTTTCTCCTGAAAGGGTTTCCCAGAGAGAATATATTGTGTCTTATGTGTGTGTGTGTGTGATTATTTTTTCGTTCTCTACTTTTTATGCATAATTTTTATTCGCATGCATGCACTAATTATAGTTAAATCTACAAATCTAGAATTTTAATAAAACAATAATAATGTAAAATTTTAGTCTTTTAATATATTAATATTAGATATGTTGTGATGAATTATCCATTATAATATCCACGGAATTTTATGGATCACTTGGTATCAAAGCAAGTTTCTTTTGGTATTTTATGGATATTGCATGGATCTAGATCAACAGGGTTGAAAATCATAAAACCCTAGTCATGAGCGACGAATATGTAAGCAAACCTTGTGATCCTACAGAGGTGAGGTTGGAACAACAAGGCACATATGCCAACCGAAATATAAGCCTCCTCATGGCAGCCTTGAATAGTAAGCTATGGATATTTGGAGAAGATGGAGGTTCGAATGCATACGACAAATCAGAACAAGGATCAAAAGATCGGGGAGAAACATAGAACCAATCGAAGAAAGAGCCTAAAAAATATCAACCATGTTTGAGTGTCATGAACCAATCAAAATACCTGTTTAAAATGGAATCAAAATTCAATATCAAGGCGTACCACGTCAATATCGACGCTTTGAAGTTGAACCACTGGTTGCAGCAACTGGAAGTTCATTTCAGTGTCCATCAGATCGAAGAAGTGAAAAACATATCATTCGCGCGGCTAAAATTAGAGGGCCATTCATTGAATTGGTGGGATAGCCACACGGAAACCCTAAGGTTGGAGGGAGAACCTCCTGTGACTAAGCGGGAGGATTTCAAAACCCTAATTAATTCACAGTTTTATTCCATTGTGTACATGGAGGACCAATGGATCTGGTGGCATTACTTCAGGAAAAAGTTGGGCCAAAGCATGCAGTACACCATCAAACTCAGGGAGATGGATATAATGTTGGGTATCTCTCCAAAGAACTCAGATGTACTCCTCAAGTATTTGGGGGGTTTGCACCATTATCTCCGTGAGCAAGTGATGTTGTTCAAGCCGAAATTAGTGGACGAGGTTTGTATACAGGCATAGCACCTGGAGAAAATAGGCCTGAAGAGAGCCCAATCAAGTGGATCAAAGCAGAAGGAGAAAAAAGACTCTTCTAAGGAGGGAAAGAAGAAGAAAAAGGGGGGAAATATAAGAAGACGACAACCACAACAGACAAGTGCAAAGATACGAGCAACCACTGCAACATCGATGGCCATACAAAGGTAAATTGTTGGAAGTTTCATACAGAGCTAAACCTGAAGAACAAGAAGAAGAATCGCATGACCACTTATTTGAGCAACCGAGTTGAAATAATCTCGGATGTGGATGAGAAGATTTCTTGTACGTTAGTGCAGAAGGAGGTGAATTTGAGTAGCCTTCAACAACAAGAAGAGAAATAAATGACTCAGGATCGCAGGAAAATCTCATTGCAACAGAGTTTATCAAGGAGTTGATGTTGCAAGTTTGTGATCATCCAAACCCATATCCATTGGGATGGGTAAATAAGGATGTTGAACTGAAGCTAACAAAAAGTGAAAAATAAGGATGTAAGTGTCAACCAAGCCAAGAAATTGATAAGTTCCAGAAATAAGTATGTTTTATTACTTTTAAGAGAAATTCAGACTATAGAGGAGTCAATAAGAGGCAAGGAATCCCTAGAGAGGTGTACAAAGAAACATAAACAACAATTGGAGGAGTTTTTACAGGCATACAAGGATGTGTTCCGAGAGCCTAAAGGGTTACCACCTAAGAGAGAAATGGAGCATAAGATCCATATTTGCCAGACTCCCCATTTCCAAATATTGGGTTGTACAGGAAGTTTGTTATAGAAGCAAATGAGGTGAAGAAATAGTTGTAGCAATGTTGGAAAAGGGTTTCATTTGACCGAGTACATCACCATGTGGGCCACCCATCATCATTGTGTCGAAGAAGGATGGGACTTGGCAGATGTGTATAGATTACAGGGCGTTGAAAAAAATCATGCTCAAGAATAGATACCCCCTGCCCAAGATAGATGATTTTTTGGATCAATTTCAGCAAGAAAAATACTTCACTAGGCTAGAATTGAAGTCTGGATATCACCAGGTTCGAGTCAAAGAAGGAGCTACCTGGAAAAACGCCTTCAAAACCAGGAAAAGATTGTATGAGTGGTTAGTCTTGCCATTTGGCCTATGTAATGCACAACTACATTTATAAGATTAATGAATGATGTACTGCGTCATTTTATAGATTCATTTGTTACTGTTTATTTGGATGATATATTGGTATATAGTGCTACCTAGGAGGAGCATATTTCACATTTGACGCATGTATAAATTTGAATAATCGCTGAATTATTCACCAAGATTATCCTAATTACACACTATTTAAGCTTCATGCATAATACATAACCTCTTCTACAATTGATCATCAATATGCGGAAATAGAAGCAGTCGCATGCGCACATTAAAACATAATCAAGCACACATATAACACAGTATGTAATGGGGAAAGCTTACAGCTGAAAACCCCCAACTATCTCTATATTATAATGATAGAGAACATGTAACAATACATAGCACAAAGCTCTCACAGCTCTCAGCACTATCTCACATGCTACACACAAACTAGCACGGAAGATGAACAAGTCACGGGTTCAAATCTCCTCCACAAGTCTGCCTGCCTCTACTGCGCAATCCAAGATGAATAATGATGAGATCCAAGTTCTAATCCCACTGGCTTGTACTACGCAATCCTCATTGGCAATCTCAATCAATGTGTGTGCAAATCTCATGCACATCTATAGTCACAACTGATAGTAGACTCACCCATTCACCCACCTCTAACAATGGTCTCCACTAAACTATCCATGCATTGTAGTTAACTGATGTATTCTTTAGTTGATTTATGAGTTAATAATTAGTGAATTAATTAATAATTAATTCACACCACTCATCACTAGTGTATTTTTCAGTTAGACTAAATACAACTAGTTCAACTAAGTTAAACCGAACACAACTCCACCAACTGTCTCGTCAACTCCACCAAACTTTGCCACATGAGTTCTAACTAAAGTCAACCATGCAATAGCTCAACTAACCCTTAGGAAAAGAATATTTCCTTCTGTCAGCTGCATGTGCCACATCCAAGCATCAAACTGAAGTGCTCCAAGAGGAAAATATAATGTTTATAGTCTAAATATTATTAAGGGTTAATAATATTTGATTGTTCTATTTTTAGCTCGACAGTCTAAAAATAGAAACCGCCCAATGTCTAAAAATAGAGGTCCATCTATTTTTACCAACTCGACCAATCATCCATAAATAGCATCCTGCAACTCATAGAGCATGATCCATATGTCTAAAAATAGACATAGTCTAAAAATAGACTTTGCGCCAAAAATAGCCTATGGGCCCACTTAGTGAAGGCGACTTCATTTCACTAAGCTCCATCATCTTGTTGCATTTTCAACAACGCAGGTGCTAGAAACATTGAAGAAGCACCAATTGCTATCAAATCTCAAGAAGTGCAAGTTTGCGCAGTAGTATTGGTGTATCTATGGTATGTGATCAATGGAGGAGAGTTGAAGATAGATCCTTCCAAGATGGAGGCCCTCACGAAATGGTATGTGCCTACTAATGTTTCTGAGGTTAGGAGTTTCATTGGGGAAGCACAATACGTGAGGAAATTCATAGCCTCGTTTTCAGTGGTAACAACACCGCTCCATGCCATAAGAGCCAGTGGCAAGATTTTCTTGTGGGGAAAAGGTCAGCAGGGGGATTTAGAGGAGCTAAAGAAGAAGATCATTCAAGCAACAATTTTTTCATTACAAAACTTGCAGAAACCCTCAAAGTGGATACAGATGCGATTGGGTATGTTATGGGAGCTATCTTGATGTAGGGAGGAAGGCATGTATGCTACCATTATGAAGTATTTCATAGAGTTGTCCTTACCCTACCTATGACAAGGAGCTCTATGCCATGGTGCAAGTTGTGAATAAATGGAAGCACTATCTGATTAAGCTACAATAGACCAAGCATTATAGGTGGATGCGTTTTTTATAGCAGTTTCGTTACAGTACTTGCAACCCCAGATTAAGCTACAATAGACCAAGCATTATAGGTGGATGCGTTTTTTATAGCAGTTTCATTTGGTGATCAAGTATAAGAAGGGAAGCACAAATAAGTTGGTTGACATGTTTTCAAGGCCACCCACATCAAAGATTATAGATTTTGGGACTCTTATGCACATAGAACCATTCACCCATGATGCATAGAGAGAGGCATTTTCAAAGGATGGGGACTTCAAGGAGGTGTATTTGTAGTTGCAGAGTTAGATTCATGTGCACGATGGTGACAACATCGTTGACTTCCATCTCCATGATGGGTTACTATACAGGTTGGATAAGCTATGTGTTCCTAAAGGTGAGCGATTGCAGCTAGTTAGAGAGGCTCACACCTCCAAGGTTGCAGGGCACTTTGGTGGAGGGAAGGTCGTGGCTAACTTGCAGAGGTATGTGTATTGGCCCAAGATGCAAGAGCAGGTGGCTAGGTTCATAAGAGGATGCATGCCTCGTTATACCAGCAAGCATAGTAACAGGCACGATGGAGACAACGCCATTGACTACCATCTCCATGACGGGTTACTATACAGGTTGGATAAGCTATGTGTTCCTAAAGGTGATTGATTGCAGCTGATTAGAGAGGCTCACACCTCCAATGTTGCAGGGAACTTTGGTGTAGGGAAGATTGTGGCTAACTTGCAGAGATATGTGTATTGGCCCAAGATGCAAGAGCGGGTAGTTAGGTTCATAAGAGGATGCATGCTTTGTTATACCAACAAGTCTAATAACAGGAAACAAGGTCTATATCATCCCTTACTTGTACCTACTCATCCTTGGGAAATAATTTCCATGTACTTTGTGGGAGGTTTACTGACAACCAGGAAGGGACATGACTACATATTCGTGGTAGTTGAAAGGTTCAACAATATGTGTGTTCTGATGCCCTGTAAAAAGACCATCAACGGGCAAGGAGGAGGAAACTTGTTCTTTGGACAGGTTTGGGTGCACTTTGAGATACCAAGGAGCATCATTTTAGACAGAGATACAATATTTCTTAGTGCATTCTGGACTACATTGTGGGAAAAGATGGACATGAAGTTGAAGAGATCTACATCATTCCATCCACAAATAGATAGGTAGACATAAGCAGTGAATGGGACTTTGGTGCAATTTCTAAGGTGATACAACTAGAAGCATCTGAAGGCTAGGGATGAAAATCTAGTATATATACAACATTATTTCAACAACAATCCACACTTCTACAGGAAAGTCCCCATTTGAGACTTATTTTCGATATTTTCCACCTTCATCTTTGGCTATTGCATATGAGAAACAAGGAGGTGTGAGGAAAGATCTTACAGGAGATGCTAAGGGCTGAAAAAATTATAGAGAAGATTAGGAAGATCCATCTACAGGTACAAGAAACACTGTAGAATTCTCAAGAGAAGTATAAGTCCATGCATGATCAACACAAAACAGAGAAGTCATTCAAGGTGCCATTCTTTATCAAAACATCATATTCTTTTTGCATCATTTCTTTCCATTCATCATGAGAAGCGGTTTCTTTTAAGAAAGTTGAATCAAAATTTGTAGACAAATTTAGTTCACAATCATAAGAAACATCCATATCAATAGGTGAATCAAAATCGTTTACATCACCTCCATTCTATCTAGCATAGATTATTGTCCATGTTTTTCCAACCTCATCAGGGCGAACACTTTCAAGTTTCTTTGTGAGTCATTTTGGAGGACCTCTCTGAGATGGTCCAAGCTGCTTAGTTGATTGAGATGGGGTTGAATCAAGATTTAGCCTCCCAATTCTACCAATCAAATCACTCAGGGTGTCTTCTTGATCAATGGTTGGAGCTTCATGAGGGGGAGTGCTTCAAAAGGAGATTTTGCATATTGATCCAATATAGGGATCCCCCCTTTAATATGTGGAATCTCATTATCGAATTCTTGAAAGGAATTTGCATGCCCAAATTTGTCCAAGTGATAAAGTTGTCGCTCAACAACATTGTCAATATTTGAAGATTCAAGAAAGATCATATCTCTAGATATTATAAACTTCTTATTTACTTCATCATAGGGATAATATGCTTTGGAGGTATCTAACTACCCCAAGAAGATACATTTTCGACTCCTTGCATCGAATTTTGTTTCTTTGTTCCTTAGGTATCAAGGCATAGTAGGTGGAACTAAAAACCTGGAGATGATTCACCGTGTTAGTTTTTGTAGCATCGAATGTGTTCTAGCGACGAAACTTTGTGGAGAGGCTAGAATACATGAGATCTCTATAATCCAAAAATCGTTTCTGGAAATTCCGCCTATAAGTGACTTAATTAGATTATTAACCATTTTTTTAATGTTTCTTAAGTCTAAACATAGAAAAACAGGTTAATTAATCAATATTAATTAAGTCAAGGCGAGAATAGTCTAAAAACTCACACGGATCGATCCAAAGATGACCCTAGCCATCGATTATGTTTTAACCTTGGTTGTTGGTGCTCCAACAAAGGATTATAAGAGGAGGTCGATGTGGTGATGGAGAAGACACTTATGTAGTTCAATTTCTTAGCAGATTGATTTCCAAAGTAGTCGCAGTCAATTGTCGAAGAGAACCAGAGATCGAAGCAGTGAGAGAGGGGCTGAGACAGTGAAGTCGGAGGAATATTTCCATATCCAGTGAGTGCATTGCAGAGAAAGGTCGAGACTTCTCCAAGAAGCTGCGCAAAGACAGCAAAGAAGCTTCTATGAAAAAAATTCCATTTTGTTGGGGTGAAGTTGGTTTTCAGTTCTAGAGGCCAGAAAGTATTTCCAGAGTGTCAGAGGTTCAGTTTCCAGTCATCGAACGGTAAGACGGCTTGATCTTCACTTGTTCCGGGTTGAGTGTGTAGCAGATTACATAGAGGTGACATAGAAGCTGCGCAGAGGTGAAGCGGAAACTACGCAGAGCTAGGAGGACGGCTTGATTTTCAATAAGCAGTGAAGTGTCGGGAATGCTCAGAGTGAGGGTAATTTCACTCAAGATATTTTTGCCAGTATTTTCTCTGTAGGATTGTTAGCATTTGGCATCATATTGTACTTGGATTATTTCACTACTCCATAATAATAAAACCCTCAGTTGTTGCATTGGTTTTCCCGCATTGGGTTTTTCCGAGGACATTTGTCCAAAAACAATTGTGTTATATTTTATGTGTGTACAAGCATTTCTTAGCTTCCGCAATTTTATTTGTGTAGATTGCAATGTGATTTATTAAGTATTTCCGTAGCAAATAACAAATAAATTGTTAAATTAAATTAACAATTAGGAGAATAATTTACAGTTGCTACAATAGGATTTCGGTTTGGAATTTTCACATGGTATCATAGCACAATTGATCAGTCGGAGAGCTCAAAAGAGAAAAGAAGGAATTTCAAAGCTCAGTGTGGACAGCAGGCTGAAATTCCCAAGTGTGGCACAGTCATTCTGCTAGGAGGTCGAGTTACTTGTGGAGGTTTGATTTTTCTAAGTGAGGAAGAAAAATTCGATATTTCTAGATCAAGTGATTCTAGAGGGAGAGGTAGAAACTCATAGTTTTTGTTGGGCAGATCTCTAGCTGGATGCAGAGGGTTTTGCAGTAGATTGCTAGTGCAAAACCAATGTCAAGGTGGAAAAGAGAAGAGCACATACAAAGGGAAAATTTCTCTCAGGGAACTTCTAGTCTCAAGAAGTTCAGTATTTCCTTGCAGATTGGCAGTAGTTGTGAGCAGAAGCCAAGCAGAAGGAAAGAGGGAGTATTCGACAGATCGTTGAGATGGCCATTGCAGCGCTACGTGATCAGGACAAGTTGGATGGAGCTTCCAACTATGTCATCTGGAAGGAAAGGGTGTCCTTCCTTCTAGATGAATTTGGCCTAAAAGCCTACATTGATAATGTAGTGGCGGTTCCCCAGGATGCGGATCAGTTGAAAGAGTACAAAAAGGAGATGGCAAGGGCGAAGTGGCCAATCCTAGATGGAGTCAGGGATCATGTAGTCTCGCATATAGCTGACAAAGTTACTTCCAAGAATATGTGGCCCTGCTCTCACCACGTTTTACCAGGGTACTTCCGAGAAACAGAAGATGTACCTCGAGGAGAAGTTGAGGCTCATCCGGATGCAGAAAGGGGAAAGCATAGACCCCTACCGAACCAAGATTTGGGAGGTCCGAGACCAACTCGAAGTGGTTGGGGCAACGCCTCAACCTTCATAATTAGTGTGATTATCTCTCAACAATGTCTCAAAAGAGTGGCAATTATTTTTCCAAAGTATATTGGGCAGAGACACACTACCAAAATGGGACAGGGTGTGTGTCGATTTGCAGCAGGAGGAGTTGGGACGAGCTCTACTAAAGAGTTCCATCAGTGGCAATAGAAAATCGAAGGTGGTGAAGGAGGAGGAGAATGTGGCCCTTGCATCAAAGGGTCCCAATCAGGGATAGGGGGAGCATAGGAAGAAGGACTTGTCAAAGGTTAAGGGCTTAAGGTGTGGCGAGTTTTGCCACTACAATACCCAGTGTCCTCTCAGGAAGAAGGGCAAGGAGGAGAAGTAAGACCAAAAGGTTGCTTCAGCAGAGATCGACAAGTTGTCCTCCACATTGGAGGAAGAATTTGCTAAGATAGACTATATACCTCCAGGAGTGAGGTGGGGTGATTTGGATTTGTAGCCCCGTAGAGCTACAAACAGGTAGGATCCCTGAGGATTCCACCTCTTGGATCAATTCCTGGCTACGAGGACCCACAGTATTCAGTAGCAGGATGGACTAGTCGCAATTCATGCAATCATATGCCAGAGTGACAGTTTCAGAGACTAGTAACAGTCAGATGTTGGGAAGCGTAGTGTAGAGTCAGCAGCAGTGCGGATTCCTCAATGACAGTGCAGATGCTAGTAGTAGTCAAGACTCGGGTGATAGATGCATCATACTGAACACAGTTGGTTCAATTTTCTTTTGGATGTTTTTTAGTTGCAAATGTTGCAGTAGTAGCAGCAACATAGTTGCAATGTTGCTAGCAGTAAAACAAGGTCAGCGACAGCACAAATGCAGTGTATATCAGAGTTGCGCAGTGGTTGGTGGGCAGCAGCAATGTGACAGAAGATGATGCAGAGACATGGTGTTGCTACAAGATGTGCAGTAGCACTAGAACACATTCGTCGCTAAGAGGGAGTGTTAGTTTTTGTAGCGTCGGATGTGTTCTAGGCACAAAATTTTTTGGAGAGGCTAGAATACATGAGATCTCCATAACCTAGAAATCGTTTCTAAAAATTCCACCTAGAAGTGACTTAATTAGATTATTAACCAATTTTTTAAAGTTTTCTAAGTCTAAACTCAGGAAAACGAGTTAATTAATCAATATTAACTAAGTCAAGGCGAGAATAGTCTAGAAACTCACACAAATCGATCCAGAGATTATCCTAGCCATCGATTATGTTTTAATCTTGGTCGTTGGTGCTCCAACAAAGGATTATAAGAGGAGGTCTATGCGGTGATGGAGAAGACAATTTCGTAGTTCGATTTCTTGGCAGATTGATTTCCAGAGTAGCAGCAGTCAGTGGCCGGAGAGAGCCAAAGATTGAAGCACTGAGAGAGGGGAAGAGACAGTGAAGCCGGAGGAAGATTTCCAGATCCGGTGAGTGCATTGCAAAGAAAGGCCGAGATTTCTCCAGGAAGTTGCGTAGAGGCAGCATAGAAGCTTCAGTGAGCAAGTTCGATTTTGCTAGGGTGAAGCTAGTTTTCAATTCCAGAGGCCGTAAAGTATTTCCAAAGTGTCGAAGGGTCAGTTTCCCAGTTAACGGAAGGTAGGACGACTTGATCCTCTGTTGTTTTGCATTGAGTGTGTAGCAGACTACACAGAGGTGACGCAGAAGTTGTATAGAGCTAGGACTACTTGATTTTCAGTAAGCAGTCAAGTGTCAAGATTGCTCAGAGTGAGGGTAATTTCCCTCACGATATTTTTGCCAGCATTTTCTCTACAACATTGCTAGCATTCAGCATCCAGATTGTACTCAAATTATTTCACAGTTGCATAATAATAAATTTTGGAAATACTGAGAGGGGGGTGAATCAGTATTTCTTTCCAATTGTTATTTTTACCAGTAAGATCACTTATATTTATAACACAATACAAACAATAAGAATAAACTCTTTAATTAAATTCTTCTTTATAATAAAATAGATACAATAATTGTAGGGCTCCAACCCTAGATGAAGACACTGATCTCCAATCCTTCCAGGCACCAACCTGTACTTTGCCAAGCACCTACTTGGAATTCGCAAGGCTCCGACCTCTAGGGCACCAACCCTATCTTCCAAGGCTCCAACCTTGTCACTTTGAGGCTCCAACCTCTAGGGCTCCAACCCTATCTCTAGTACAGGGACCAACCTGGTCTTCTTCTATCCTCTAGGGCTCCAACCCACTGCTTCAATTTGTCAAGATAAGTTGATGATCTTCAAAGCTCCCAATCTTTTCTGCAATCTGCCCTGACAATATCTTCACTCTCAACAATGCCTTCTCCAAATCACTTCATCAATGACAACCTTATCTTATCATGAAGGTGTCGCCATTGCTCTTCATGTTACCCAAACACTTCTCTTCAAGGTCACCTCATAATGACATCAGTAATGCATCATAGTCTCCCAAACAGCACCAAGACTTTCAATAAGTAATCCAAGTTTTGCACTTATTCTTCAATAACAACTTCAAGGTTTGACTCCAAATAGGCAGCTTCAAGGTTTTCAAAAGATTTAAGTGTCTTTAATATGCTGCCCCAAGGACTCTTCAAGAGTTCCAAGTACTTCACTGCTTCAAGGCTCCTAATACTCCATTGTCAAAAAACTTCACTGCTCCAAGGCTGCTACACTAGTTCAAGCTTCCAAATTCGTTGTTCTAGGCTCCAACTCTCAAATCTCCACACACCTCAGTGATGCTCAATGATCTGCTCACAAGAGACACCAAATTGCCAACCAATTCCAAGAGTAGTTTCAATGTTTACCAAGTATTACAACCACTTTCCAACCACTTTGATTGTCCTTAAAGGTTAGTACACCACCAAGATGTTATACCTCCTTAGATCAGCGATTCAACGAGCCTTCAAATGTCTGTCCTTTTGGAGGAAGTTTGTTTAGCCCAACCACAGAGATTTTTGCCCACACATAGGTCAGCAGTGCGAGCTAAGGGTAATTCAATCACTGTTTTGAAAGCTCCACGAAGGTGTACACTTCAGGTTGTTGTCCACTCACAGATAGCACTGTAATCAAAGGTCAAAGATGCAATCCTTAAATTGTCCAAGTCAATTTAGGTGGTTGTCCAAGATTTACAAGCACAGTTAGCTTATCATAACAACTCTGAGTTGAGGTGAATTGTCCAATGGGACTATCCAGCCTTTAATTCTGAGCTACAACAGGTCACTGTAACCTCAACAAAAGATTGCCTAACCATCCTTAATCTGAACTTCATAATAGTGGCAGCGATCCGAACTTCTAATTTTCAATCCGAGCCTTTTTTTTTTAAATGACTATTCTTTAGGTTTGTAATTGAGCTTTTACAACTCTGAAATCCAAGCTTTAAAAGGTGCAAGTGTCCAAGCTTCTTCACACAGGAGCTGCCACAGATTTGCAACTAGGAGTGACTGTACACCGAGCTGTAATAGAATATAGAAGAATTAACCCAAAAAAAAATTGCCCAAACAGGTTTTAAAGTCCTCCTCCACCTCCTCTTATTTCTCTCTGAATTTCTATGATTTTCACCGAAATTTTGATGGGCAGAATGAGTACGACTTTATATTTATACTCATTTTTATTTTTGACGAAGGGACACGTCCCTTGGCCATGAGGCATGAGCCTACATAAGTCGGCTTAGGTCGGCTCACTCACAATAATTTACCTTAAACTTGAAAAATCAATAACTTTCAAACCGCTTGGAGTTTCAGGTTGAGTAATAGCTCGTTGGAAAGGCAAAATTATGCTCTTCAAGATGGTGTAGGTTTCATTAAGGAATTTTGCCTCTAAGGTAGCAAAAAAATATTTTTTAATGTGACTGATTATTTATGAGTGCAGATATGGAGGCAGGGAAGAATGCCTTTGAGTGTAGGGCTTCTTCATGGTTTGATTTCTTCGTTGATTATCTTCATTAATCATGTCCTAGCCTTCTTCAACATAGGATCACCATCACCATGTCCTTGCCTTCTTCAACATAGGTTCATTAGGTCAATTGTCCTTAAGATAGTGCAGAGATATTCATCAATCAAATGGAGCATCATTATGTAGTCTTCATCATTAGGACATCAAGCTTCACATCATTGGAGATTTGTCATGTCATCATCAAATTATCGGAGGTAGGACATGTAATCATGTGTATGTCTTCTAGTCCTTCATCAAGTGCAGTGATATGGAAGTCTTCCATTGTAATCATCCTCTGGCATCTTCAAGAATATTTGCTATCCCAGCCACTGACATCAACTATTGACATCAATGACAACCTAGATTAACATAAAGCCCTCTACTGTTGCACCGGTTTTCACGCATTGGGTTTTTCTAGGGACTTTTCTCCAAAAACAATTATGTGATATTTTATGTGTCTGTGCTAGCATTTCTCAGCTTCCAACATTTTATTTCTTCCACGATTTTATTTGTGTACATTGCAATGTGCCATAGCAAACAACAAATAAATTGTTAAATTAAATTAACAATTAGGAGAATAATTTCCAATCGTTGCAATAGGATTCTAGTTTGGAATTTTCAGACACCGAAGGAATGTGACCACAACACATTCCATAGGGAGTCTTGCTTTTAAGAGCATGAGATGGACATCTATTCTTAATACACACAACACATAGAACTGTGTCAACCCAAAACATCACTTAACATTCTTGAAAAACATCATTAAACTCGCCATATTTATGATTTTCCTATTCATTCTTTCAACAACACCATTTTGTTGAGGATTATAAGGCACGGTTGTTTAATGTTTGATCCCATGCCGGCAAAGATAGTTTTCAAATTCATTTGAAGTATATTCTTTTCCATTATCAAGACAAATAGAGCCAACAGGAGACGGTCTATCATTTTCAATCCATGCAATGAAAAATCTTGAATGTTTCAAAAGCTTCAAATTTGTTTTTCAATAGATATACCCAACACATTTTGGTGTAGTCATCAATAAATGGCATCATATATTTATTACCATTTGCAAAAGGAACATGCATTGCACCACACAAATCAGAATGAATGAATTCAAGTGTTCTATGAGCTTTGGAACGAGAATCATGAAAAGAAAAATGTGCTTTCCTAAGATACAAGCATCACATTGCTTAAGTTTTCTAGGAATGGTTGGCAAACCAATAACACCACTTTTCTTCAACAATCGAAGATCGTCATAGTTCAAATGTCCAAATCTTACATGACATTCATCATGTATTTATTACCATTTGCAGAAGGAACATGCATTGAGACACACAAATCAGAATGAATGAATTCAAGCTTTCTATGTGCTTCGGAATGAGAATCATGAAAAACTTGTTGTTGTGATTTCCTAAGATACAAGCATCACATTGCTTAAGTTTCCTAGAAATGGTTGGAAAACCAATAAAATAACTTTTCTTCGACAAACAAAGATTGTCATAGTTCAAATGTCGAAATCTAACATGCCATAAAATACTTGATGGAAGTGTACCTTCATCATAATGAGAATTGTATGAAAAGTTTTATGCACGAGCAGAGGTTCATTGCAACTTCCATAGTCTTTCTTCTTCTATCCCAGTCATGACAAGTGAGTGGTCTGATGCTTTTCTGACCTCAACCTTGCCATCAAATATGTGAATGGAGTGTCCTTGTTGGCGTATGTGAACCAAGGACAGCAAGTTTCTCCTAAACTCCAGGAGGTAGAGAACATCATGTAGAATAAATTCTGAAAGACCAGGCAGTTTGAGCCCGATGGTTCCAAGCTCTGATGGATTGAGTTTTGACTTATCTGCAAGGTAGACTACTGCATCAACATTGGCAGCGAATTCTTCAAAGAAATTTCTTCTAAAAGTCATGTGGACAACAAGTTTCTCCTCAACCCCGAGAGGTAGAGAACATCATGTAGAAGAAAGTTTGAAAGACCAGGGAGTTTGAGCCTGATGGTGCCAAGCCATGATGGCTTGAGTTTTGACTTGTTTGCAAAGTAGATTGTTCCATCAACATTGTCAGTGAATTCTTCAAAGAAATCTCTTCTAAAAGTCATGTGGCATGTTGCTCCTAAATCAAGCAACCAAGCATTTTTCCATGAATGTAAGTGAAGCATAAAATAAGAGATGAATTTTCCTTAGATAGGGTTTGGAGTTGACTGCATTCTCCCGTCATATGTTTGGAAGCACCATTGTCAAAAAACCATACATTTTCATCCTTGAATGTGTCGGATAAAGCAGAAAACAAACTTACATCTGCTACTTCCTTTGCAAGCTTTGAGATGATCTTCTGGAGGCACCATTGTCAAAAAACCATACATTTTCATCCTTGAATGTGTCGGATAAAGCAGAAAACAAACTTACATCTGCTACTTCCTTTGCAAACTTGGAGATGCTCTTCAATAGATAGTTCTTGATAGATGTAGCGAGATTTCCAAGAACCTTGAACCCCTTCCTTACAACCCTTGCCATAGTGCCAATAAAAATGTGATCTTCAATCTCATTCTTACACCTTAGCTATGATACCATGTTGGAAAATATGGAGACTTGTAGATTAGAACCTATTTTACTTGTAATCACAATTACTTGTGATGTTAGTTGATTATTTATTACTTCTTTAGTTTTGTCCATCAATCAATTACCAAAACAATGAAGATCACAAAGAGACAAAGTACACAAGATATAGACTCCAAGCCCGGGCAAAACCCCTTCAAGGGAAAAACCCAGAAAATGCTTCTCTTCTTCCTTATAATTTGCTTACAAAAGATACTTCCAAGACCCAAAGACCAAAGCCAACAAACCCTCCAAGCACCAAGCCAACAAACCCTCCAAGCACCAAGCCAGCCCCCAACAAGATCTTCCTTGAAACAACTTCATAACTTCCATACTTTGTCCTCGATGCTGCAAATTTAGCCTCTGTGAGGAATTTCGACCTCCTGCAACTGCTTCAAAATTTCAGCTTCCTCAACTAGCAGCTTCAGAAACTCTATTGAAACAAGGAAAGACATTCTTTGATAAACTTCTTCTTTTGCTCCTCTTGTTCGTCCTCCAAGCTACTCTTCTTCACCTTTGCTATTGCATATTGAACTTGCTTTAGATAAGTGACCAAATGAGTCGAGATTCACTCCTTTATATAGCCTTTCTTGAGGGTCGAATTCTCTCCCTTTAGGTCAACTTGGTCTTGGGCTTATCCATGGCTTTTTATCGACAAAATAAATATTTCCGTTCATTACAATGAGTCCAAATGGGACTATGACACATTACCAATATTATTCTTTATCCTAGAAAGACCTAAAAGCACGAAGAACATGCTTTTGACTCAAACTTGAGTATGAAACCCATACTCCAAAAAAAAAGAAAGATAATTTCTTTTTATTTCTTTATAAAGAATATACAATGTCATGATTACAATTACATCATAATGAAGACTGAAGCTAGTTACAATTTTCAACAAACTCACCTCTTCATTGACCGATGTTGCAATCAAAAGCATAGGGCTTGTTGTTCTTGTTCTCCCAAATGGCAAGCTCCTTGTCATAAGTGGGCTTCGGAGGAGGATTGTCTCCTTCTCCTTCACATTCCTTTCCATGACTCGTTAAAAATCAAGGTGTACTTTATCTCCCTAGACCACTCATGGTAGTTCTTTTTGCCAGTGAAAAGTGAGAACTACTCCCACTATAGAGATGACTGAATGCATCATATAATTCTTGATTATGCCCTAAATAATCACAAAAATCTGAAATTTCTGTGAAATAAAATTGACATGCCTTTTATATATAAACCATCCAACTTAGGCCATCGTCCATTCGGAAAATATATATGAATTTCAACACATGGAAAATATATAACATATATCTATTGTATCCAAATCAACACACCTTAATATATGATTTATATATGCCCATCATATATTATACATCACGGCGTTTCAAAAAACTCAACGCACTTATCCAAAATTCAACATAATATGGCAAGGAATTTAATATGGCATTCAACGATATTTACATCCAGAATCTGGCAATGATTTTCAAAAAATCTGTCAATGATTTGCCCAGAATCTTGTTTACAGTTGTTAAATTTTAATATTTTAAGTGCGCTAAGGGTTTTTGATAGTGCTGAATCTATTTCCAACATCAAAAATGGATTCTAAACACTCCAAGCACATGATTTTTCGAGTTTTAGTTGACCAGATTCTAGTTGACCAGATTCCGGCAATTTTCTGCCGTCCGAGCTATTTCACGGGCTCGGTAGACAACTTCACATACATATGGTATAGAATGCACAGATTTTAAAAAGAGGCATGCGGTCTTGAACAGTCAACATAACAACATTCACGATTTTCAGCCTTCAAAAAGAACTTGTTCAAGTGCAGAATGTAATCTCCAACATATACATACCACGGATTTCGGCAGAGACGAAAGATTCAATGCCTTTGTTCGACAGGAAGCTCGTTCCTATAGTGGTCACTTGCTCAGCAAATAGAAGGGAGTGACTCGTCTCACTGAAAGAGAGAAAATCGTGCTACAGGTGGTCTTAAACGCACAGCAGAACCAAAAGCAGCGTTCACAGTGGATGTTCAACGCAGCTCCAAGGGATTTGAATGGACAGAGTCTTGCAGAGAATATAGCAGAGAACAGAGGGGCTGCATATGGCAAAGAAAATGAGGAGCTGGCTCTGATACCATGTCAGGCCAGGCATTGGATAATTCCACAAATATGCATTTCATTCAGAGAAATCAATAACATATACAAGGAGACGGAAATTACTGGGATTCTTCTTCCAATCTCTCTTCATCTTCCGATGCTTCTTTATTTTCCTATTTACAATATTTACATGAATTTCCTAATCCTATTTACAATATTTACATGAATTTCCTAATCCTAAAGATTAGGTGTCAACAAAGTGTTTTATTGTTAATAAGAATAGCAAGAAATGGTTAAGTGTTTTATTGTTAATAAGAATAGCAAGAAATGGTTGCTATGGGTCTGGAAGAATAGGGTTGAATAGGGTTTATTCTAGTTCATTTCTTGCTATGGGTCTGGAAGAATAGGGTTGAATAGGGTTTATTCTAGTTGAATGAAGTTAAAAACACAGGATTGGCTCAATAGAAAGATGGATGTAATTGGACAGAAAACTCGACCATAATGCCTAACCCAGCGAAGTGCCAAGTTAGATAAAGCTCAAAAGATGATGTTGATGAAACAAATCAAAATCAGGAAAGAAGAGAAGACAAACAACAGATATATTATGCATTACTTCTTGTAATGCATAAGAAGATGACCTTCAAGGAAGGTGAAGATGAAATGGTAAAAAGGAATACCCTCAGAAATGATGACGATGCTGGTGCTTCCTCATAGAAGCAATCACAACATTTTCACATGTAGGACTGCCAAGATGTGAAGGAAGTGATTTCAATGAACAAATAAAGTTCTATATCAATTGAGGAAAGGCTGACTATTCAACCAACACTGGCTCTTATTTGCAGTGAGTCAATGATCACACAAAGGAATAATGATGTAACATGTACTTCATCAACCCTGCCAAATACAATTCACTTGCAGTTGCAGTATTGACCATTCTGGGAGGGTCTTGGTGGGAGGGTGTTAGAGATAATGTTCATATTGAGAAATCGGATGTATTAAGAATTAGATGAACAATAAACTCTAACTCATAAAGTGATGCAATAATGAGACATTTAAAATAATAATTAATATAATTTTTATTAGTTGCATATTTGGAAGTTGTGTAACATACTCCTCCAACTATGTAATGAGACACTGGGTCCTACTATTTGATGAGACATTACATCATCTAATAAATGAATGAATCCACCCTTTATCGTTGTATTGCTGTCCACTCTTGTGTGTGTAAAACAACAAATGATGCCTCATGGTCATTTATAGACATCAGTGTAGTTTATTTCCTTTTTCCATTCCCCTGGAATGTTCTAATTTTAAATTTTTAAGGGGTGGCATAAATTGTTTTGTATGGTTCAGATAGAATGTCTCTCTGGCACAAACATATCTGCCACCACTAAGTCTTCAGAAATAGAAAGTTCATAAGAAACATAGTTTAAGTCCATCATATATAGCATCATTTGTGACAGTCACCTGAATTTTCCTGGCTGTATAAGCTGGATTCTGAAAAATAATGTACATTGTATACAATGCTGCGGTATAAAATATCAGCATAAGGAAGTGCTCAACAGAATAATGATAACAGCTATAAGATTTATTTTATAACTAAATTTAAAACTTTATACGTATCTGTTAACAGGAAAATACTGGAGGTTCCCTTTGTGATTATTTCTTTTACATGCTTTCTTCTTTACCAAAATTTCAGTGATTCTAGAGACTGGCACTGGATTAGAATCAGTGAAACCAGAGTCCAGACCAGGATTTGTAAATACCTGGCTTTTTGGAACTTTGACAACTCACTGACAAGAGAAGCATGTCCATTTTCAATGAAATTACCACATGATTACTTGTTTGAGGTCACTACCCCATTACAGCACTTATTAAACAACCAGTGTTGATAAGGAAAAAGGGGAATAAGCGTAGACTAAAAAATGAAGACTGTGGATATTCCGAGTTTTTTATCTCAAAATCTACACCACAGAAGCCTCCAAACTATCAAAAAGGGGAATCATTCTAGGGCAATTGAACTTCCTTTGCATCCCATATGTCTTTTGCATATTCATGTATCGTTCGGTCACTGCTGAATTTGTATGAACCAGCCGTGTTTAGGATAGACATCCTTGTCCATCTCTGCAATAAATGGATGCATGTTACGCAGTGAATCGTGATAAAGCACAGATGCAAGCAATTACCTAGAGAAACAGTTATATCTGTGTAAAGACTGCCAAAGAAGTTAGGCCCAGATTTTCAACTTACCTCTTGATCTCCATATGCATCATCCACCCTCTCTTGGCATTCAATATACTCTGGAAAGTCTTTGCCAACAAGGAAGTAGTCACCTTGACCATAGCCCTCATTCCCTTCAAGAGAACCGAGCAAAGGCGTGTAGTTGTATTTTCCAAACACCCCACTCTTGATGTAGTCTTTTGCCTCTTCAAACCTTGGGTCTGGTTTGAACTGTATCCGTAAATTTGGTTACAAAAGTACAGTTAAATTTTAATTACTTGCACAAACATATTAAACCTTACTAAATCCTAGCGTCGACTATGAGCCTCTAAGTGGAAAAGAAATGATGTCTAAAGATTGAGGAAAAATATTAAATAGGATAGAGTAAGTCAGAGATGATATACCTTGCCTTCTACTCTCTCTTTCCTCAGTCCGGCAATTTCAGGTGCTCTAGCACCGAACAGAAAGAAATTTTCTTCTCCAACTTCCTCACGTATTTCAACATTGGCACCATCCAATGTGCCAATTAAGACACATCCATTCATGGAAAATTTCATGTTGCTGGTTCCACTGGCTTCCATTCCAGCAGTACTGCAGAAAGTTTGAAAGGAAATATTGTCAAATGCATTAATCACAGAAAAGGTTTTCATGGGTTATGGAATCTTGCATGGAATCTTGCATGTAGACAGATGAGTTTAACTCAAGCGTCAAATACCTAATATGTTGAGAGAGTTCGCTTGCAGGAATGAGCGTTTCCGCAACACTTACATTATAATCCGGTATAAATACAACCTGGAACAAAAAACCAGATTTGATTTCATCTACTTTCTCAGATAGGCTTTGGAAAGAAATTGATACAATAAGGACAAAAAGGCCAAAAAAATTGTTAGCTAAAGAAAACGAATAAGATTATGTCAACAGGCCATCTCAAAAGCAAGCATGGATGCATAAGATTCATTTTAGCTCAAACAAGTACGGATATTACTAAATTAGAAAGCCAATGAAAACATGTATGGGCCACAAGGTTAGAGCCAGCTTTCCTTCAATACAGACAGATCACATTTACGGAAAATGGATCTATGCTGGTAGCATGATCAATACAGTGCAAAAAGAAGTAAGATTTCAGCAGCATATAGATAGTTGAAAACATAGTATTATAATGTAATCTCTGGAACTGTTTGAGGCTGGTAACAATTGAGCCCATCAAGTGGTCGGAAAGACTCGTATACACAAGTTGAGCTACTAATAAGATTTACCAAGCTGGATGGTCCTGTTGGTTAGGTAGGAAAACAAGAGGCATTATTTGCATCTCAGAGATCAAGAAATAAATCATGCAGAAATTGCATAAAAACAGGTAGGAGAAGATACCTTTAGCAAGTCTCCTATCTCTGTGTCGTGATTGATTGTAGCTCCAACATCTGTTATCAGTTTCACTATCCTTTTTGCCTGCACATATGTTGCAAACGCTTTGCCTCCAAATATGCATACACGAGGGACAAACTTTGCTCTCCTTTCCTCTGGAGTCATTTCCTTCATCTTCTTGTATCGATATACAACTCCCAAAATATTTAAGAGTTGACGCTTGTACTCATGGATACGTTTAACCTGCAGAAAAATATCATCTTTCATGCCAATCGGCATCTCATGATTGTCTCATAACTTCTATCACTCTGTAAATTAAATAAATATTAAAAACATTTGCCTAGATATTGTACCTGTACGTCAAACATGGCATCTGGACTGATTATATATCCTGTTTTTTCTCTAATATATGAGACAAGCTTCAATTTGTTGGCCCTTTTTGCTGCCCGCCATTCTTCTTGTAGGTCTACATTATCAGCAAACTGCACAAATTTGAACTGTCAGCCTCTGAGCTGAAATCCAGGAAAATAGTTCTTATTTGTTAGGGCAAATGCAGAAGGTAGACTGAAGCAAGCATAAAAACTGAGTGCGGCAAAAATTGCCAACAAAAGTGGATCTGACCTTTCGAAGCTCAGCTAAAAGTTCAGTCTTAAGAATCCAATCTTCTGTTCCAAGCCACTTAGTGATAACTTTACTCAATTCAGGGTTGCAAAATCGAATCCATCGCCTAGGAGTTACGCCGTTGGTCTTATTTTGAAACTTTTCAGGCCACATCTAATATCAAACGTTCAAAATAAGCTACAGCCAACTATTTGGTATTTCTGCTACTCTAAAAAGGTGATATCATGAAAGTTATTACAACTCCCTCTGAACTACTAACTATATGGTGGTGTGGGCATTCTTTTTGCATAGAAATTAAGAGCTCTGAAGGATTAGCTCATCAAATAAGCAGTTTCTCACGGTCATATATAAAATAAAATAAGCAAGAAGGGAAAAACATATTACCTCATAAAAATCACTGAAAACCTCTTTCTTCACAATTTCACTGTGGATTTCAGCAACTCCATTAACAGAATGGCCAGCAATAACACATAAGTTAGCCATGCGTACCAATTTAGCTGGTTTAACAACCATATTCTTAGAATTGCTTTTAGATTTATTTTTCTCCTGTGACTTGAGCACAGCTTTGGGTTCAGTTTCTACAGCCTCAGATTTCTCTTTTACAGCTTCTTTAGAAGCTTCAACTTCTTTAGCAGCTTCGGCTTCCTTAGCAGCTTTGGCTTCCTTAGCAGCTTCTTCCTCTCTCCACAGGTCAGAAAATACTGGCACTATAGACTCCGGAAAATCATCGTTTTCCAGGATTCTCATTCCTCTGATCTTGTTTTCCAATCCTTTAAGATCTACTGTATTACTCTTTGCAATGACTTCCTTGATGAACTGCAACGGCAAATAAACAACCAACCTTTTATTAACTTATGAAACTTAAAATGACACATAACTACAGCCAAATATTGATCACAAACAACCGAACTACACATATATAGCCACGAAGATTGTTGCATGTATGATGTGCCTCCTGAAGGATAAACCCTCTGTTAAGTTGTCCTACTCTACATAGTGGCAGGAAGACACATTTAAAAATTCTACAAAGGGCAGAGATAGAACGGGCAGTTCAGACACTTGAGGACTAAACTGAATCTTATTAAATTTTCACACTTACAAGATCTTTCAGCTACAGGAAAAATATTCTTCACAAAATGGATCATAGATAATCATCAGTAAACAAATTTGCACATGCAATATCGCAATTAACCAAAATTTGACCAGGGGCTCACTCTACGCATATCTTGTACCACACCCTCGTGACTTTATAAACAGACTAGAGAAAAATTGTAATAATGAAAAAACAGGAATTGCGAGAATAGGTGATATGAGTAGAACTTCCCCAAGGAAGCAATTACTCATTTGTCTTTAAATGCCTAGAGCCAACTATAGATGGATTTTTAAGATTGAAACTCATTTTAGTCATTGGGTTGAGTATTTGTGCAAATCATATTATACCATTAATTTAGGTTGGAGGAATCTTGTCCTCGGCCTCTGCCTAAGAAACTGTCTGCTTCAGGTTCTGCAATACTACATTTTGTTTCACCTAGTACATGGAGCTCTAACATACTCGTGCTCCTTGTGTAGCTTGATCCCTAGGATACTTGGGCTGCATACATTCTTCAAGAGATTCTTCATACCCCGGCCTTTGGAAATTGTAGGTAATTGGCTCTACCATTAACGTGGAGAATGATTGCAAAGAAATGAAAGCAGAGGCAGTTGCTCACTACAGCAGTCGGCACAAGTCCCAATTGCTGGAATACTACAGAGGACTCGTTTCTTTAATGTACTCGAGTTACAGAGAGAGCCCGATGCTTTTGGTAGGAATGTCCTCTAGATTGGGCAATGATTGCTCTCCTCTTATCTGGTTGGGGTCAGCAATGAGCATCTTTTTGGTTTGGCTAGATTGCATTTGTTCTCTGTTGAAACTTGACACAATCATTGTTGCATGCATTGTTCAGGCTTACAAAGTGGTCCTCATAATGCCCTTAGCTTGGGGTGTCTCTGCATGAAGAAGACCCTATAGCTGGGTCGTGAATCTTCCTCAAGTAATCAGTTTGTAGCTATCTTTGAAGATAAGTATTGTGTTAAATGGTGTGAATTTATAGGTTGTTGTTTCTAGATTTCTAGATTTAATTTATATGCAACTATGGTTATCTTGACGCAATGCTTTTTAATATTTATCTTTTAAATATAGCATGCTAAATTCATGAGTTTACACCCATTTCCACTGTTCAAAGAAATGTATCTGTTATCAAATTCAGATATACACCCTGTACCCAGAGGATGATAACGGGTGGGTGCATTACAGAGTGGTATCATAGCTTCACGTTGATCTCTGCAGTCATGAGAATGGGATAATTTTATGAAAGGTGATTAAAGATATTTTGCATCAAAAAAATCTAAGTCTAAGAACTTAGAAGAGTCCATTAGTCGACAAAAAAATTATGTTAATGCTGAGATGAATCCATTACCTAATGGAAATCTTCTGGTTTCTGCTGCTGATAACTGTTACCAAAAATTCCTTGCCAAGATTTCCCCATTGCAACAAGTTATTCACAAATGTGGTTCCATGATAGGAAAAGCACAGGCAGAAAACACACAGAAAGATGACCCAAAAAGCATGTAGCAGAGTTGATAAGGTCACTCTGCACACCTTAACGGAGGTCACCAGTTCAAATCTTGTGAAGAGACCTTTAAGGCTTACTACACATGGCAAAAAAGGTTGGACTTCCGAAAAATAGACATCAGCATTTAAATGCAAAAGTAGAAAATCAAGTTTGTAACAATAAGGTTTGTAGAAGTAAAAAAATTCAGTGTTTAAAACCCAAGTCACATGGTTCACGTTCGAGTTCAGGTTTGGCAATTATTAGGTTCAGTTAAAATTCAATGTGTTTATCTGAGGTTCAGATGAGGTTGACCATTAGGTCCATATATATATATATATATATATATATATATATATATATATATATATATTATCATCAAGAAATAAGCATCAATAAACATCAAAAATGTTATCATGTACTCGGAAACTGCAAGGATAGATTACGAGCTTGAGCTGTGGACTTGGTCAACGACCATGAGGTTCGTCAAACCTCAATTTTCTTTAAGTTTGCTGAATTTCGAACCTCAAGGTTGAAGTTCAGCAAACTTTGTGACACAGTTGGAGACATCTGCAAGGAGACATATTGCAAATAGGCCATCAACCAAGTCATCACCAAAGAAGAAGAAAAAAGTCATGAAAGTAAGGTTTGTTCAGGTCATAAAAATTGACTAAGTGTGGGAAACATCAACAAGTCAGCATATCAGAAAATTGCATCGGTAATTCACCTAAAGAGGAGGAAATCCAAGTCATCAAAATATTTTTTAACAAGATCATTAAAATCAACCAAGTGTTAGAGACATCAACAAGTTCATATTGACATATTGGACATTGGTAGGTCACGCTGGGGAGGGAATCCAAGGTTGTTGATAAGGAGTTTAAATTTTAATGATACTTGAAAATTGACCAAATGTCAAACGACTTCAGCACATTGGCAATGTTACAGCTCATATTGTATGAGGTTCCACATTGTGATTGTTAAATTTCCTTGAAACTCTGCAACTACTTGGATGAATAACTGAAAAGTTAAAACTGGAGACTAGTTTATTTTTACCAAGATACAAAGTTTCTTAACAATTCATAAATAGCGGAATAAAAACACCATAGATGTAAAAACACATGCACACAAATTGACACACTTGTTTTCTGAGGAAACCCAACCAGGAAAACATGCTTCCTTGATGTGGAATTTTGTTGATGAGCAATTGGATTTGTTACAAAGCAATTTGTCTCTCTGAGACAGTGTTATGCTTCTTCTCACAAATCTCAGCTGGTACAATTCATCTCGGCTTGCCTTGATCACTACTTGATCTTGGCCCTCTAGCACGCAATTGTTCCTCCGCTGCCTCCTTCACTTGCTTGGCAAAACCTGTTGTCTTGCTTCAATTTTGCTCCTCCTTCCTTGTGCACTTGAGCCCCTTATTCCTTGCAGTGATCTCCTATTTCCTAGCACACTCCAGGTCCTTTTTTCTAGCACACCTCAACCTCCTATTCTTTAGGACACCAGCGCCTCTCTCATGCGCACAACAGCTCCTAAATCCTAGTGCACTTGTGGCTCCTATTTCGTAGGACACAAATCCTACGCTCCACAATCAAGGCTCTCTCACAAACTCATGAGCTTTGTTTTGTCACAAACCTTTGTGTACAGAACAAATTGCAATTTAATTGTGCCTTCATCCTCTCCAGTAAAAGCATGATTCTCTCCTTCCATGGGCCAAAGTTTTTAGCACCTGCCAATCTGTCCTCTACTCTCAACCCAGTAGCCATGACCCCACAACCAACAATATGGAGCAAATCTGTCAGCTAGAACCTTCCTCCCTCTGAATTGCTGAAGTCTTTGGGTTTCTGGAAAAGTTTCAAAGGTTTTGGTTCATTGTTTGCAGAATTTAATGATTGCGGCCCTCTTTATCAGCTGAGTGAAATTTGAAACCCTCTATGTACCTTGATGTTAGTGACATTGGTTGTCAAACTCCCCTATCATGTCATTATGAAGACCGAACCTAGTTACATATTTCAATAATTCAATGGTACAAGGATAGACTTGAATAATTATTTATCCCCTTTTATGCACATCAGGATACTGTTGCATGCTGTAGATGGAGAGTTGGAGGAAATGAGACAGAGTAGGTGATTAACTTTAATTCAGGCATAAGACCTTAAATGACTTACAGTAGCTAATAATACACTAACAAAAAATGATATTGTTTTGAGTGTGCCCCTGAACTAGGAACAAAGGTTGGTCTCCATTGTGAATATTGGGTAGATATAAAGAGATGGATGGGTTGTACATATCAAGCAATTCATATAGACAGCATCAATTTTGTATCACAAGAACAATATACCTCCTCATCAATAGTTCGTATTATCTCCATGTGTCTTGGAAGAAGCTTTTGCATAAGCTCAAGAGGCCACTTCTCCAATGCTTCAGGAAGCACAGTATGATTTGTGTATGCCACTGTTCTGCAATATAAATGTGTGCATGTATTAATAAGGATTTCTGACAAGCCTTTTTTAACATAAATATATACAACTCAAAGATACACAAATGTTTGACAGTATAGAGAGACAAATGATCTCAGGTTTAATATAGAACAGTTTCAACACTCAGGGTTCAAGAACCACAAACAATCTTATCATAAAATGTAGAAAGGTTCAAACTTTTACCTCTGAGTAATATTCCAGGCTTTCTCCCAAGGAAGATCTTCCACATCAATCAAGATCCGCATCAACTCAGGTACAGATAATGTTGGATGTGTGTCATTCATCTGGATTGCAACCTTTTCTGGAAACTCTTCCCAATTCAAACTGTGTCCAGAACGTCCTTTGAAACGGGAGATTATATCTTGAAGGGAAGCTGAGCACAATGTATACTGTTGCTTCAAACGAAGAACCTTTCCCTCAGTGGATTCATCCCCTGGATACAAAACATAGCAAATCTGTTGCATGCAAGAAATCCTTAGTAGATGGACATCTAGTCAAACCTAGAATTACTTGGTATTTACAAGAAAACAGTAAACAATAAAAAATTTATAGAAGAATCATTCGATAGATAGTACGGCAGATCTTTGTGCCTTAGTGATGAACATATGGTAAAAGCTAAATTTGGATCGTATTCACTAGATATTAGATAAAGGTTCACCTCCAAAGATACAACTGTTATCAATTTCAGAAGTTCCATATTCAACTTGATCAAAGCTTCCAACATAGTAATTCCTAAACAACAGTTGGACCTTTAAAATCCAGCAATTCCTTATCATCTTGAGAAGAAATTTTAATCCTCTATTGTAGATAACTCCTTTATCAGATGACATGTCAATCTACTCCCCACAAAATTTGAGGTTTTATAGTTCCAGGCTGTTCAAAAACACCTACGCTCTTGAACATCTTACTAAACCAGATGCATAGTTATATGATGAGATCAAAGGCACTATTTTATACAAGATAAACCACTTAGGTTTACCCAGCTGATCATGCAGATACCAGCAAATAAGGTAGATTTATTACTTTATTGAGGAACAGTTAGAGCATATAGGAGTAACAACCTTGTCCTTGCATTTACAAAGACGCAGAAGTAAGATAAACAAACCAATATACCCTGTTCAGTCTATGCATCTAATACAAAAAGCAATTTGGCTTTGCATGCAAAATGAAAAATAGCAATAGGAGCCAGCTTCCTGTGTTTTACTCTGAGAAACACCTTACAAGCATTGATGAAGATATTGCCTTGACATGACGCAAACAAAAGATTCTTCTCCAGGGTTATTAGTTTCCTAGCAATGGCTCAATGTATGAAATAAGCCGACTTAAATGTTATTATTTTATTGAATTTTTTTCCCAACCTATACCACATTAGCATTACTTCACATGACACATCTCCCTCATACTGGGTTGTAGAATAAACCAAGGCAATTATTACAATATTTAATCTCATTTCACAAGCTTAATTCAACATCTTAATTTGCATTTACACCAGACGGGGTGACAGAGATATGCTGGCAAGAAGCTGTCATACCACAGACAGCTGGTCACAGCCCCATCAGCTTATATAACACCCCTCCTCATGAACACAGAGTTGGGGAAATCATTCTGCAGCAATGCAGGAATCTGCTCATTATCACATAGCATGGAAAGATCCCTCTATTGGTTTGATGATGGTTTTATGAAGTCTGATCCCGTCAGGGGAAGCCCCTCCTCTGGTTTATCTTGGCAGTGGACTAACGGAAGAAGCATTATGTGATTAGGTAGACAAGAGAGGTGAGGGTGAGAGACTAGTGGGCACACCCTCTTTTATGATTTCGGCGTACTTGCTGGAGGAAAAATGAACTACACCTCTCCAAGTCTAGTTCTTAAAGCCCTTGAAGAGAACAGAGGAGAGGATGGTCAAAAGAGGCAAGTGTAGAACACCAAAAAAACCCAAAAGGAGAGAAGGCTACCCATTCTCAAATCCTACCAGCTGTGTGTTCTCCCAGGAACAGAACGAGGAAAGTGGAGGCGGTCAGCATACATAGAGGCTACCAGATCATAGATGTGCCACTCAGATAGTCCCAAGAAGAAAGTAGAGCTCATTCAAGACAGAATTAAGCAAAAGAGGGCTCAAACTACAGATGCAGTGGTAGAGGCAGGTAAGATAAGATAATTTTATCAATGTCTAACAAGTGACGACAAAAGTAGGTCAATTGATTGAAGAGTACTAGTATGAGTACAATGTTGCAGTGCAACTGCATCACCTAGAAAATGCTGAAAATAATACAAAGAAAGAAACCTACATAAAAATAGCATCAGAAGTTCAGAACATATGTATAAAACTGTGAGAAAGGGATGATGATACTAAACACTAAGTGAGTCTCCTGAGTCTGATCGATGAGGGAGTGGGAGGTCAAGTGGGCATTGACTCACTGTCAGAGTTCCCTAGAACCCTCGAAGAGCCCGACTGCATGATCCTAGGGTTGATGTACGAGCAAGGAATACTCCTAGCATCCAAGGTCAAAAGAAGGAAACTCAGAATGGATCTCTTGTCACTCCTCTGGATCTGGGAGGTAGTCTAATGGGCATGTAGTGCTCTCTGTTGGAGCCATCTGGAGCTGATCTCTCTGATGTTCTGAGAATATGTGCCATGATGTACAGAACAGCACCTCCAAACTAGTCTCGATGAGATTGGGTGGACTCCCATGGGGAGGCTAAAAGGAGAAACCTGAGGTCTCACCATGCTGCTGTCTGGTGCATTTTGGGACTCTGCCTGTGTATTTTGGGACTCAGCCTGATCATCCCAAAGCGGGGCATGAAATGTGGGACCTGAGACCTAAGGCTGAAAATCTCCCTGATGAAGAGGGCTAACCAACTCTGGGCAGAGTCATCCCTTAGCCAGGGCACTCAAGAGGCAGGGATTCAGAATATGCTAGGATAATGGATTTTTATTGGCATGTCAAGGAAATGGCGGCATCCAAGATCGGAAGGGAAAAGGTTAATCCTATACAAGAGAAGCTAGATCAAATCGACGGCAAATATCATGCATTCATTACTGCTATTCTCACTTCAGATGAAGAGGACAATGGAGAGGAAGATAATGCTGAGAAAGAAGCCCTGGATGTTGCTGCTGAAGGAAAGGAAGCTAGGACTCCTCCCAATCCCATTCGCTCGGACACTGAAGCCAAGGAATGACCTCCAAACCCACTTTGTTTTGACTAGTTTTTATGATGAATACTGTTTCAGCTCTAGATTTTTGGCTTATATGCCAGTAAGTTCAAGTACTCTACAGCCCAATGTGGGGGAGATCTCCATGTGTATGTGTGTCACATGTAACAGAAATTAACTAAAATGGAAAAAGAAAATACACATCCCACATCTAATATCAAAAAAATAAAAGGGACAAAATAAAGTCATGACCTTTTATTTCTTTTAATTAATTAATGTATTGTTAAAAAAAGCTAGCATAAATCCACCTTAACTCTGGATGTTTTAAGCAGCAGCAAGTTTGCACCTGGGTTTTTTAATCCCTCTTGATGTTCACTAGATCCATAGTTAAGATGGATCTAAAATAGCAGGTAAAGAAAATAATCATCCTAAAATACCAAAAGAATGTGTGAGACTTGATCTCAACTGAGAAAATGTTAATCACAAGTTCAGGAGAAGTGAAGTATAATACCCAGAGAAAAAGTCAATTAGAACATGAATTTTGATCACTGTGCTCCCTTATAGTTAAAACTTTAAAACATGTTAATATTAACTTGTAAGTGATTGATTGCACTTAGAGAAGCAAGGTGCATCTGCAACCTGGGATGGAAGAGATCTCCATGTATGTGTGTCACGTGTGTAATTACTAATGCTAATAAACTAAAATTTAACCAAAAAAAAAAGATGAAGTACCACATCTAGTGTCAAAAGAAGATTGAGTATGCAAAAGAACTTTAAAAAAAAAAAAACAATCTTTTTTTCTTTTAATTAATTATCACAACATAAGAAAATAAACTAGCGTGGTCCATCTTAATACCACAGCTTTTAAATGGCAAGAGAATTGCACCTGGATTTTTTTTATTCCTCTCACTGCTTAATAGACAGATGATTAAGATGGATCTATGCTAGTCAACGTTGATGCTGGTGTTTCAAAAGTTACCTTAATACATATGTATTTAAACACATTTTCAACATTAAAGAGGACATGATATAACAAAAGACTCAATATCATCAGGCATATCATCATCATTAGAGAGGATACAACACAACTTCAAAGGGGTATTACTATCTTCAAATACAGTTATTAAAAAGGATGTGGAATAACATTTCAAAATGCTTCCACTAACCCCAAAACAGACTAGCCCTAGAGAACTTGATGACTGGCATAAGCCTACCTTTGCTGCATTAAGTTGGGCCTCCGCTGCTTTGCTGTGTTCACCTGCAGTGAATGCTTGAAGATCAAAATCTTCAGCACGAACTTCTGTTGACCACAAACGTAAATTGAGTGTGGTTTTGGTCTTATAGCCAGGGATTGGAACATCATATGCAATTGCGTTAATATCCTCCCCACCAACCCATCGTTTTGTCCCATCAGGCCTATTCTCAACTTTTCCAAAAAATTTAATAGGGTACGAAACATCGTGCCTTTCAATTTCCCAAGGATTCCCCATCTGCAAGCCATCAAACAGATTAGCTAGTCTCAGTCTATCCATTCGGGAAAATTTCTTCCAGATCATCCTGCTCGAAAAATTAATGCCAGATGATATAATGCAATTGAAATTTCTCAAAACCAGCAGCAGAAACGCACAAATTGTTTTTACTGTCGTGACTGAAATGTGAGAAAGAGGTTGGATGAAAGTTTATCGACATATACAACAAATGGTTAAAGATAATACAACATATGCATCGTCATTTGTCACATACAATACATTACCTCCAGCCAACTTTCAGCTACTTCCTCCTGACCATCTTTTGTTATATTCTGATGGAAAAGGCCATACTTGTATCGAAGTCCATAGCCCCATGCAGGATAATCAAGTGTTGCCAAGGAATCCAAAAAGCATGAAGCCAACCTTCCCAACCCTCCATTTCCAAGTGCTGCATCTGGCTCCTACATAAACCACAACATCGAAAGGAAGGATCAGACAACTTACAAACAACTAACGGATTAGAGGATTGGAATATAGATCTTCTCATGAATCAAAGCAAGCCTAGTGGTTATCACCCAACCCTATGAGAATATATGCTATCAAATGGAAGTGCTGACGTGCAATTATAATTTAACCTCCCAAATCCTTTGAGAATAGAATGAGCCCAATAAGTTTTGGAGATGCCAGTAGAAAATAGGAACGAAAAAAATATATAAATAAGCTACCACATAACCTCATCATTTTCAGTATGTACCTGGTACTATAGTATATGCATGTTTTATAGAAGGCGACAAAGAAGTTTAAACTTAATTTTTAAGGGCTTATGCAGGGACGATGTTTGAGAAGTGACCAGCACGAGGTAAGATAAAATGTTATAACAACGAGTAAATTTGCAGAGGCAGCAATCGACCATAGACAAGATGAATGTGGAAAAAGTATTGATGTGGCAATTACATCTAGATTCAGATTTGATCAAAAGTCTAGAACGGTAAAGTCATTGAGATTTTATTCGATTTAAGTGTTATTATTTTCATTGTATAATTGCATTTCTTATAACTGAAACGACAGGGCAACAGTTATGCTATGCTTCTGCCTATAAAAAAATATTCTTGCAGTGACAGAATCTCAAAGACTGTTTACAGGCAAATAGTCAAAAATAACTTACGCTAATATCAGAGTGAGAAATACACTACCTTCAAAAGGAAAGCAGCTATCTCTAGATTGGACCAGTCTCGAAGAAGCAATGTCTAAACCAGTATCCAAGTTATATGCAGTCTTAGGAGAAGACAAAAGATTATTTAGCAAATGGTAAGAATCCTTGGTTGGGCTTGTAATATGCATTGCCTGTCCTTGCACAGTTACTTTATGTTTATGAGCCTTAAAGCAAAACCATATAAATCTTTTGTTTTCGTGATGCTGCCATATAGATAGGTTTAGAGCTTCCATTCCCTTGGGTTGTCCAAGATACCTTTCTGCAATTGTTGCTGAGCTACAAATCAAGCATGTTACTTTCTATTCTGAAAGAATCAGATAGACATGACAACCTCTCTTAGCCAGCATTTTTTACCTTCTCCCTTTTCAAGAACGCGTGGCAGTTACCTCTTTATAAGGCAATGGTCCAGACTCCAAACACATTGACATCCCTTATTTGAAAAGTAACAGGTTCGTAACAAGCAGTAACTGAATGTGACCAGCTGCTACTCCCTAAAAACCATTTTTTATATGTTGAGAATCATGCTAACTTTAGTCTGATTTCCTGTAAGACCCATTTCTCTATGTAGACTACACCACTCCTAATTTTAAGAGACAGTTTGTAGAGAAACCAAGCATTGTTTCTGATATTCTAGGGTATGAAAACTTCAAGTACATATCTGATTTCTCTACCCAGTTTCATTTCGTGTTTGCTGCACTCACATAGTTGTTATGCTGGAATTGTTGAATATTGCATGCTTCATATCGGCTAAAAAGCGGCTATATTGAGAGCATGAATATAGCCGAAATACTGAAAATTTAAATGCCCAACAAGCTTTTCAAGCAACTGTCTTTGAAGATATTAAAGAAGATGTAAAAAAAATACTGAATACCTGCTCAGCAACACTTTCAAGATTAGATCCCAGCTTGCTCAAAGCCTCCGCATATGCATCTGTCAGCTCTAAATTACCAATTGCATTCAACAGAGCCCTACCCTGAACAAACATCAATTGCAGTAAGTTAAACATACAACTCCAAAACCTGCTTGAGGAGAAAACATTAGAGCATAAATTCATGCAAGCAGCGAATATTAACAAGACAAGGCCATGAGAATCCACAAATGAGCTACAGGATTTTATTTAAATCGACTTATCTGTCTTAGTTAAATGTGTTTGACCCTGTCCTAGTTAGAACTGTTAGACATTGTGTTAGACATGTGAAGCAGCACATGCCAAGGGAGAAAATATTAACAACAACATTTGAAGGCCTAAGCCTTGCATAACAATAACCGAATATAAAAGTACTTGTTTATAATCTACAAGGGGTTTTCAATGAAAAAAGGAGATTGGAAGGAAGTTTCAATCTTAGACAAGGAAGATTGGGATGGCTGGAGGAGCAGGAAATAGGGAGACAAGACAGTCTTCATTAAGGCAAAGATAGGAAAGACCCCACTCAAATTCCAAATGAAAAGATTCTCAGATGCACAGATGTATATCTGACTGGAGTAGTAGTAATGAAGCCCTTTTTCCTCTCCATCAAAATAGGTAATTATTACAACCAGCAACAAAAAGAGAAAATAGTACATGTTTTTTTCCTCATTCCTTGTATGGCTTAAACTGCTTTGAATGTTGCCTTTCTTCTCATAAAATACAGGCTACTGTATTTTTGCTTATTTAATCCATATATAAGCTCAGACGTTGAATATGACTGACCACAAATCATATGCCCCAATGTGGGATACATCCTTTGCTAGAAGCACCATATCATAAAGCATCAACGGCCCAAAACCAGGTACAAAATAGAATGCAGTCTTGCAAATTAATTTGTATAAAAAAAAAATCAAATTTGAAGGATAGGGGAAAAAATAGGAAGCAAACCGATGGTATGAACAAGACATCGATACTCCATTGCTGAAGAGAAAAACTTGGACATTGAGTTACAAAGTACTATAACAACAACAAGCAATTCTGCCCAAAGCACCATGTATGGACAAGGAGGGAATTCACCCTAGAGAGGAGTGAAGCAATTTACGGAAGGTTGATCAGCTAGAAAAGAATCCTTTACGTTTGCATAAATTTTAAAAGGAAACTCTACTTTGATGGCCCCATTAATGATGGTGAATGTTGGGGTGCTACTCCTCAATTGGAGTTTAAGAACCAAGTGCAAGTATGACGGACATAGATTCAAAATGAAAACCCTAGTAGAGACCACATTGGTATTACCCAACAACCGGCCGCATTGCTTGAAAACTCCTTTGAAATTTAAAGCCAAGGTGGGCACCAAACTATTCAAGGATGAGCTTCATCCAAAGAAAATAGGCCAATGCTTTAGATCATTGAAACTTATTCTCCAAGACAAAAGAACTGGAACTGACATGCAACAACTATTTATAGCGAATTATCAGTTAAATGATTGATCACTATTTGTGAATTAAATCAGATGTAATTCACTAGACCTCTCACTAGCTCATCTCTCAGTTAGAACTAGTTAAATTGATTTTAACTCAATTGAGTTAACTAATTACAACTCACAAATAACGAAAACTAGACCCCCTAAAAATAGGAAAATCCTCTACATGCCTCCTCTTAGACCCACAACTCAAATTTCCTAAGCTAACTCAGTCTTTCTGACTTAGTTAACTAATACAAGTTGTCATGAGATGAAATTACAATTTCTCTTCCAATTTAATTAAGGGAAAATTAAATCAGAAGCCCCCATTAGGTGTCATTTCAACAGTCCCTTTCAACAAGACAAGGATTATGTGCTACCCCGATCATGTCTCTGTAAAATTCAAATTTACTTCTTGCTAGTGCCTTCATCAAGATGTCTTCATCTTGCTCCTCCGTGGGAATGTACTCTAATGACATAATTTGCCTCTGCACACAATCTCTAAGATGGTGATACCGGACATCAATATGCTAGGACCTGTCATGAAAAATTGGTTTAACCGAGAGTTTGATGCAACTTTGGTTATCATAATGTATCACAGTTGAATCCATCTATCGACCAAACAAACCAACAAGTATCTTCCTCATCTAGATGGCCTCACATGCTGCCTGATTGGCCGCCATGTACTCTGCGGATAATTAGTATGAGGACACTCTATTTTTTTATATAAAGAAAACTTTGATAATATTCTGTATTTTGATGATGAAAAAATATGGGTAGTAGGCAGTAAAAACTCAGGACTGCAAGAAGGGCTTAGGATTAATTAACAAGTTTTTCTGGTTCCATCAAATCTGAAGCACTGGTTCACATGGGCTAAGGCTCAAATGTTAAATGATTCTAGCTTGGGTTGTTGAATGGCCTTGAGTCCTAAAGAATATCTTATCCTTGTCTAGAGAATGGAGGGTGGGGTGCTTGGCTATGGCTCAAATGTTAAATGATTTTGGCTTGGGTTGTTGAGAATGGAGGGTGGGGTGCTTAGCTTGGGTTGTTGAATGGCCTTGAGTCCTGAAGAATATTTTACCCTTGTCTAGAGAATGGAGGGTGGGGTGCTTGGTTAAGGCTCAGATGTTAAATGGTTCTAGATATCTTACCCTTGTCTAATGTTAAATGAGTCTAGCTTGGGTTGTTGAATGTCCTTGAGTCCTAAAGAATATCTTACCCTTGTGAATGGAGGGTAGAGTGTTTGGTTAAGGCTCAGATGTTAAATGGTTCTAGCTTGGGTGGTTTAGAGAAGATGTTATTCTCCCCACCTATGTTCAAATCTTGCTGATGATATATTTACCTCTCCCGAGTTGATTGGGGCTAGCAAGGTAATAAATATTTCACTCTAGCTTAAGTGCTTGAGGTGGAATGAGATGTTTCCAAACTTCTTCTTTTTTTGTCAATTTAGTCTATTGTGGGTGGTTATGAGAAACTTGTTATCCCCTCCCGGGTTGATTGGGCTAGCAAGGTAATAAATATCTCACTCTAGCTCAAGTGCTTGAGGTGAAATGAGATGTTTCTAAACTTCTTCTTTTTTTTTTGGTCAATTTAGTCTATTCTTAGTGGTTAAGAGGAAGTCATTATCCTTCCCATTCAGGTTCAATTTCAAATCCAGCTAGTGGCATATTCGTCCTTCACTTCACTTCAAATCCAGCTAGTTGCATATTCGTCCTTCACTGTCCAATTAGGGCTGACAAGGTAGCAACGATCTCACCCTAACTTAAATGTGTGAAAGTAGCTACTAGCCCTATGGGTTAGGGCAACCAATTGTCGAAAATGTTACTGAACATTGGTTAGTTACATACAAACAAGCGTTCCCTTGAAAAAAATATATAATTATAGAGATTCAGATATCAGCATATACTAAACTGCCTTTATATACCTTTCAATATATTATGTTGTTAATGTGGAGTTATATCTCTTAGAACATACATATTCCCTGAATATATATACCTCCGAACATATATTATACTTAAGCAAAAATTCATATTCCCTGGCAAACAAACTTAGTATACGTGCTCCTCCACAGAAGAAAATGGAATTTAGCTGTATTCCCAATCACAAACCCCCAAAAAAATGAAGAAGAAGAATGAGATCCGATAGAATCATGCCTGTAAAAACTCCATTGATAAATAATAAATCTGCTTAGGATTAATCTCATCATAGTACTCCGTTATCTCATTCCACCGTCGGATCAGACTATCTCGTACGCTCTCAGCAGTAGCCACGTAAGCTTGTGGCACCTCAAATTTAAAAGGCGAAAAACAAGGCGTGTACTCTGCATGATATTTAATATTTGACGCAATAGATGAAGGATCGGCCGCCGTAGGCTGAGCAACAGCAGGAATTTCTGCAAAGATAAATCAACTACATATTATTCTCGAATTTCAAGGTAAATATACTGACAAGAATTTCAAGTAAACGAATTTTGGACACGTGCGTACAAATATCCCAAACTTCTGACGTTAAATGTTTAAAGATTTATTTCAGCCAAATGACATTCGGAATTGAAAAATATAAAACTGGAATTGACATGATTTAAGCTTCCGCTGCATATTTAAGACTCTTACTACAGTTTAATGGGGAAAAAAATCACATAATGTAATCTGTAATTTCCAGAGTAAAGTGGCTGATTTGTGCACTAAATGTTAAGCCGAAATTTCGGAGTAAAAGCTGAACATAAAAATGCATCGATCACACTCTAGATTTCTGCACTAAATGTTAACCCGAAAATTCGGAGTAAAAGCTGAACATAAAAATGCATCGATCACACTCTACATTTCTGCACTAAATGTTAACCCGAAATTTTGCAGTAAAAGCTGAACATAAAAATGCATCGATTACACTCTAGGACGCTCGGATTTTAGACATTTTTGCCTGAAGATCGAGCTTCTCTCGCAATTTTCAGATCAAAAATACAAATATTCACTCGCACAATAGAATATTTTCGAAAATGGAAAAAAATATAGCAAAATTATCAATGAAATTCAACGAGAAATTCTTACCTTCGCCAATAGTATGTTTTGTTTCAGGTTCGCTGGCGACACTACGAATGGAAACGAGTGGACACGGGCAGCCAGAGCGAGGAAATCTTCCCAGCCGTGGCTTCAACTTCGTTCCAGTAAAACTCGATCGATGAGCAAGGGATCCCCCATTACACTCAGAACGAAGGAAAAACGCATGCGCCTGGCCGCAAAAGGCTGACATCTCTTCTCTTCGTTTAACGAGATTCGATCCCGCGACCTCTGAGTTCGCTGCACAGACTCGAGAGTGTTTTCCACTGGAAGAGTACCTTAAAATGATTGAAATGTAGATCAGGTTCGGTGGGCCTGTAGCGATCGTCACGGTAAATAAAGATTTCACCGCGAATGATCTGAGATGCCGATGAGGTTCGGTGGCCTGCACGGATCGTCTCAGTAATGGAGATTTCACAACGGTTGTATCGTTTAACTGCGAGTAAATTTATTCATTTAACACGTAGGAGCACACGCGTTTAATACAGTATTTATAATAGTAAGATTTGTATATTGAGATCTGAATTTTTTTTTAAATGAATAAAACAGATCGATCGTATTACGTGTATATTATTATTAAATTAATATATTCACAATCTTTGAAAAATATCTAGAATTTAGATATCACGAGCTAAGAAAAGGTAGTAATGCTTGAATATAAAGAATAGAGGTATTGATTTATAGTATAAAAAATAATTTCAAGGTGTATAACTGTTAAGTTTGTTTGGTTTAGGTGTATAATTGTTAAGGTTGTTTGGTTTAGTTCTATTAAGGGAGAGGGGTGGTAACGGTTAGGCGTATTTCGAGGAAATTTTTAAATTAGTGTTTGTTTTGGGTTTGGAAATTTTTTATAAATAATTATGTTGAGATTTATGTTTTATTTAGTAGGGTTTGTTAATAATAATAATTATTATTAAAATAAAATGGTTTTTAGGGATATAAATTAATTGGTGATAGAATGTATTGTTAAGATATTTTTTTTGTGATATTGTTGATTCAAATTTAATAGTAATAGCTAGTGGAATTCACCTCATGTTACGTGAGTATAAGCTAAGCTTAGTTACTAGTTTCTTTAGACACAAAAATAAATAAATAAAACCAAATTATTGATTTTCAGTAGAAGACTCATAGGTTATTATTAAATTGATGGTCTTGAACTCAACATGGTCCAACAACAAACTTGCTTCAATTATAGCTTGAAACCAGAAGGAGGTATGTAGCCTACATAGGATTGAGTTTCACCAACTTTTAAGAGAACACAAATATCTCATTGCCCAACACGCTTGTTTTCCCAACAAGGCCACCACTGTGGATTTTTGGGGCAGTGAGATCTACCTATTTTGCATGGTAACTTAAGACAATTGTATTTTGTACTTTTTACTATTTAACAAAGTTTTTCTTGTCATATAAAGGACTCCTAGAGGAGAGTTCAATTTGCAATAGTCATTTTATGAAGTATTACGTAAACTATGAGATTCAAGGTTCAAATCCCCATGGGCTAAGCTTAAAAAAACCAAAGTTTAAATTGATCTTCTATATTTATTAAAAAAAATTAGCATACCTACACAACCTACTTTGAGATGGTGTTGTCCAATATAATACTAAGGTACTTAAATTTGATAATAGGATATGCTAATACCATATATTGTATAATGTTCCACATTGTTAATTGTATCACATTAATGGAAATTTGTTGTTGGTTCCTTGGAACTATTGGACCAACTTGGGGGGATTCATCTTCATTGGGGTCCTTCTCTTCATGGCATTGGATCATTTAATCCAGGTGTTTAGTTTAGGGGGTATCATTTCTCCTTAGTTGGATGTTTGTGTTAACTATTTGATGGTATTCTTACATGTGCTTGCCTTGTTGATTACCCCTTGGTTTCATATTTTATGATAAATGGAGCATGCTATCTCATTGTGGTGTGGTTGTTCTATTTATTGTGGACATAAATGATGGTTTTATCCCCCCAAAGGATTAGATGGTGGTGGTGGTAGTGGGAGGTATATGTATCGTGAAGTTGTTATTGATATTTCCTAGTGACTTGGTCGACTGATGTATGATGTTGGTGTCACTAAGAGGGGGTGTTTTTACATGGTCCTCGTGTGTTGGATGTGTGAATGAGAGCATACTTTATGATTGGATGGGTTAGCACTTTCTTATAACCCTTTCTCTTATGTTGTTAATTTGGTGAGATGAATGATACTACCTCCGTGGGATTCTCCTAAGTCAATTAAAATTATGATGCAATATTTGTTAGACATCACATTATGGGGAATGTGTTTCATGATGTTAATATCCTTGTCAATGTACATTTTATAAGTTTGAGTTGAAGGGGGGACAATACATGTGATTTGATGGTTCCTAAAGTTAGATGGTGATTTTTGATGAGTAATCCCTTGGTGGTGGTGCACTTTAGGTTAGACATTACATTATGTTGCTATCGTTGTGGAGTTTTACTAGGCATAATAGTTTTTGTTTACATGGTACAACACCTTATTCGAGTGCACCCCTCATTGACACTTGTTAGTAGTGATCTAATCTACTAGTGAATGTTTGGAGGGGGCTAAGGCTTTATTTCAACATTAACCTTTGTGCACATTTTGAGGTTGATTTAATTATTCAATGGTTAAATTAATATAATTTATTCAAATTACAACTAATATCTTGGGCACCTAACGTCACTTGCTTCCATTTCATACTTGGAGTTCAATGAGGATTTTTAGTAGTGTGCCCCACTTGTTGGGCATATTTTCAAGCCATACATTTGTTTATTGTTTCTTGGAGAGATTGTTGCACTTCTCTAGGGTGCACTATCTTGGGTTGGTTCGACATATTTATGACATGGAATATGTAGGAACATTTTTGGTGGTTTATTGGTGAGGTATAAACACCTTTGTCACATTATCCCAAGGGCATGGAGATATTATATTATTTGTTGGTTGGTTAAGGTAGTCATATGGCACACTTTTCTAGTGTGCACGTCTCCTAGGTTCTTTCTCATATTTATTGCATGAATGTATTAGCTACAATTGACATCTTTTGACCTTCATTAGAGAGCACCCACACCCCTTTGACTCAACATATATACTATTTTGTGTGAGGTGGTTATCGAGGGAATTTAATGGGAGGTGTGTGGCATACTTAGAGGAATTCCACATGCTCTTCCTTGGTCTCCTTTCTATTTTTGGAGATTCCTCTTGAAGGGCACACATGCTTTGAGGGTTAATAGTTTACGTTCCATCTATTGTGTATCTTGTAGAAAATTCAGCATAGACATTCCATCACCCAATTTTGGAGGTATTATAGGGGAATTAGGTCAAATGTAGGCAAGGATAACCCTCATCTTATGAAGGGCGGGAAGCCCCATATTTCTTTGGCCTAGAAGTCTTGAGGGAGGTGATGGAAAGTAGATTATTGACCGTAAAAGCAATCCTTGGAGCAGGGCATGCCTTGAAAGTAGCAATGAAATGTTAATCTTGTCCATCAATATTGGAGGATAGGAAAGCACTTTAAAAAACTTTCCTTGGGTCACTCAACGGATCTCCATAAACTTAACATCATTTTGATTCAAGAAATTATGGGGGATGAAAATACCAATATAGAAGACCTATCCAAATCCTAAGAAGAATAGACTTTTTAAGCAACATATATAGATGGAAATTTTGGGGTTTATTAATTACTCAAAGGAAGCATTTCGCAAGGTTGAAAAATTATATTTACATAGCCTCATGTATTGGAAACAAATTAATCTCAATGGAGCAAAAGAAAGCTTTTATAGTGGTGAATATGTATGTTCCTTGTGAAGACAATTTTTTTTAGGAGGATGTGATGGGTCATAATTGTTTTAAAGTTGAGAATATAATTATGTGGGAAACCTAACCTTATGACTAAAAGGGAAGAGAAACAGTGGAATTCAAGAAGGGATAATCCACCAATAGACTTCTTAAAATCTCGAAGAAGATCAACTTGAGAGCGTGGAACCGGTTAAGATGCCTCCCACATAAAGAAACATGTGGGAAATGACATATTCGCTCTCTAAAATGTTAGATTGGTTTTTAGTTTTGAAGCTATCATGAGTGAACCTAAAAGAATCATAACCTAGATAAATGTTGGGGGTGACTCTGATCATCTCCCTATCCTTCACCAATTGGAAAAGGAAGGCAATAAAGCTAAGCTTATTCTAATTTAAGCTTGGATTTAAATATTTTCAAGCCTTCGAGAGGCTTAAATCAAGGGTGCCCAATGCCACCCCTTATGTCCCAATCATTGCAGAAGGATTAATTAAATAGGGTCATTGAGAGGTAGAAACATAGGTAGATCATTTAGTTTTACTCATTTGCTTTTTATTGATGTGGCAAGGGATGTACAAAATTAAAATGGATTATGATTCTTTATGGTACAACTAAAAGTATGGAAGTTGATATGTTAAAATCTTAAATTATGTTTAATGAGGTACAAGAGGAGAAAATGATAATTATTCTTTAGATGTTTCCTTTTGAAAGAGTGGCATTCCATGAAGGCTTTAACTACCATGGGTTTTAACTAAAACCAAATGACTACATGAAAGGAATATAAATAGTTGATTGATAAGATTGAACCAACCAGTGGTGTAATCAATGGCTCCCTTTAGGAGGTAAGTTCGCACTAGCTAAGTCTTTGGAGGAAATACGTATTTGTGGGAAATCAATGGATTTTGTCCCAAAAAGGTGCTAGAGGTTATGATGAATAAATGTTTCAATTTTTTGTGAACAGAATAGAGGAAAACTAACTATATCCTTTTAGTTGAATGGAAATCATTGGTTAAGCCCGAGGAGTCAGGAGAACTTATATTAAGTTTCTTTGCATTTGTCCTGCCATGCTAGGATATAAGCAAGGCTTAACTATTTGACTAGGCCTAGGCTTAAAAGGATGTCTAAGTAGGCATAACCATTTTCAATGAAGCATGTGAGGTTAGGAGCTTAAAAAATATGTTTATTTGGGAGGGATTTCACAATAGAGTGTATGGAGGCTAACATGCAAACATTATTTGTGGAGTTAGGTGGTGGTCCATAATTACAAATTTGTTCCTCTCCCAATATAAGTATGGATAAGAAAGGATAATATATATTCAAATAACAATTCTATAATGTGAAAGCCCATTGTTGGGCAATTGATCAATATAGAAAATTGGAAATGAAAACTAAGCAAAAAATGATGCAAACTCCTAGGTAGGAAGTGGTGATGAGTATAAATTGCTAATATAAATGGTTTCAAAGATTCAAAGTCTGAGCATTCATAAGATAGCACAAGCAACAGATCCTACTAGTGTTGGGAGTATATACTATAATATTAGGTTATAGAGCACTTGTTAAGAAAAATAAATTTATAGTGGGAAGGCTTAGTGGTGGAAATCCCTTTGGAGGTTAAAAACACCTTTGAAATCAAAACTCTATATGTGGTTTTACTTAAGGGATAAGGCACTTACATGGGAGGTTATTTATAAAAGTAATTGAAAAAGACTTGGAAGATGTATTTTATGTGAGCAAGCAATGAAATCAATCAACCATTTACATAGAAACACAATTTAGGCAGAATTGGACTTGGTGTCTAGGTAGAGGGGAGGATGGAATGATTAATCTATAAGGGAATGCCTAAAAAACTAGATTCAAAATGAGGAGCTCAAAGCATATAGAGCTCTCTTATTAGTGGCCTCTTGGGACATTTTTTTTGTGAATCGAGGTTTTTCTATGAAGTCAAAAGATTACAATTTCCAATTACATTTCTCAAAAACCTATTGGCCCCACTCTTACTAGATTTATTGGCCAATAGATGCATACCCAAATATAGAACAAAATTCCAAAATGACACAAGTTTACAAAGGCTATCAGGAAAAAAATACCAAAAAACCAGCAAAACCAAAATACAACCAACTATCATCAAACATCTTCAGAATATATCGGGACAGGGTGATCTGGACCTGATCCAGGAGATGGCAAAGGATTGAAATCACAACGAACATGCCCCTCCATGTGATTCAACTTGGTCTCTATATGGTGAAGCCTTTCATGAATGCATTGTTGTGCTCTCCACAAACTGACCAACATGTCATGCGTCTCCCATAGGTTTCGTTGAATGTGATTCATGAAGTCTAGAATGTCATTATGATCCTCTTTTCGGGGCCGATTGAGCTGATCTAGGGAGCTACCCAACTGCCAAGTAATATTCGCAGTGTCTGCCGACAATGGAGTGTTCACCATTGATGGAAAAGACAGTTCCATGGTTTCTCCTTGTCACTGTTCATTAGGTTGTGGTATCATTAGAATACCCCTGGTCTCCACCCCACGACGTACCCAACCTCGATGGGGTTGCATATCGGTCTGAAAGCCAAATCGGTCACAACACTCAAGTGTCTGAAATAATGATTCAACCTCTACCAACCAACCACTAGAATTCCCAACTTTCCAAATGGAGACAACAATAATAAACCACAATGCACCTTGCTAAACACCAAACACCCATTCCTCTCGAGGATACATGGGAAACAAAATTGAAATCATAGAATTAGTCACCATGAATTTACCAACCAAACTAAGGATTTTCTACTTGATGTGGATAACCACAATAGTTTTGAGACCAAATCCATAGATGTTACTTGAATCTTATAATTCGGTTGCTTCGTGAAAAGTTTCCTGTCGCGCAACTCATTGCCAACTTGCCAGATAATCTCGCATAGGGTTTCTTGCTCTCTATGGGTTTGGGGACAAATTCCTTGTAGGATTCCCCCTTCTAACACTAAGCTAAGACAAAGTACCTTGCCCTCATATCTCTTCTCCTCCTTCAGCGCACAACCTTACAGCCTGTCATACATCCTTCCTGCCATTTTATGCTACTCTAATTGTTAACAGAAGAAATGTCATCGACCTCCCCGCAAGTACAAAATTCTAATTATCGACATAACTAGCATGTAAACCATTAATGACCACTGTGCGATGACTTGGAGCCTCACATGAGCACGGATGTAGCCCGATTGCTTCATATTAATTCACCATGTGTCAGGAGGAATCGTGGGGTAGCGAACCCCCTCCACAATCCCTAATGCCCTATACCGTGTCACCCCTGTTGAGGATTGGAGATTTTAGTTACACACAACTTAGGTGTATTTCAAGGTAAAGGGGTGCCTTCTTTTCAATGTGCTTCATGTATTAGAATTGTTTTTGATGAAATGAAAATATTTGTAAAGAGTATTAAACAAAGACTTTGGAACATCCTTTAATAAATAGCATTTTGATAGAAAGCCCAAAGCACATACAAGTTAGTAGAATAAGTGACATGTTATTTTGATCTAAAATTCATTACTTTTACTTGATTCAAATAATATAACTAAATGGTTAGCATTAAAATTGTTCACCAAACTAATCTTAAAAAATTATAAAACCTACGCATCTTTAATAATTGTTTAATATTTATAAACTAAATAATCAATAAATTTAAAATAGATAACTTATTTCTCTTCTCAATTTTAAAATAAAATTGTTTTACAATCAACCTTATAAAACTTTACTCATCCTTAAAATTTTAATCTCACCTACCTTTACAATTTCAATATATATATATATATATATATATATATTTTTTAAAAGTCCATCTTTTCCCATTTGTCAACACAAAAAAAAATATGAATGATTACTAGGAAAAAAACAAATATTTGATGTGGGCCACAAATAAAACCTTGCAATAATATATAGTGGGAAGCAATTACAACCATAGAAGGCTTAGTCAGCCATCAAATCAAGTGAAAGAGATAGAAAGTTTATTTCAAAATATAGTTTTTTGCTGGTTATATATTAATGGTATACATAAATTTAAAATTGCTCAATAATAATTTTTTTAATTAAACCTCAGATGAAACCTGCAATATTATATAGTGGGAAGCAATTACAACCATTGAATACTTAGACAGCCATAAAATCAGGTGAAAGAGATAGAAAGTATATTCCAAAATATATTTTATAAATATTGTTAGAAAACGAGGAGTTGCCTTGCCACCTTCCTTCTTGACACGTCCAACGACCAATCAATATATGGCACACCAAAAAACTCCAACGTCCGTTGTATATGAATCCCTCTCTTTTATGCCACGCTTTCATTGTCTTTTAGCCCAACGTTCATTGTACATCAATCCTTTTTTAAGGTGCTGACTATAGAGTGTTGTATTCTTTTGGAATTCCATTGATGAAGAATGGTTTAAAAAGGAACTTAGGTTATTGAATTGTAATTTTGAAGATTTAACTAAATTTAAAATTTTCAAATTAGTTAATTATAATATATAATAATTAATATGTTAATTTTATATTTATGCCAAAATTTTAACCTAATTTTTCTGAAAAAACAAACAAAAATATATGGTTGGAATATTATTTAACTTTCTTTTTATATCATATTTTTATTATTTTTTCATGTGGTTGCATCTTTTTATTTTGGTTGGTGTTTTTGTTTAAATTAGTTGTTAAAACTTAATGACGAGATTTATGTTATGTTTGTGTGTAAGAAAGAAAGAAATAAATTTTAATGTCTATGAGGCTAAAAATAGCTTGTGAGACAGATTGCTTCTCCAACGGGTTTGTGTATAGTAGTGGTACTCAATTTAAAAGAGAAAAATTTTAGAATAACTTCTTTTATTATTTTAAAAGAGTTTTTTTTTTTTTCCTCCTGAGATTCATGTTTTTGTTAATAATCTTTTTTTCCTCACACATTGATGGTATTCTTTTTAATAACAACAAAATTTAAATATATTGTTAAATATAAAGATATGTAAAATATATTTAATATATTTTTAGTTTCTATTAAAATTAAAATTTTAAGTATAAATATTATAATAGTTATTGGGATAACTTATTTGGGAAGTTCGTGTTATGTAAAATAAATGTGAGTGATGAAGGTTATATGTTCAATCACCTCACAAACCCATGTTATATAAAGTAAATGTAAGTGATGAAGGTCTCATGTTCAATCCCCTAAGCTCTCAACCTCGTGTGTCATCCTAGGGGTGGGGTGGTTACACCTAGGGATTATAGTGGTAGTTCTCAAAATTAAGACTAGCCTAGTTGTCGATTCCTCTAGTTACAAAAAATATAAATATAAATCTGATGAATTTTCTTTTGTTTAAAAGAATCAACAACCGTGTCACTTTTGTACTCGTGTGACACGGGGTTAATTCCAATTGCTACAAATATAATCCCTAGGTGCTTATGTATGCCCCTTCCGCAAATACAAGTGAATCGATGGATTTGAACCTTGAACCTCCTAGTACATAACACTTCATTTTCACGAGCATCGTTAATTGAGTTGCCCCCCAACGACTAAATCTGATGATAAATTAAATAAGAAAAAATAAAATATTTAAAGTGTGTGTGTGTGTGCGCGCACGCATGGGTATTCACATTATATTAACATCGAAAAATACATAATATACAGTCTGGAAAACATGGGGTGGCTAAGTCTTTCACGCATTAGAGAACTCTTCTCCTAAGCAATGAAATCAGAGATTGAATCATGGAGTCTCCTCTGCCCCTGGAAGGGGAAACTAGAGGTGGTAATTAAGTACAAAATTGATGTGAATCATAAAAAAAATAAAAAATTCCAGACTTTAATCTGAGAGGTGTTGAGCCTTCTTTCGGCAAAGCTAAAATGAATAAACCAACCTAGAGTGAGCCATGAAACCTAAGCGTTTAATGCATATCTGTGTATGAGTCCACCTTCGGAAGTTAAGTTGGAGTTGCACTAGAGCCACGCTAGACCAGAGCGTTGCCCTTTTTGCCTGGAATTTCCTCGAGGATGTAACAACTATTGGGGTTGGGACGAGGAGGAAAGGATGATGGCACCGGGGCGTGCCCAAAGGATGGAGGAGGAGTTGGGTGAACATCACTACGAATAGGTGAGGGACGACGAGCTTATGCTATGAGAATTAAGGGGAGGACGAGCGCCCAAGAGGGGAGTTAGAAGGCGAGGGAACAAGGTAGGATGATGATGGAACGTTAGGAGGGAAGTCAATGTTTAGATCACGGGCCAAACATTTGAGGGAGGAGGAGGCATGACTGTGATAAGTTGAAAGCTCTGTGATCCATTTAGTAGCCCTTGATTTCTCTCACTCACACTCCTTGAGCTGATAAGCCAATATATTTCGGAGAGTCCACAACGTAGGTCTGCCACGACGAGTCTCATCCTCCTCAGACTCAAGCACCTGACGTCTGATGTGGGGAGGGATGAAAAATTTGAACAAGGCAGTAGAAGAACTATTATCGAAGGTAGTTGGGGGGCATCCCATTCCCCTCCCCCTGCTCGTGTGGTGCACCTTGCATGTAACACCCTCCTCCCACATTTACCCAAGCTAACTGGTCCACCAAGGTAAACATGTGACAAAGAGTTACTATGATATGATTCAACTCCCCGTGTATAGTTAAGAAAGTGGAACCGACAAGACAAGACCAATTTGACCTTCCACGGGAGCTACAAAACCTTCAAGAGACAACCAACCCTTCCAGGAGCCAAACCCCTTAGACAACTCAATGTTTTGTTGGGCTAGACCCCTAGTCGCTCCCATGACAATCCATGTATGCGGTTGATACCCTCCATTCACTCACACAGTACGACGTGCATGTGACTGTGGCCTTTTTCAGGAAGTTTTGTGCCAGCGACCCCGGATTCTGAACCACTTTTCCAGGGATAAGACTCAAGCCACTACCCAGACCTTCATGAAACTTCTAGAAATGATAATTAACACTAATATAAGGTTACTAATGTAAACACTTGAACAAGGACTTGACCTAACCCCCACTAGCCATGATAGGCATTTCGTCAAACATATCATAAACATGTAATCTACAAGTCACAACAACATATCTAAGCATAGGGGTCTCATACTTATCAGAGAATCCTCAAGGAGGACTGGTATCTCCTCCCAAAAGTTGCATTGTTATGTATTAGGTCATTCATTCATTATTGTTTCATCTAATAACTAAAACATGATAAGATCCATACATCAATATTATCATAAAACATGCTCATGACCAACAAATAACCAGAGATATATCAATGAAGAAACAACTATTAAAGCCAATGGCCACATAATGACAAGAAAATTTACTCATTAAAATACCAAAGGAAAAGGAGTTCTTATTAGCATATGCAAATGGAACCAAGTCAGGGAATTCCACGTACCACCCAAACATAAATTGGGTTGAACCAAATCTCTCTTTCAGCCAATCAACCTCGTGCCATATTCCAAGCATGAATGTGGATCTCATGAAACAAATCAAACAAAACCAAACCAGGGCTTCCAGAGGCCAAACCACCTTAACCCTCAACGAGTGATTCCACCTCACGGTTGTACACCACTAACCATCACCGGATTGGTCTCTACCCAAGTTGTCCAGGGATCCAAAGTGGTTTTTCCAACCAAGGCTTCCAGGACTAGTAACTCAACCCACACTTGTTGTTGGGATCCAGAGCGTTTGTCCAACTAGGGCTTCCAATACTAGTAACTCAACCCACCAAGGGCTCCAGAGCATTTGTCCAACCAAGGCTTCCAAGATTAGTAACTCAAACCAAGTTGTTATAGGGCTTCCTGATCGTTTTTCCAACCAATGCTCCAGGAACTAGTAACTCAACCCAAAACCATAAGGAACATAAGAACCAACCAGAAATCAAAAGGAAAGAAACCCACAACACCATGGCTATCTAGGAAATGGAAAGGCTAGGCAAAAACACTGTAAATCCAGGAAATCCTCCATGCCAATGAAATATCATAACCAAGAAAGCACATACATGTGCCATGCATGTTAAAACTAGCAAGGAAATCATACATGCAACTCGGTACCTGCAAGAAAAACCTGTTGTCGTTGTTGATCTCGATGTCCTTGGAATTTCCCACTCTTCTTTTGCCTTCTTGTTCTAAATCCCAAGTATGCCACACTCCTCCAAGAGTGATCCAAGAAAAATCTAAGTGTGCGAGAGTATGAGAGAGGGAATAGAGAGAGAGTTCTCAAAACTGAACTAACAAAATTTGTGAACTGATCCTCATAAGCCTTTTTATCATTAAGGCCTCTATTTTCTTCAATTTTCCATCATTTTCCTCCTCACATGCAACCTTTGATCTTTCACCTTCATTTTCTCCTATTTTCCATTATTTTCCTAAATAAATGTCAATAAATGCCATTTTTCCTTTGTCATTACCTTTTCCAGTTTCCATGGCCATAAATTAATCACAAATGATCCCCGTCACTATGTTTTTGCCCAACATTCAGCTTGGAATACGTGTCCCATGACCTTGGTTAATATTTTTCCTTATTAACTTTATTACATGGATTTTTTACCAGGGTTGTTACATAACGCTCCCCCTTAGGGGAACACCATCCTCAGTGTTCAATGACACCTACAACTAGCAAGACCAATGAAAAGAAAAACATATTGCCCATGGAGCTTTGTGACTTAGCTCGTTGTATTATTTACAATGCAAAACCTGCAGAGAAGCAAACCAACATGACAAGCATAACAACATGACAACCATAATGACATGACACCCATACCGCTTATTGGAGCTTTATAACACATATCATGGTGGTATTTACATCCATATACCTACATATATATATGCCAAAACATATACCAAAAGATATCAGCTCAACCAGTGAATACAGAAGGATACATAGCCCGCATATGATCAACCATCTCCCATATAGCTTCATCGGGCCCAAAGTGCTTCCAATGCACTTTAACCTGCTCGATTGCTAAGTTCCAGAGTATGAGCATCTTTCTCGGCAAATACATTGAGGTTTCGGCTGGAATTATCCTTCTGGATCCACTTGCAATATAGACTAGTCAATCACATGATCAAAATTTTAAACATACTTCTTAAACAAAGACACATGGAAAATATCATGGAATTTCATTGTCTTAGGCAGTGCAAGTCGATAAGCTACTGGTCCAATCCTCTTAAGAATTTTGAAAGGTCCACAATATCGAGGTGTCATCTTGGCACATGATCCAATCCCCAAGGAGCTCTTCTTGGGATTGATGCACAAGTATACATGTTCCCCAACCCGAAACTTCTTAAACAACCTGTGTATGCATAAATTTTATGCCTATCCTGGGCTTCCATTAGGTTATTCTTGATAACCTACATTTCCTGTTCCATATTTGCCAACATGTCCGGTCCTATCGATACCCTTTTCATTGGATCACTCCAACTAATGGGAGTATTACAACTTCACCCATAGAGTGCCTCAAACAGAATAATCCTAAAATACTCCTGATACTCATCGTTGTAAGAAAACTCAACAAGTGGGAGATACTCTTCCCACTTCTGTTGTTGATGCATCACATACATCCTCAACATGTCCTCCAAAATTTGGTTGACCCTCTCTGTCTGTTGATCTATCTACGGATGATAAGTTGTGCATAAGGCATATGGATAAATTTTATGCCTATCTTGGGCTTCCTTTAGGTTATTCTTGATAACCTACATTTCATGTTCCATCTCTGCCATGTTTGAGATAATGCCTCCATTATTAGGCTTACTTAATTTGGATTGGGTTGTTGAGGAAGTTGAGAGATTCTCTCAACTTCTCTCTCTAAGATTAGGATTAGTTCACCTATATATATTTGATGTATCTCTGATTATTTTAATATAGAAATTAATTATTGGTGTGTGTATCTCTGATCTCTTCAATTTCTAATATGGTATCGGAGCCAAGCTGAGCTTAATCCCTCACGGGAGTGCTCAGGAAAATGAAGAGGAAATTGTGATAATTGATTTTACAGAAATAGGATTTGTGTAGATTACTGTGTGAATTTATGTGTGTAAGTTTGAGTGAAATATTTTATGTGTTTTATAAAGTTGTTATTTGATTTCGATTTCCAGTGTCACTGCTGAAGGAGATTTAATTTTAAGAAAATTGTTCTAGAATTCGCTGTGTAGGAAGGGTCATCCGAGGCATTCGAATAGTGCATAAATGTTGAGTAAGATTTTTATAATTAGTTGAGACGAGCTGAGTATCATTACCAGAAAGGAGGCCGAGGAGAAAATTTCTGTTATCTTGTACAGTTGGGCAATTAAGGAATGGGAGCTCCACGGTAGCCAACGGAATGAGAATTGCAGCCAGCTTGACAATTTGCCTTCAGTTCCTGTTTGTAATGAATTGGATGTTCCTCAGCGCCATGGTGGATCCGCAGAAATGCTGGTCGGCCCAAATTGCAAAGCAATGGCTGAGGATAATGGGAAATTTGGTTCTGTTTGATGCATAAAGAAACGCCTGAGGCTGCGGGTGTTGTGCGACTGGAAATATGTACCTGCCATTAAGGAAAAGACATAGGGTTTCTCATATTGGGTTGCCGGTGCCTGCGATGCTACAAGTTTTATCGTCAGAGGAGATACATGCCGTCCGGCCTGAAGATTATTTTTTTTGAATAAAACTTGTAGCATGTAGAAAACTCAACAAGTGGGAGATACTCTTCCCACTTCCGTTGTTGATGCATCACATACATCCTCAACATGTCCTCCAAAATTTGGTTGACCCTCTCTGTCTGTTGATCTATCTCTAAGTTGTGCATAAGGCCAACTCTATACCCAAACTTGCAAACAACTCTTTCCACAACCTATAAGTGAAATTAACATCTATGTCTGACATAATATTCTTCATAACGCTATGCAACCTCACTACATCTCTGATGAACACATGTGCTACATCATTAGCTGAATAAGTAGACTTCACTGGAATGAAGTGAGCCACCTTTGTCAACCTATCAACCACAACCATGATGGAATCATGTTGTCTAGTTGTCCTCGGAAAACTTGTAATTGAATCCATGGAAACGACCTCCCATTTCCACTATGGAATCAGAATTGGTTGTAGTAATCCACCTAGGTGCTTACATTTTTCCTTTACCTATTGAAAAACCAAGCATCTAGCCACAAACTCTGCCACTTCGTTCTTCAAATTTTGCCAATAATAAAACTTCTTCACTATTGCCAATGTCTTCTGATATATTGGGTGACCTGAATATGAAATTCCCTCAAGATAAGCTTCTCGAGCTCACTTTTTTCCGACACATATATCCTGTCCCTAAATATGACCAAACCATTTGATGTGAGATGGTAGTCCACATCTTCATCACTTATACCGTGTTGTAACCTGTGCATAAGCTCCCTATACCTGTCATCCTATTGTCCTGCCTACAAGATTCAATCATGTAAATATGTCCCATAGGAGCTCATGGCTGCTATGTGATTTACTTATACTCTCCTGCTAAGAGCATTTGCAACCCCGTTATCTTTACCTTTAATGTATTAGATCTCGAAGTCAAACTCATTGATCATGGCCAACCATCTAGCTTGTCTGGCATTCAGGTTCAGTTGATCAAATAGATATCTCAATCCACTGTGATCTCTCATCAATAAAAACCTCCTGCCAAGAAGATAGTGCCTCCACATCTTCAATGCATGAGAAATCGCTGCCAACTCAAGGTCATGTGTAACATAATTTTTCTCGTGCTCATTAGTTTCCTTGATTCATATCATAATACTTGTCCTTTCTGCATCAGGACTCCACCAAGTCCTCTCTTGCAAGCATCTGTACATACCACAAACTCTTTGTGTGGATTTTCAATCTTTAAATCTGGAGCATTTGTCAACAACTGCTTCAATTGCTCAAAATTGGCTACACATTCCTCTGTCCATTAAAATTTCTTACCTTTCATTTGCAATGATGTAATGGGATAAGAAATTTGAGAGAAGTTATTGATGAACCTCCTATAATAGCTTTCTAACCCCATGAATTATCATACCTCATCCAAATTTCTAGGATTTTCCCATTCCATGATAGCTCTTATCTTTTTCGGATCCACTGTTATGCCTTCCTTGGAAACGACATGTCCCAAGTAATGTACCTATGTCTGGAAGAATTTGCCTTTACTAAGCTTAGCATACAACTAATGCTCTCTCAACAATCTCAATAATGTTGCTAAATGTTCGACATGCTTATTATTCTTAGAATATATCAATATATCATCAATGAACACAATAACAAACTTGTCCAGATAAGGATGCAACACACAATTCATCAAGCACATAAAATTAGTTGGATCATTAGTTAAACCAAAAGGAAATACAACAAAATCATAATCCCCATACCTGGTCCGGAAAGAATCATTGTAGATGTCTTCTTCCTAAATGTGTACTTGTTGGTATCTCGATCTCAGATCAATCTTCGAGAACACTGCTGCTCCCTTCAACTGGTCAAAAAAATCATCAATCCTGTAATCAATGCATAACCTGAGAGTACCATCCTTCTTCTTCACAAAAAATAGTGGTGCACCCCAAGGCGATACACTTGGCCTGATGTATCCTTTGTCAAGCATTTCCTTCAACTACAACTTTAATTCCACTAACTCTGGTGTGTTCATCCTGTATGTTGCCTTTGATGTTGGTTTTTCCCCTGGTACCAACTCAATAGAAAATTCCACTTCCCTGTGAGGCGACAACTCTGAAATATTTGTCGGGAACACATCCTGAAGCTTCTGCTAAATCGGATACCTCCTCAATACATCACATCCTCAACTTCCTTACCTTTGTCTCTAGAAATATGCATTGTAAATAACACACACCCTTTTCTACGATTGTGCTTTGCCTGCATATTTGTCAACATTGTAACTAATGTTGTCTTCTTCTTACCCTACAAGATTATTTGTTCCCCATTGTCATCCAAGCTCTCAATAGCCTTATCATAAAAATCCACCTTAGTCATGTGAAGATATACCCAATGATGAACTCTCTTCTTAGTACTTATAGCCAATTGAACTAGCCAAGACTCTGCATACACTTCATTATTCAAACCACACTTATCCACCAGGATAGGATTAACATAACTATAATTAGATCCAAAGTCAATAGAAATAGAAACAACTTCATCACGAAGCTTACCGTCCATCTCAATAATATACACCTCGTGATTTGTTTGCCTATCATCCATTGCTACATAAATCTGAGGAACACTCTGTCCAACATCTCCCATTGTTTGTGCCTCCTAAGCATTGTATATATGTGTTCTACCACCCTATTGTTGTGGAAAATCTCTCCTACGATGCTCTCCTCCACAATTCAAACACTGCAAGGGATTCCTACCATCACCCTTGTTTAGATCCTCAGACCAAACTCCTTATACTCTTTCATATGTATTTAACTCCTTAGATGGTGTTGCATTATCTTTGCTACCGGTGTCCTGAGGTCTTTCTCACTCCTTATCCCATTTTCCTTTATTCTTCTCATTAGCTTTCCAAACCTGCTTAGTCTTAGATCTGCACTTTGATTGCTCATAACAATGCTTTAGCTTCCTGATGGCTTCCTTCAATGATATATGCTCATCAAACTCGATCTTGTCCTTGAATCCTACCAGAATCCCATTGATGAATCTTTGAATCTTGGCCTTCTCCTCCTTAAGATGAGGTACATACCTCAATAACTCCAAGAATATGCTAGTGTACTCCTAACCGGTCATAGATCCTATCTTCAACTCATAAAATACCTTTTCCCTATCGTCATAGTATCTCTCTGATAGATAGTTCTTCCTGAAAAGTCTCTCGAACTCACTCCAAGTCAACTCCTCTTCATGAATACCCCCGACGTTCTTTAAATCTTCCCAATAATTGTCTGCTTTACCTTTAATACTGAATGTAGCTATTATGGCCTTCATACTCCTTGATTAATCATGCAACCTTAACAACTTATTCATTTCAAGCAACCATGCTTCGACATCGTGTGACTTCTTCATTTATCCATCAAATGCAGGTGCATTTGATTTCTTGAATTCATCCGACAAATATCCCCTGTCACTCCTCATGTAAGGATGATAGCAATGATGACCATGATACATGTATGAACATGAAGAGTAAAGTTCATGTCCACAACCTTTCCTATCAGGTGTATCCAGGAATCTTCCATGTCCGGCTCTGTCATCTCTATCCAAGTTGTGCCCACCATGTAACCTGCTACCATATGCTCCATTAGTCCTATATGTTGATTTTTTTGGCAGCATTGGATGTGCTCTAGCTCTGAAATTTTGTGGAGGAGATAGAGCACATGAGATCTCCAAGATACAGAAATCGTTTGGAGAAATTCTGCCGGGAATGAATGTTAATCAAATAATTAATTAATTTTAATAAATCCTAACTTAAAACTTAGGGAATTAAAATAATTAAAGTGAATTAATATAAATGTGGGTGAGAAGCTTCTTACTGACGAGGATAAAGTATGTTTTAATCTTAGCCGTTGATTAAATATTTGATCATGGTCATTTATTTCTCAACAGGAAATTATAAAGGAAGGCTTGAGGGTCAGTTGGAGAAGACACACAGAGAGTGAATATGGAGATCGAATTATTTTGACGGAGCAGTGCTCGGACGAAGATTAGATCTAACTGATTCATCTGTAGTGAGGGGCGGAAGCAGTTATTGGTGGGAGGACCAAGAGTACATAGCAAAGAGGCAACAGAGACATTAGAGGAAGCAACGTAGCCACCATGAGAGGTGACGCAGTCCCCAGAAAGGGTGACGCAGGCCCACACAGTGTTTCCAAGAGACAGTCTGATTTTTGCTGGAGATTAGGGTTTCTGAGTCGGGAAGGCTGAAACTCAATTTTCTGAGAGGCAGATCGATTCAGAGAAGAGGTGACACAGTCCTCAGCCATCATCGTGCAAGCTTATGCAATACTGTGCAGAGGCAATGCAAAGGGACTTGGGGTTTTGCTAGTTCGAATTCAGATCAGCTGAGACTTGAAGTGTGAGGTAAAACTCACTATTTTATCTGTCTATTGTGAATTCTTTGTACTAGATAGCCAACAAGGTATCCAGATATTATACTCATAAAACTGCTGCTTAGTAATAAAAACCCTTAGATCTGCTGCACTGGTTTTCCCGCATTGGGTTTTTCCAGGGACGTTTAGTCCAAAAATAAGTGTGTCCTTTGTGTGATTGTCTCATCCTATTTTTTCATTTATTGATCTGTATATTGGTGTAGGTTGCAGTGTATTTGCATTAATATTTACAGAATAATTGTGTAAATAACTTTTTTGGTTTTCAAGTTCCTCTGGTCATCAGTTATTGAAGAGGTTTCTGAATTTTACATAGTGTAATGGAACAATTATCAACGCTTTGAATCCCAACGGGGATCCATCTTCAGGACAGGTTTGTTGAGTGAAGAAATGAAAGAAATCAGGCTAAAATTAATAGTAAATAAATTTTGGCCTAATTTCTTTCATTTCTTCATTCAACAAACCTGTCCTGAAGATGGATCGACAATTGTTCCATTACATTGTGGAAAATCCAGAAACCTCTTCAGTAAATAACTTGTTAACTGTAGAACACAAGTATGAAATGCAAATCATTCAACTATAGTAGGATTTCTGTTTGTTTATATTTAGAAATTTTCACATGGTATCAAAGTGATTGCAGATCAAGGAGGAATGAATGCATCAATGAAAGGAAAGAGGAAAATATGATACAGAAAAGCAGTTGTCCCGAGTGACAATGAATTTTTGGGCTAGAGAAGCAGAGGAAGGGTGACACAGTCACTAGGGAAGGCTCACGCATAGCCTACGTAAGCATGCTAGGGTGACGTTGTAGTTTCAGAAGGCAGCGCAGTGGTTGTTGGGTGATCACGAGCTCAAATTTTAGCTCAAAAATAAAATTTCTCAGAATGATGTGAAACCTGAACGACTGCGTAGTGCTCATCTTTCTGAATCTGGCGCACTTCGTTTCGCAAAAAATGGACTCTGTATGCTCCTGGAAATGAGTTATGTCTATTTGCACAAACATGTCAAAAAATGGAGACAGGGAGCCCAATCAGCAGTCTATACTGCTGACGTGGCATGATGACTGTGCAGGGTCGATTTTGGCATTTTCCTGTAGAAAATGGTGAACTTCCAAGTGGCAGCATGATCTTGGTCAAATTTATGGGTTACGTGGAAATTTTTGATTGGTTTGAAGTTGAGCCAATTGGGTAAGGACACATGGTGTAGCCTGGCACTGTCACATGATCCCCCCCCCCCATGGTTGGAGATTGGATAAAAATTTTTGGTTCAAAGTCCAAGCAGAGGCACTGAGGTTTGACCCCGCAACCTCCCACAAGCCAACGCCATGCCTTACCATTCCGGCCACACAATGGATCTCAACATACAAAGGTTGCCGTATATATTTAAACCTTACCATATGGTAAGGTGAGGGAAATTGGGGGCCAACCCCCGATCCATGTGACCCATCGCAAAGACCACAACGGAGCCAACAGATAAGCGCAATATTTTAAACATTAAACCGTGCTTAATAAACCATAAGCCTGTACTTAATGCGCTTTAATTCGAATTAGCACTAAGCACGGGTTTTTAATGCTAACTGTAGTTAATTAGCGGTAATGCGCTTAATTAATATTTAAACCAGATTAACGTTGGTAGAGTCCGATGAAAAAGGTGGAACTACCATTTTAACTCCAGCTAAGTGCAATTTTCCATATTTGGTAGAGTTTTTCTAGGTGAAACTAGCAGAAGTCATAACTAAGACAGTTTTCGACCAATTCAGGTGTAGAAAAAGGCTAGATAGCCATTCTTAGCCATTCTGGACTCATTGGTGTAGGTTTCAGAAGAAATGGAGCACTTCTAGATGGGAATTTTCTGTCTTGAAGTTTAAGGATGCCGAGGGCCACCAGAGGGTTAGGCCATATTTGCTTCACCTCGAGACCAATTGAAGCACAACAAGGGGCTAGATAGCCATTCTTGGCCATTATGGACTCACTGGTGTAGGTTTTTAGAAGAAATGGAGCTCTTATAGATGGGATCTTTCCAACTTGAAGTTTAAGGATGCCGAGGGCCACCGGAGGGTTAGGCCATATCTGCTTCACCTGGAGACCAATTGAAGAGCAAGAAGAGGCCAGATAGCCATTCTTGGCAATTCTAGGATCAATGGTGTAGGTTTCAGAAGCAATGGAGCACTCCTAGATGGGAATTTTCCAGCTTTAAGTTTAAGGATGCCCAGCACCACCAGAGGGTTGGGCCATATCTGCTTCACCTGGAGATCAATTGAAGAGCAAGAAGAGGCTAGATAGCCTTTACTGGCCATTATTAGTTCATTGGAACATGTTTCATAACCATTTGAGCACTTATGGATGGGTTTATAGCAAAGTGAAGCCTATGGGTGCTATGGAAAACCAATGTGTTGAGCTAGTTCTTGGAGGATTTTGAGACGAATATGATCTTGCAGGGGTCTTACAGCCTCCATATGTTTGTAACAGCAGCCTTTGCAGCAGTGATGTAGCTATTTATCATATTTTCTCCTTATGTGTTTTAGAGAAAAATACTATTTATGTACTTGCAGTGTTTTAGTACATGTTGATGGTCTTTCAAATTGGAGTAAGGGATCTTGATGCAAGATTCCCATGTGTTGTTGATAGTTGCATACTTGACTATAGGTTATAAAGTGCAAGATAAAAGAAACTTTGTAGGAGTTGTTTCTTTGTAGGAGAAACTTACCATTTCAGTTCAACACTTTGATGTGTTCTTCATGTTGAAACCTCGAGCATAATGAGAATGAATCATGCCTTCAGAGTTGATTCAAGGATATGTAGCCCAGGAGGGGTGAACTCATTCAACAATGGGTTGTGTATTGTTGTTTGACGCATAATTCCATTCAATGTTTGATGATTTCATGTTTTAAAATATGTTCATGGAATTACCATAAGAAAGACGCTTAACAGAAACTCTTGAAATAACCTGTTGTTCAGTACAAATCTTATGCACATAAGAAGCAAGCATGTTTATATTATTAAGAGGAATGTAGCAGAGCATTTGCTAATAATCCTCCATTCAAATCAGTTGGTATGAGAGCTACAGGTTTATTGTTAGCTTGTGTTGCCTTGTGTAAAGAGGGTTTGAAAATTTGCAAGGTGAAAATGCTTACAAGGTTGAAACTCTAGAGAGGATAAGGAAAACTTGTTGGTGCAGATTCCCAAGTTAGAAAAAGGAGAAGGATGCCATATTTTCCACAATCTCCACCTAAAGTTTCACCTCCAGAGATTCCTGAGGCTTCACTAAGCATGTCTTTAGGAGGAGAGTCTACAAGATTAACAAAAGATGAAAGCTTCATAAAGGCTTTCTGGGACATGTCAGGGATGGTGAATGTCCTCTATGAAGAGAGGAACTCAAAACTTCAAGGTGAAGTCTCTAGACCTATAAGAAGGATATTTCATCACCAGGAGAAGACTGTCGTAGCAGTAGTTCTAAAGACAGGTATAACTCTCAAGAGGCTTATGCAAAGCATGGTGACTTTTATTATTTGTTGGAGCAAATTCCTTGTACTTTTTGTGAATATTTTAACCATTTTCTATCTATGTGTGAGAAATGCATGGTAATGGTTAAGAGGATGGACCAAATTTTGGGCGTCAGGAATATCGACTCCCTTTCACAAGAGAGAACTTCTATGTCTGTGAATAAGAAGAATTTTTTCTGTGTTCATTTCCAAATGCATGACATGATATTGAACGTTGCCGGAAGCTGCATCTAGAAATTCGTTTGAGGAAAGGTAAAAGGGTTATGTCACATGATTCAAGGGAGAAAAAAAGTAGCAAAAAGAGTTCTTCACAATCCTAAGCAACCTCCTCAAGACAAGATGGTGCAAAAAGAGAACCCACAAGCCTAGTAGAGGCAAGATTCGGTAGACTTCTTATAGATTTTTTTTGAAAGTTTTGTAATTACTTGTTGTCATTACCTTTCGAAGGTACTTTTGTAAAGTGAACAATATTGTCACTATGTTCGGGAAGTAGATGTTGTTTTATTTGATGTATTTTTTTTGGCTTGATAGTCCACATGTTTATAGACTTTGTGAATGTACAAATTGTCGTTTGGAAATTGTCTACTTGTTGTCTCATATTCATTGATACAGGTATTCATGTTGAAACTTGTGTGAATGAATCTTGTTGTTAAGATTGTTTAAAGATAACTATGTTTTGTAGGCAAAGCCAAACATCATGAATTTTTTTGCAACAAAGTACTTATATGTACAAGCTCAGATTGAAGACGCTAAAGCAAGTTGATTTTTTTCTGATATGTAGGATGGGGTCAAGTTTGTCTTCAAGAGAGAAGCTTCGAGATGAAGTTTTTTTGGAGGCATGTAAAGATGAGTTTTAAGAGAATATTCAGATTCCAGTCATCAGTGTTTGTTCTACAATAACGATAAGAATTATGGCTCAATTCTTAACAAGACAACAGGTCTTCATGAGGAAGATAAGTGAAGTGCCTTGATTGGGGCTTAAAGGGCACCATTGAAATTTTTACATTGCAATTGAATTTTGGGATATTTTTGAGTTCCGACTTCTTCAATTTGATAAATGAAAGTGTTCTTTTGGAGACCAAAAGATTTCAGTGGGGAGGTATGATCAGGAGCTCAAATTTTAGCTCAAAAATAAAATTTCTTGGAATAATGAGAAAACTGAACGACCTCATAGTGCTCGTCATTCTAAATCCAGCGCACTTCGTTTCGCAAAAAATGGACTTCGTATGCTCCCGAAAATGAGTTATGTCTATTTGCACAAACAGGCAAAAGAATGGCGATAATGAGCTTGGTTCGTAGTTCGTACTCCTGACATGCCATGATTACTATGTAGGGTCAATTTTAGAATTTTCATGTGCCAAATGGTGAACTACCTAGTGGCAGCATGATATTAGTCAAATTTCTAGGTTACATGGAAATTTTTTGTTGGTTTGAAGTTGAGCCAATTGGGTGAGGACACGTAGTGCAGCCTGGGGCCGCCACGTGCCCCCCACATGGTTGCAGGTTGGATCAAATATTTTGGTTCAAATTCTGGGTGGACGTGTTGGGGTTCGACCCCGTGACCTCCCACAAGCCAACGCCACACCTTACTGTTCTGCCTACACAATGGATCTTAACATACAAAGGTTGCCGCATATATTTAAACTTTACCATATGGTAAGGCAGGGTAAAGTGGGGGCCAACCCCTGATCCATGTGACCCATCGTGAAGACCACGACGGAGGCAACAGATAAGCGCGGGAGTTTAAAAATTAAACAATGCTAATAAACCATAACCATGTACTTAATGCGCCTTAATCCAGATTAGCACTAAGCGTGGGTTTTAAGCGCTAACTGTAGTTAACTATATTTAATGTGATTAATTAATATTTAAACTAGATTAACGTTGGCAAAGTCTGACAAAAAAGGCGGAACTACCAGTTTAACTCCAGCTAAGTGCAGTTAGCCAGATTTTGGTGGGGTTTTTTTAGGTGAGACTGGCAGAAGTCATAACTAAGGCAGTTTTCGACCAGTTCAAGTGCAAAAAGAGGCTAGATAACCATTATTGGCCATTCTGGACTCATTACTGTAGGTTTTAGAAGCAATGGAGCACTTCTAGATGGGATTTTTCCATCTTGAAGTTTAAGGATGCCTAGGACCACCAGAGGGTTAGGCTATATCTGCTTCACTTGGAGACCAATTGAAGCACAAGAAGAGGCTAGATAGCCATTATTGGACATTCTGGAGTCAATGGTGTGGGTCTCATAAGAAATGGAGCACTTCTAGATGGGATTTTTCTAGCTTGAAGTTTAAGGATACTTAGGGCCACAAGAGGGTTAGGCCATATCTGCTTCACCTGGAAACCAATTGAAGAGAAAGAAGAGGCTAGATAGCCATTCTTGGCCATTCTGGACTTAATGGTACGAGTTTCAAAAGAAATGGAGCACTTCTAGATGGTACTTTTCGAGCTTGAAGTTTAGGGATGCCTAGGGTCACCAGAGGGTTAGGCCATATCTGCTTCACCTGGAGACCAATTGAAGAGCAAGAAGAGGCTAGATAGCCATTATTGGCCATTCTGAGTTTATTGGAACAGGTTTCAGAAAAAAATGAGAATTTATGGATGGGTTTCTAGCAAATTCAAACCTATGGGTGCTATAGACAACTAACGTGTTGAACCAGTTCTTGGAGGATTTTGAGACAGAGATGATCTTGCAGGGGTGTTCTAGCCTCCATATGTTTGCAACAACAACCTTTGCAGCAGTGTTGTAGCTATTTTTCATCTTTTATCTTTATGTGTTTTAGAGAAAAATATTGTTTATGTACTTGCAGTGTTTTATTACATGTTGATGCTCTTTCAAATTGGAGTAAGGGATCTTGATGCAATACGCCCATATGTTGTTGATAGTTGCATACTTGACTATAGGTCAGCAAGTGCAATGTAAAAGAAACTTTGTAGGAGTTGTTTCTTTGTAGGATAAACTTACCATTTTAGTTCAGCACTCCGATGTACTCTTCATGTTGAAACCTTGAGCATAATGAGAATGAATCATGCCTTTAGAGCTAATTCAAGGAGATGTAACCCAAGAGGGGTGAATTCCTTCAACAATTGATTGTGTATTGCTGTTTGATGAATCTTTCCATTAAGTGTTTTATGATTTCATGTTTTAAAATTTGTTCATGGAATTACCATTAGAAAGAAACTTAAAAGAAACTCTTGAAATAACATGTTGTTCAGTACAAATCTTATGCACATAAGAAGCAAGCATGTTTACATTCTAAAGAGGAACTTAGCAGAGCATTTACTAATACTCCTCCATTCATATCAATTGGTATCAGAGCTATAGGTTTATTGTTAGCTTGTGTTGCTTTGTGCAAAGAGGGTTTGACTATTTGCAAGGTGAAAATGCTTACAAGGTTGAAACTCTAGAGAGGAGAAGGAAAACTTGTTGGTGCAGATTACCAAGTTGGGACAAGGAGAAGGAGGCTAGAGTTGCCATAATCTCCACCTCAATTTTCACCTCCAGATATTCTTGAGGCTTTAGTAAGAATGTCTCTAGGAGTAGAGGCTACAAGACTAACAAAAGATGAAAGCTTCAGAAACGCTTTCTAGGACATGTCAGGGATGGTGAATGTCCTCTATGAAGAGAGGAACTCACAACTAAAAGATGAAGGCTATAGACCTCCAAGAAGGAGATTTCATCACCAGGAGAAGCCCGTCGTAGCAGTAGCGCTAAAGGCAGGTATAACTCTCAAGAGGCTTATGCAAAGCATGGTGATTTTTAATATTTGTTGGAGCAAATTCCTTGTGCTTTTTGCGAATCTTTTGACCATTGTGTGGATATGTGTGAGAAACACATGGTAATGGTTAAGAGGATGGACCAAATTTTTGGCATCAATAATATTGACTCCCTTTCACAAGAGATAACTTCTATGTCTATGAACAAGAAGAAGTTTTTATGTGTTCATTTCCAAAAGCATGGACATGATATTGAACATTGTTGGAAGCTGCATCTGGAACTTCGTTTGAGGAAAGGTCAAAGTGTTATGTCACATAATTCAAGGGAGACAAAAGGTAGCAAAGAGGGTTCTTCACAATCCTAAGCGACCTCCTCAAGACAAGATGGTGCAAAAAGAGAACCCACAAGCCTAGGAGATGCAAGATTGGGTAGACTTCTTATAGAGTTGTTTTGAAATTTTTGTAATTACTTGTTGTCATTACCTTTCAAAGGTAATTTTTTAAAGTGAACATTATTGTCACTATGTTCAGCAAGTAGATATTGTTTTATTTGATGTACTTTTTTTGGCTTGATAGTCCACATGTTTATGGACTTTGTGAATGTACAAATTGTCGTTCATAAATTGTCTACTAGTTATCTCATATTCACCGATACAAGTATTCATGTTGAAACTTGTGTGAATGATACTTGTTGTAAAGATTGTTTAAAGATAACTATATTTTGTAGGCAAAGCCAAACATCATGAATTTTTTTGCAGCAAATTACTTATATGTACAAGCTCAGTTTGAAGACGCCAAAGCAAGTTGATTTTTTTTCTGATCACCAGGATGGGGTTAAATTTGTATTCAAGAGAGAAGCTTCAAGATGAAGTTTTTTTTGGAGCCGTGTAAAGATGAGTTTTAAGAGAATATTCAGATTCCACTCGTCAGTGTTTGTTCTGCAACAACGATAAGAATTATGGCTCAATTCTTGACAGGACAAAAGGTCTTCATGAGGAAGACAAGTGAAGTGCCTTGATTGGGGCTTGAATGGCACCAATTGAAATTTTTACATTGCAATTGAGTTTTGGGATATTTATGAGTTCTGACTTCTTCAATTTGATAACTAAAAGTGTTCTTTTGGAGACCAAAAGATTTCAGTGGGGAGGTATGATCAAGAGCTCAAATTTTAGCTCAAAAATAAAAGTTCACGGAATGATGGGAAACTTGAACGGCCGCGTAGTGCTTGTCATTATGAATCTAGCGCACTCCATTTCGTGAAAAATGGACTCCGTATGCTCCGGAAATGAGTTATGTCTGTTTGTACAATTAGGCAAAAAAATGGTGACATGGAGCCCAGTTAGTATTCCGTATTACTGACATGGCATGCTGACTTTGCAAGGTTGATTTTGTCATTTTCCTCTGGAAAATGGTGAACTACCAAGTGGCAACATGATATTGGTCGAATTTATGGGTTACGTGGCAATTTTTTATTGGTTTGCAGTTTAGCCAAATGGGTGAGGACACGTGGCGCAGCCTGGGGCTACCATATGCCCCCCACATGGTTGTAGGTTGGATCAAAATTTTGGTTCAAAGTCTAGGCAGAGGCACCGGGGTTCGAGCCTGTGACCTCCGACAAGCCAATGCCATGCATTACCGTTCCGCCCGCACAATGGATCTTAACATACAAAGGTTGTCACATATATTTAAAGCTTACCATATGGTAAGGGAGGGGAAAGTGGGGGCCAACCCCCGATCAATGTGACCCATCGCTAAGACCACGATGGAGCCAGCAGATAAGCGTGGGAGTTTAAACATTAAACCATGCTTAATAAACCATAACCCTATACTTAATGCACCTTAATCCGAATTAGCACTAAGCATGGGTTTTAAGAGCTAACTGAAGTTAATTAGTGCTAATGCGCTTAATTAATATTTAAACCAGATTAACGTTGGCAGATTCCGACGAAAAAGGCGGAACTGCCGATTTCACTGCAGCTAAGTGCAGTTTACCATATTTGGTGGAGCTTTTCTAGGTGAAACTGGAAAAAGTCATAACTAAGGCAGTTTTTGACCAATTCAAGGCAAGAAAGAGGCTATATAGCCATTCTGGACTCATTGGTGTAGGTTTCATAAGCAATGGAGCACTTATAGATGGGATTTTTCCAGCTTGAAGTTTAAGGATGCCGAGGGCCACCAGAGGGTTAGGCCATATATGCTTCACCTGGAGAAAAATTGAAGCATAAGAAGAAGCTAGATAGCCATTCTTGGCCATTCTGGACTCAATGGTGCAGGTTTCAGAAGCAATGGAGCACTTCTAGATGGGATTTTTCCAGCTTGAAGTTTAAGGATGCCTAGGGCTGTTGGAGGGTTAGGCCATATTTGCTTCACCTGGATACCAATTGTAGAGCAAGAAGAGGCTAGATAGCCATTCTTGGCCATTCTGGACTCAATGGTGCAGATTTCAGAAGAAATGGAGCACTTCTAGATGGGATTTTTCTAGCTTGAAGTTTAAGGATACCCAGCGCTACCAGAGTGTTAGGTCATATCTGCTAAACCTGGAGACCAATTGAGAGCAAGAAAAGGCTAGATATCCATTCTTGGCCATTTTGAGTTCATTGGAATAGGTTTCAGAACCATTTGAGCACTTCTGGATGGGTTTCTAGCAAAGTGAAGCATATGAGTGCTATGGACAACCAACGTGTTGAACTAGTTCTTGGAGGATTTTGAGATGGAGATGATCTTGCATGGGTCTTCCAACCTCCATATGTTTGTAGCAGCAGTCTTTGCAGTAATGTTGTAGCTATTTCTCATCTTTTCTCCTTATGTGTTTTAGAGAAAAAAATTGTTTATGTACTTGCAATGTTTTAGTACATGTTGATGCTCTTTCAAATTGGACTAAGGGATCTTGATGCAAGATGCCCATGTGTTCTTGATAGTTGCATATTTGACTGTAGGTCAACAAGTGCAAGGTAAAAGAAACTTTGTAGGAGTTGTTACTTTGCAGGAGAAACTTACCATTTTAGTTCAGCACTCTGATGTACTCTTCACGTCAAAACCTTGAGCATAATGAGAATGAATCATACCTTCAGATCTGATTCAAGGAGATGTAGCCCAGGAGGGGTGAAATCCTTTAACAATTTATTGTGTATTGATGTTTGATGAATCTTTCCATTCAGTGTTTGATGATTTCATGTTAAAAAAAAAAATCATGGAATTACCGTAAGAAAGACACTTAAAAGAAACTATTGAAATAACCTATTGTTCAATACAAATCTTATGCACATAAGAGGCAAACATGTTTATATTCTGAAGAGGAACTAAGTAGAGAATTTACTAATACTCCTCCATTCATATCACTGGGCCAGCGCAGAGGCTATTAAGCCTCATTTTTCTGGTTGTCGTGGCTGGAGGTGCAGTGCAGATTTTTATCTGAAGTTGTTGGTGGGACGTTGATTTTGCTGGTGCAGAAAAATGTCTAGCGGGGTAGAAGAAAAGTAGAGGTAATCAGTTCCTCAGAATATTTCTTGTTGAGATTTGTAGCTCCAGTGCTAAGCAGTGGCAAGGAGAGATCAGAGAGGAGTGGTTCGACATTTGTTGGCAGACGTATTTCCATAAAGGAAATCGAGATTAAGAGGGAGCTTCTTCCTTAGAGGATTTCTAGTGGCAAAGAAATCCAGATCCAAGTTTTGTTGGGGCAAGAGCAAAAGAGGGAGAAAGGAGCTTGTTCGAAATTTAGTTGAGAAAAGATGACCGTAAGTGGATTGAGAGACCAAGACAAGTTGGATGGATCATCCAACTTTGTCATCTAGAAGGCCAAGATTCTGGCAGTTTTTTATGAACATCACATCAAGGATCATGCCTTGAACATGATTGTTATTCCAGTAGATATTGATCCTCTCAAGAAGGCCGAGGAGGCTCAAGTAGAAGCGAAGCGCATGATCATGGACGGAGTCAAGGATCATGTGATCCCACACATTGCTGAGAAGAACACAACAAGGGAAATGTGGGTGGCCTTGACCACTTTGTACGAGGGACCTTCCATCCAACGAAAGATGTTTCTTGAGAACTAGATGAGATTTTTTTAGATGCAGAAGGGAGAAGAGATCGATCCCTTCCTTATCATATTGCAAGGGATCCGGGATCAACTAGCATCTGTAGGGGCTACACCAGATGTTGGATTTATGGTCAGGACTGCCCTGAATGCAATCACTAAAGACTGGGAAACCTTTGTCCAAATCATTTTGGGCAGGGCTACTCTTCCTAGTCGGGAGGAGATGTGGGAATCTCTTTGACAAGAAGAGATCAGAAGGTGGACCAAGGTTCGAAGCAACGGTAAAGGGATCAAATTCAAGAAGGAGGAAGAGGAAGATGCATCTCTTGCATCAAAGGAACAGTAAGGGAAAAAGAGGCGGAAGAAAAAGGACCTCTCGAAAGTCAAATGCTTCATGTTTTGGATAAATGGGGCATTTCGCCTCGCAGTGCCCTCTGAAGAAGAGGGGAAAAGAAGATAAATATGACTCGAAGACTGCCCCAGCTCAAGATGATGAAGAGGATGACGATGGATGCTCCATGAGTGCTCATGCACCTAAGAGGTGGGGTGATATGGAGATTTGTATTGGAGCTACAGTGAGGAGCAGGATCCTTGAGGTGCCCAAACTCTTGGATCACATACGACTATAAGATACCTTAATGACAGTAGCAGAATGACGGGATTCAATTGGTGTGAGGGATGATGGAGAGACAATGGCAGAGCTGGAGCACCAAAGTTTGAAGCAATGCAATGGAGTGTTGCAGTAGTGTGGGAGGAACATAGCAGATACAACAACAACACAGTAGTATCAGAGGATCAACGTAGATTAACATAAGAGGAAGCTTCAACATCAAGGTGCATCCAGACTTACTAGCATGTGAGGATTCGGGATGTATTTCAGTTTCTTAACTCTCAGCAACTGAGTTGTAGTGCAGCTGTTAGCAATGGCAGTGCTATGGGCATCATGATGCAACATATTGAGAGGGAGTTGCAATACAGATACTTCAGAGATAGTGGAAGTGTCATGGGTACCAGTACATATTGCATTAATGCAGTGGATGAGGGGCAGTAGGTCGAGCATCAACAACGCAGAGGACCGATGTCGTAGATCAGGATGATGCTTCTGGTGAGAAGTATTTCTAGAGAACATTCCTCGCTAAGAGGGAGTGTTGATTTTTTTGGTAGCATCAGATGTGCTCTAGCTCCGAAATTTTGTGGAGGGGCTAGAACACATGAGATATCCGAGACCCAAAAATCGTTTAGATAAATATTATTCGGAATAAATTTTATTCAAATCATTAATTATTTTTAATGGAGCCTAGGTTAAAACTTAGGGAATTAAATAATTAAAGTGAATTAATATAAATGTGGGTGAGAAGCTTCTAAGTGACGAGGATCAAGTCTGTTTTAATCTTAGACGTTGATTAAATATTTTATCACAATTGTTGAAGCTCAACAGGATAAGTATAAAGGAAGGCTTGAGGGTCAGTTGGAGAAGACACACATAGAGTGAATATGTAGATCGAATTCTTCTGACAGAGCAGTGCTTGGATGAAGATAATATCTAAGTGATTCAACTGCAGCGAGGGGAAAAAGTAGTTATTGGTCGGAGGACCAAGAGTACATAGCAGAGAGGCATAAGAGACAATAGAGGAAGCAACACAACCAACAGGAGAGGTGATACAATCCCCAAAAGGGGTGACACAGGCCCACGCAGGAACTGTGCAGTGTTTCCAAGGGACAGTCTGAGTTTTTATGGAGATCAGGGTTTCTAAGCCGGGAGGGCTGAAACTCAATTTTTCCGAGAGGCAGATCGATTCAAAGAGTGGTGAAGAATTCCTCAACCATCCCCACGTAGGCCTACGCAGAGGCATCACAGAGGGAGTTGGGGTTTCGCCAGTTTAGATCCAAATCATCCAGTACTTGTAGTGTGAGTTAAAACTCACTATTTTATCTGTCCGCCATGAATTATTTGTAATGGATAGCCTGAAAGGAATCGAGAGATTGTACTCAGAAAATTGTTTCTTAATAATAAAAACCCTCAGATCTACTGCACCAGTTTTCCCGCATTGGGTTTTTCCGGGGATGTTTAGTCCAAAAATAAGTGTGTCCTTTGTGTGATTGTCTCATCTTATTTTTTCAGTTTTTGATATGTATATTGGTGTAGGCTGTAGTGTATTTACATTAATATTTACTGAATAAATTTCTAAAAAACTTGTTAACTGAAGAACACAAGTAGGAAATGAAAATCAGTTAAATGTAGTAGGATTTTTGTTGGCTTATATTCACAAATTTTCACACTATCTTCCTGCCCATGACTGATTCTAAGCGGTCCTTGTCTCTGCAAGTCTCACAAATCATGAAGAATTACCGCATTGACCTCTACTTTTTTCTCCTATGCCCTAGCAAGTCTCTGTTGTGGTTGAATGATTTGGTGATTATATTTTTTGAAACTCCTTATTTGTGCCTTCAAACTTCTCAAAGTGTCTGCTTTGTCAGGAGAATGTCCCTCACCATGTTTCTAATATTGTGTACAGGAAGAATATCGTGAGTTGTAGTCTACCATCTTGCTAGTCATCTTTGATCTTATCTTCCTACAAGGTATATCATGTAAGCTAAACCAATTTATAAACAACCAACGTATCTTAATGTAGTTAAGGGGAGGACCTCTCGTCTGCAATATCAACCAGATTAGCACAATACATGTATAATCATAATTATCACGATATATAGACATCATCTCAATCTTTATCCTAGTTACCCTGCGTAATGCCACAATTATAAGACCGACTAGGTACTATGCATAACAAACATATGGACGACACACATGCATAACAATACATACATGATTGACATACATTCATGACAACACATCTTAACAACAACATCATCATCTCCTGAATGAAATCATAATGACAACAGTGATCAATACCATGCATACATAACAAACACATAGACCACAAGAATAATGAACATATATGCAACTGACATGTACGCATGACAACACATTCATCCAAAGAGAAATGGAAACCAAAAATCACCCAAGGAGAACAAAACAATGCTCTAATACCACTCTGTAACAGCCTCCTCCCACATTTACCCAAGCTAACCAGTCCACCCAGGTAAACATGTGAATAATAGTTAATATGATATGATTCAACTCCCCATGTACAGTTAAGGAAGTGGAACCGACAAGACAAGACCAATCTGACCATCCTCAGGAGCTACAAAAACTTCAGGAGACAACCAACCCTTATAGGTGCCCAACCCCTTATAAAACTTGATGTTTTGCTGGTATAGACCCAGTCGCTCGCATGACAAGCCATGCATGCGACTGAGACCCTCAAGTCGCTCCCACAACAAGGCATGCATGCGTCTGTGTCCTTTTTCTGGCAATTCTATGCCAACGACCCCAGATTTTGAGCCACTTTTTTATGGCTACGACTCAAGCCACTGCCCATAACTTCATGAAAATTCCAAGAATGACAAGTAACACTGAGATAAGGTTACTATTACAAAAAATTTAACAATAAATTGACCTTAACCCCACTATCCATGATAGGTATTTCATCAAACATACATATCATAAACATGTAAACTATAGGTCACAACAACAAATCTGAGCATAAGGGTCTAATAATTATCTAAGAATCGTCAAGGAGGACTAATATCTCCTCCCAAAAGTTGCGTTGTTATCTATTAGGTAATTCATTCATTATTGTTTCATATGCTAACCAAAACATGATGAGATCCATACATCAAGATTATCATAAAACATGCTCATAACCAGAAAATAACCAGAGATATATCAATGAAGAAACAACTATTAAAGCCATGTAATGACAAGCACATTTACTCATGAAAATACCAAAGGAAAAGGATCTCTTATTAACATATGCAAATCCAACCAAGTCAGGGACTTCCACGTACCACCCGACCATAGATTGGACATAACCAAATCTCTCTTTCAACCAATCACCCTCATGCCATATTCCAAGCATGAACGTGGGATCTCATGAAAAAAATCAAACAAAACCAAAACAGGTCTTCCAGAGGCCAAACCACCTCAAACCTCAACCAATGATTCCACCTCATGGTTAGACATCACTAACCATCACCAAATTGGTTTGTACCCAAGTTTTCCAGGGCTCTAGAGCATTTGTTCCAACCAAGGCTTCCACGACTAGTAACTCATCTCACATTTGTTGTCGGGCTCTAGAAAATTTTTCCAACTAGGGCTTCTAGGACTAGTAACTCAACCAACCAAGTGCTCCAGAGATTTTTTCCAACCAAGGCTTCTAGGACTAGTAACTCAAACCAAGCTGTTAGAGGGCTTCCAAAGAATTTTTCCAAGCAAGTCTCCAAGAACTAGTATCTCAACCCACAACCATAAGAAACAAGAGAACCAACCAGAAAGAAAGGAAAAACCCACACCACCATGGCTCTCTAGGAAATGGAAAGAATAGGCAAAACTATTGTAAATCCAGACAATCCTCCATGCTAATGAAATATCATAACCAAGAAAACACATGCATGTGCCATGCATGCCAAAACTTGCAAGGAAATCATACATGCAACTCGGTACCTGCTATTGTTGTTGATATATATGTCCTCTTGCACATTCCTTCTATTATTTTGCCTTCTTACTCCAAATCCCAAGTATTCCACACTCCTCCAAGAGTGTTTCAATAAAACTTTAGGTGTGTGAGAGTATGAGAGAGAGAATAGAGAGATAACTCCTAAAACTAAACTGGCAAAAGCTGTGAACATATCCTCATAAGAACTTTTATCATTGAGGCCGCTGGTTTCTTCAATTTTCCATTATTTTATTTCATTTTCCTCCTAACATGCAACATGTGACCTTTCACCTTCATTTTCTCATATTTTCCATTATTTTCCTAAATAAATGCCAATAAATGCCACTTTTCCTTTTCCATTGCCAATTCCCATAGCCATAAATTAATCAAAAGTGATCCCTTTTACTAATTTTTTGCCCAACATTCAGCTTCGAATACATTTCCGATGACCTTGGTTATTATTTTTCCTTTATTAACTTTATTACATGGATTTCTAACTAGGGTTGTTACACTGCCCATCTCTCTACTCATGGTGGAGAAACGGGTTGCAGTGGACTGGGAAGGAGGATCAGAGGGTGCGAAGGTCACAGAGGACGAGCTGGAAAGCCTGATTGACAAGGCTCTAAGAAAAACGATGAGGGGAATATAGCACAAGGAGCTCATGGTGTAGTGAGTTATATGCTAGGATGAGAGAAGAGAGGCAGAAGATTGGGCGTGCAAGGAAAGGCTTCAGAAGCAGTGGCTTTTAATAAGAATTGGTAACACCTATAAGGCAAGGGGGATGGTTGTAGCTAAGTGTAGGGTATCATCAATCTTCTCTGGGGTAGGTGGATTCGCACATGTGGGCACTTGGATCTAGGGAGTGAAGGTATCTCTCCATAAGTTACTAGCACTGGGGGTCCATAGCTCGATGGCGCTGGATGAGGGTGGCTATTTCTTATTGTTTAGACAATATTCAATCCCCTTGTTTGCAATGAAGTCTGCCAAAGAATTTGATTTACATTTTACATGGGAGAAGATGAGATCTTCCCTGTGGGAGATGAGGCTGGCCAATTGTTGAACATGATAATCCAGACACCAACTGATTGCATCTTTGGTGTCCAGGGAACCATTGAGGATTTGATTTGCATTTTTAATTATGACTTGTGAGTCCTCTTCTGCTATTAAAGGGAATAAGTGATGGTTACTGGCTATTCTGATTCCCTCAATTAGATCTTCTAGTTATGCAACATTGTTACTTTCATGTTCGATTTAGCCTTTGTATATTATGATGGTCTTCCTTGTGTGGTCCCTAAAGGCTCCGACGATAGCAACATATCTCGAGTTTCCCTTAGAATCCCCATCAAAATTTAGCTTGAAGTGATGGGGAGGAGGAGGGTGCTAGGAGGAGGAGGAAGGATCTTTCAATCAGATTGAGGGAGCAACTTTTGTGAGATTGGGAGGCTTGAGGTTTCACCAGGATAAAATTTATTTTTCAGAGGGGGGAGCTTGATGATTATTGGCAAACTAGTTAGTAAGGGCAATAGATTCCTTGAGCTGCTTGTGGAAGAGGAGCCATACACTTTCAGGAGGTGTTTGAGAATTGTTGAACATTATTTTATCGTACTCCTTCCAAATTTCCCAAACAAGAAAGGACGTGGTTGTAGACCAAAGACAGTTGAGGATGGGATTAGTTAAGGGTTGAAGATATGGTTGTTTCTTCCTTGGAGGTCTTGAGGAAACCATGCTCCATATTATGCCAAATACTATTCATGAAGAGGAGAGGAATAGATGATCTGCGATTTCTTGTTGATCATGGAAAATAGTGCACCGTGACGGTCCCTGAAATCCCTTCTTGATCAGATTGTCCCAAGTGAGAACTCTACGCTTAGTGAGGAGCCATGAGAAGCTTTTTATTTTAGGTTAGGTGTTCATGCTCCATAGCTTGGCCCAGTAGGTGTTCATATGTTGGATATTTTTCCTTGTTTTGAGGATGTAGGCTTCCTTAACTGAGAATTGTCTTAAAATTTGATAGCCCCAACAAATCATGTCAGTTCCTTCTTTGAATCAAATAATTATTTTTAGAAGATTACGGTTGAGAAGAGATTTGTTGGATCCAATGTTTTCCTCCTTGCATATGATGTCTAGAGCCCAATTGAGATGTGATTTGTCATTTAAAGTTGTCCAGAACTGATGTATTGAGATACGCCTTATGCTGAGAGCTAGAGCCTGACTCAGGCCAGTGGGTAGGGTGGTGAAAAGGCTTGGAAGTTGTTTCCATGAGTCATGCCAGAAGTTGGTTGAGTTTCCATCCCTTACCTCCCAAAAATTATGCGAGTGGATCGATTTTCTGCCTTGGTTGGCTATATTCCAATTGAGAGAGCCAAATGGGGGAGTGGAGAGATGAATGAGATATTCCTGATGAATATTTTGGCATACTTGTTGTGCCAGAGTTGGGACCATGGTTCTTGTTTGTACTTAATCCATTCCCATCAGATCTTGGCACCCATCACTTTGTTGAAAACTTCTGGATCCCAAAGTCTTAGCCCCCCATGTGCCTTTAGGAGGTAGAGGGTGTCCCATTTGACTAAGGCCCATTTGTGCTTCAGATCTACAACTCCCAAAAAAAAGAGTGTTGGATGTTTTTGATGCTTTTAAGAACCCATTTAGGGGTTACTAGAACCAATAATAGGTATAGGGGCATGGCTTGCAAAAAAAATTTGAAAACGATTAATCTATTGGCTATGTTGAGGGTGTGAAAGGTCCAAAAATTTATCTCGGAGGTAATATTTTCAAGGAGGTATCGCCAAGAGGAGTGTTTGATGGCTGAAACTGAAAGGGGGGGCCCTAGGGATTTGGAAGGAAGGGAAGAAATGATGAAGCCAAGAATGCATTGAATGTTTCTTTGGGTGATGATGGGGGTTTTTAATGAGTATTTGTGATTTATCAAAGTTAATAGAGGTCCATGAAGCAAGGGAGAAGAGGACAAGGATAACTTTGACTTCTTTTTATTTTTGGACAGAAGGGTGATTCATCCATAAACTGTTGGTGGGTGTGGGTTGGATCACTTTCAATAGAGAGGCCTTGTAAGGAACCCCTCATCTTGGAATATTTAATGGTTCGACCAAGGCCTTCATCCATGAGAATGAAGAGGAAATGGGAGAGGGGATCTCATTTCCAAATACCTATGGAAGGGAGGAAGGTTTATGAGGGTGATTCATTGACTACGATGGAGAAGAAGGAAGTGGATATGAGTGACATGACCCATTGGATCCAATGGCCATGAAATGTAGTCCTAACTTAGCTTATCGAAGGCTTTAGGCATGCCCAATTTCAGTAGCATGCCTGGCTTCTTGAGATTTTTAAGGGAGTGGATTGCCTCACGGGTAAGGATGATGCCATCTAAAATTTTCCTTCCTTCCACATAGCTTGATTGATCAGGGGAGATTACGAGGGGGAGTAAGGAATTTATCCTATTTGCTATGATTTTGTAAATAATGTTGCAGAGGGCTATGGGTTTGTATTTACCTGTAGAGGTTGCGTTATATTCCTTTTAAATGAGGGACAAGAAGTTGGCATTGAAGGCCTGGAGAATGGATTTAGTTCTTCTCAACTCTTCCACAATGTCATTTATTTCGTTTCATATGAAGTTATAACATCACTTGAATAAGGTGAATGTGAAGCCATCAGGTCCTGGTGTTTTTCCATTCGCCATCTAATTAAGAGCCTCCAAGATCTCATATTATGCAACTGGTCTCATGAGTGTTGCGTTTTGCTTTTTCGAGACCAGGTGGGGGATTGGAAGTGATTTGGTTGATGGATTCCCTTCGTTATTGAAGAGGTTCCAACAAAATGTCTGAGTAGTAGTTGACCAACTCCTATTATATGTTTTCTTGTTTTTACACAACAGTAATAAATTCTATTTTTATGATAGATATATGATTGTTGGCCCTGTGTTGAATGGTTGACTTATGGAAGAAGGACGTGTTACGTTCTTCTTCTTTAAGCCAATGTATTCTTAATTTTTTCTTCCAATAGATTTCTTCCTACTTGTAGCTTTCATCCAACAGTTTGGAGATGTTTTCCTCTCTAGTGTTGGTGTCCTCAAAGTGAGCATTTAGAATAATTTCTTATTGAAGGGTTGTCATGTCTTTCTCAAGAGATATTTTTTCTCTTGAAAGATGTTTATGAACTCCACTTTGTTCCATTTTTTGTGAGAATTTTAATTTGTTTGAGCCTCTACTGGAATATATACATATTGGATCCTTTGAATTTCTCATCGCCTTCCACCAGTCTTCGATCTTGGAAATGAGTTTGGGATCTGACAACCATAATTTCTCAAACCTGAAAAGGCATTTAAAATGTTTCCCAAAGGTTCTCCATGATAGGGTGATGAGCCAATGGTCAAATCCAAAGGAGGGGAGGATCTCCGCTAAGAGCTCCTGCCCATTGAGTAGGTAGGTTTTAGAGACAAGAAATTGATCCAGACACGAGGAGATATGAGTGAATCAACCTCTCTTGTTGTTCTAGGTAAAGAGGTCATTGGTGGCTTTCATGTCAAAGGATAGCCTCTTCTATGAAAGTGCCCAGAGATTCTGATTCTTGGTCTAACTATCTTCTTCCTCCTTCCCTCTCCATAAAGACGTGATGATGTTGAAGTCACCTCCAATGATCCATTTGGCGGAGTCAAGTTGGTTCATCATGGAGGTGAGGTGTTATAACATATCTTGTTTCTCGGAAGGGGCTTGAGTCCTGTTGCCCATAACCTGTGGGTAGTGTATATCGGAGACAAATTTTCTCCTAGATGGACCTCAACCGAAAAACAACAACCCCTTACAACCCCTAGATAGCTTGATGTGCCATATTATCCGCCACCTAAGCCAACCATGTGGTCCCTCACCCACCTGTTATGAATGCATATTTTAAGGTGGGACTCTCGACCCCAAAGGTATGGATTTTCATTGGTATAATTGAGTAGTTTTCCTTAATTGTCATGGGCACGTTTGGGCATGAATTGGTGGGGGGATTCAACATAAAGAGTGCGTTAGGTTTGTATTCTTGTCTCCATTTCCCGATTTCGTGGTTACCCTTGTATCATAGTATCGCAGGATGTCCTTTATTGGCCCTTAGCTTTAGGGCTGGCACTACATGGGAAATCTCAATTTTGGTTGCATGGTCCTACTTCCCAACACCACCTAAATTACTCCCTTTCCACTCATTTGAGCCCCATTCATCACTTTTCCCATCCAGATCCACACAAGGTTAGCCTCTCCCTCCACATGTCCACACCTTGGGTCAAGCCTGGAACGATGCCCCAGAGATTGATGCAGCTAAAAAGAAAATAAAAAGCATAATTTGTCCACTCTCAACAAGAAATGTACCACAAAATGAAAAATATAGTCAGGACATACAAATTTAGTGCGTGGGAAAAAACTAAACATGAGATTTATCCCTTATCCATGGCCATCACCCTGGTTCCTATGGGCCCTAGATGAGCCCCCTCCATCATTAAGGAACCCATGATTGTCCCAACCCCTCGTGGGAGATGAACTGCCCCATGGTCCACCTCAAGCGGGTATCCATTGATACATATTACACATCATGTTCTCCATCCCTGGAGCCCCGAGCAGTTAAAAAAAAATCAATCAAATGAAAAATGCATATGAAGAAGGGTGGAAAAACGAATTCCAGGGTAACTCGTGTACCACGTTTTTCTCCCTCTTACACTCATATACCTAGGTGTGGGATTCCATTATTATAGCTACTCTTGCATGTTGACATGTGGTCCATAAGATTCCCCTAATCCCCACTCCATTCCATTATTATATCATGTAATATTCCCAATTTTCCATCAGATAATTGGAATATTAGAGTTCTTAATTTTCTTAATTAATTAAGTAAATAAGAGGGTGGAGGGACTCACAAACCCCATAGATGAATAAAATTCACTTATGATGTGTCTATGTGGATATTTCAGATCTATATCTACGTTATGGAGTAGTGGAGCAACTTCTTAAATGAAGGAAGAGTAGAGATCATGGATCATAAATGTAAAATCATGGAGATCTTGGAGGAGGTCAACTGAGATCATGGTGCATTCAAAGTAAGATCATAGAGAACTAATGATGAGATAGTGGAGGAAGTAGTGCATCTAATGCACACATGATGGAGAGAGTTGGAATTAAATGCAGAGATGGTGGAGAACATGGAGAGACAACGTAGTCTTCATGGAGGCTAGTAGCCACATGTGCAACGCAGTTATGAGGTGGGCCAGGGCTATGAAAGGCTCACAAAGCATATAAGGGAGATGAAGGAAGCAATAGAGTGAAGGATTTGTATTATTATTTTGACCTGTTTAGATCTAGATATGTCATTTGACATTTCTATGCACGCTTATGTTTTTTAGCTAAGTCTACAGAGTCGTTTAGCACATGAGTGTTTTTTAGCGGAAATCCCACCCTTACCCATGGGGGACTTTAAGTGACTACTATGGGAAGGTTATTCTGAGCTGCCATACATCATCATGCATTGGTGCCACATATAACCACTCTCATATGCACATTCAGTCTCAGGAATAACACATTCTTGCTCGAGGGTTTGAGAGGTGGAGGTTGTTTCTAGCATTTCAGATAGGAAATCAATGGAGGATTCATCCTTTCACCTTATTATTCAAGTTCAGCCTTTCAAGAGCAGCATATCTATATCCGACATTCAGGCCATCAGTTGATACCTCCATGCAGCAGCAGTCCCCTCAAGGATTGCGTAGTCTAGTATTGTAGATCTGAAGGAGGGAGGAAGTTTCCAGTATTTCAGTTGGAAATCTTGTGAGGGACCATCTCCTCGCTTTGGGCACATCATTTCCATCATTCAGGAGATTCATTGAAGCATCTGGCATCAAGCTATAGAGCCTCCCTCTCTGACAACGCAATTTTCTCTTGTTGTTGTGTATTCATCAACTGCATCTATTGAAGGAGGTTGGAGGAGACAAATCTTGAGATTCTAGCTTAAGGATCTGAAGGAGGGATCACCCCTCTATGCATTGAGTTGGTTGTGCCTTATTGTAGCCATCCTATCTTTAGCTCATGAAGTAGATCTGCATACCCAACAATCATATGTTGTAGGGCCTAAGAGGGTGATTTTCCAAGATTGTCCTATCTGTAAATCTTTCCTGGGTTATCTTGGTGTTGAACCTCATAATTGTCCTTTCTCTGACATCCTTTCTCATCACTTTTTCCTTACCTTTTCATAAGTCCATACAATCCAATCAATGATAATTGTCATGTTTTATCTCAGGGAATGCATTTAAATTATTTCTATGTTATATTCTGATGTTCTTGTTATTTGAATGGATTTTTGTAACTTAGCTACAGAACGTAGCCTATTCTACAGCTAATCATTGTTTCCGCAATTACTTTTATGGTTTGAAAGGTTCCAAGGAGAAAATAAAGGAACTAGCCACATGGGCATCTCTAGAATGATTCACACATGGATTTCGTCCTATCTACTTGATCGAAATCGACAGAAAAGGGTGCCTGTGATCATGGTCAAAGTCCGGTCAAAGGACGTAAGCCGAGAGTGAAGAATTCTTGATTTGCTCTGACATAGAAAATCAAGAGTTAACAAGTTAGAATCTAATTCTATGTCTCGGTTAGAATAGCCGTCTGTAGGCATAATTAGCTCCTCACAGTTACGTTTTATTTTATTTAAATACTGGTTATACAAATACCGAAGATAATCGTCATTTCTGAAAAGTTGTGTATTGCTTTAAACTCTGTTCTTTTCATAATACAAGGGTCGTGTTCGTTGTTCCAGTATCTGCTTAATGCATACATAATCAACTAGGATTTCGACCTGTTTTGTCGCATAGGGCCCCTGCACAGGAGGAGGTTTTTCGTTAGTTATTTTGGTTTAATTATTTACTTCTTTTTGTTAATTCACTCAGTAGATTAATATTGTGTTGCAAATTTTAAATCAGTATCATAGAATTAAGTCATTAATTTTTTCTTAGCATCAATGATAAAATGAATGTGTAATCTTTGCTTTCCAAAAACATCTCAAGAAGGTAGATTCATCTATTTTCCAATAGGATTATGTTTGAGGCAATAGAGCCCACAATTGTTTAGTTTTATTTCATGTTCGTATATTTACTTTCTTAGATCAAATCCTCAATTAATTGTATAATTGGATGCTCCGAAAGATCAGGCCAAGAAGGTGACTTGTCATACTTCCAAATTGGGTGCTCGAGTGTTCAACCTATGCAATCATTGAGCTTTTCTTTTACATGCTTTTAAACTATTTTCCTAGATTAAGATCCTCAATCGATTGTATAAATGGATTCTCCTAAAGATCAGGCCAAGAAGGTGACTTGTCATACTTCCAAATTGGGTGCTCGAGTGTTTAACCTATGCAATTATTGAGTTTTCCTTTACATGCTTTAATTGCTTTCCTAATTTAATTTTCAAAACTAAAGTATAATCGGTTTCTTGCACATGATTTCAAGAGGGTGATTATATCATACTTCCATATTGAATGTTGGAGTGATTTGAACATACATTAGTTGCTTTTTCCTTTGAATCTACTTTCATCTAGAGTAGCATTACAATTTCATTTTTTAGTTATAAGATTCATATCCATGGAGTAGGACTAATGTTAAATTTAAAGTCATTAGAATAGGCACTCTGTTTTTAGATTAGATTCTAAACATTTAATAGTTTTGGTTCATTTTTATGCAAGTTAGTTTAATTTAAGAACACTTCACTTTATTCCTTCTTTCAAAGTTAGTTTTACACATCTAAACCTCACTAGATTCAGTAGTCTTTCATAGTTCTCATTTCTTAAAGATTGAAATTTAGAGATAAGGAAAAAAATCCCCAAAAACAACATAAAAATACATACAATGAAGTAAGAAGAAGGTTAACTAAGCACATATAGTGCACCACACTTCATCAGATTACAAGCCTCGGTTGATAATTTATGTTGAAAAATTTAAAACATTAAATTGGCTAAACATTTTGGTGCCGTTTCTGGGGAAGTGTAATTAAGTAACCTCATTTCTTACATCTAAAAAAAATATGATATGTGTAGGGAAAGAGATTCTAGGCGTAGATTCATAACTAGAGGCAAAAGTTTAATTCCTACAACACCACTCACTCCACCTAGACCATGTAGTGATACACCACTATCTCAAACTCATATTCCATACCTCACTAGACATAGACTTCCTGAAGTCTTAAGGTTAGAAATCCAATTAGGAGGATCTCCTACTTCATCCACTGAGGCAGTCTTAGAGGAAGAAGATCGTAGATCTCAAACAGAAGGAGAAACCTTTTTCACCTCTACAGGGGAACACATTTTAGCTGAAGAGTTAGAAATTCCTAGTGGAGAAGAAGAAGAAGAACCTTTCTTCAAAATTCCATTGATAGAAGAACCAGAGGAAGAGAAATTAACCATACAGATAGAACCTCATAGTAGCTCTGAAGAATCTATAATGGCAGGAAGAGGAGAAGGAGGAGAAGGAGAAGGAGAAGTTCTAAATGGAGAAAATTTACTATTTGGAGGAAGAGGTGGAGGACGAGGTAGAGGGAATGAAGGAGGAGGTAGAAGAGGTGAAGAAAATAGAAGAAATAGGGAAAATGATAATTCTTTTGGATTTTCTATAATTGATGGGGATACAAATGCCACAATGAAAAACACCTCACCTTTTTTCCTTCCAAATTTCCATGGATTAAAACGTGAAGATCCTGAAACCTTTTTGTTTGAATTTGAAGTTTTGTGTAGATCTTGTGATTATTTACAAGACTTTAAAAAACTTAAGTTATTTCCTTCAACACTGAAAGGAGTAGCTTTAAAATGGTTCATGGGTTTAGTCACACACTCTATTAGGAGCATTTTTAGAAAGATATTTGGATTATTGCATACCCATTAATCATAAGGATGAAGTATTCAAAATGATGCAAAGAGAGGACGAGAATTTGGAAGATTTAATTGAAAGATTCAATTATAACATAAAAAAAGCTAAAATGGATAATTTAGATCGAGATACTTTAATATCTCTTTTATTAAAAGCCATTAGAAATGAGTGGATAGATATTCTCAATATGACGGCGAAGGGAGATATGTCTCAACTCCCATTACCTGAAATTGCTGAATTATGTATTCATCTCTCAAGGGGAAAAGAAAAAACTGGGAAAAATCCAAGAGACCCTTCTCTTGCTAGAGTGAACAAATCTGCAATTGGAATAGTAAGTAGAGAAGAAATTGGAAATATGTTGGATGAATTTAAAACATATATCTTAGGGAGTCTTAGTGAACAGATAAACACCCTTAAATTACAAAACAAATAGAAAGTCGAGACTGATGCCTTAGCTATTTTTTGTGCTAAATTTAGAAATAAGCATGCTTTAAGAGAATGTCCTCTTGATGCAAAAGTCATAGAGACCTGTGTGATTTGCTCAAAAAATCATGAAACTAAGATTTTTTCTTCAATTCCAGGTCTTAAGGCTATTTTTCAAGAAGAAGAAACTTCAAATCCAACAGAATCTCTTTGCTTTGTCTCTAGAATACCATGGCAGGGGCCACAAACTCAAGGTTTTAAAAACCAAATGTACACTCAGTCCCTACCAAATAATTGGAATTCTTGGCAACAACCTTGGTCTCAACCTTAGTCTTGGGCAAAAGGAATGCAAAATACCTATGGTAGATACTCTCAATACTACCAATATCCTCCATCCTATCCAAACTATCTTCCCCAACAAAATCAACAACCCCAGCTTCAAAACCAAAATCCACAACTTTCATTACCATTTCCACAAACACCAAGTCAACTATCTGCCCAACCATTTCCAAACCCCAATAATAAAAATCCTCAAAATACTTACATGATAGAAGGACAACAATTTCCAACTTACATGATTACTCCACTAAATCTTAATGATGTCCAACTTAGATCTGGTAGAATTATGGAAAATAAAAATCCTTCTGTAGTTATTCAAGAACAAGATAATTTTGAGGAAGATTCTCTACATCCAAATAAAATTTTTGAGGAAGGAACATCTCTTCAAAACCAGAATTCTAAAAATGAAAAACAAAAAGAACAAATAAACTCAACTCCTATCATAGAGCAACCATCAGTATCTATTTCTAACCCTCCTTTTCCTGAAAGGTTACAAGTTGATAGAGGGGTATAAAAACATATCATGTTGCCCAATTATGATTTTATAGATGAACTGAAAAATGTTTGTATCAAAATTCCTTTGTTACAGGCCATTAAAGAGATTCCAATTCTAGCCAAAACAATAAAAGAGTTGAACATGAAGAAACTAGGAAGAAAAAGAAAAGAAATAAAAAGAATTCAACTAGTAGGAAAAATTGCAGACATAATGATGGGAAAAATCGCCATACAAAAATATTTAGATCTAGGAAGTCTAGTTGTAAAAACACATATCAATGGTGTTGAACTTCCAAATACATTGATTGATTTAGGAGCAACTATAAACATCATGAGAAAACAAACCATGGAACAACTCAAGCTTCCCAACCTTCTGTATACACATACATTACTGCAATTAGCAAATAGATCTGTAATCAAGCCAGATGGTGTATTAGAAGACATCTCAGTATCCTTAGACTCTTGGGAGTATCCCGTCGATTTTATGATCTTAACTCCCAAGAACAATCTATGAGGGCATCCACTCATATTAGGAAGACCTTGGTTGGCTACAGTTGATGCTTTCATTAGCTGTAGATCTGGTGACATGTATATCTCTGATGGTAACTCGATAAATAAATTCACTCTATATCCTCCAAAAAAAACAATCACAGAGTTAGAAGATGAAGAATGGATTGATGATGACAATGATATACAACCTCTTTTTACTATTTCAAGCATTAGTGAAGATATTCAAATCTTAAGTTAAATAGAAAAATTTGAATCATCTTCAAAATATGAACATGATCAATTTCAAGAACAATGCAATGTTGAATATTTGTCATCCAGGCAGATGTCTCTATAATCTATGGAATAATTTAGTAACTCTACAGTTGAAATCTTTCCAGGAAAATCTTTGAACATAAACAAAAACTTGGAAAGACCACAACAGCAAAAGTTAATCAAAACATTACAACAACATTCTTTAGCATATGCATGGGAATACACTAACATGAAAGGAATTAGTCTTAAGACTTGTATACATCACATCTACATTGAGGAAAATTTTAAACCTATCAGACAACCTCAAAGAAGGATGAATCCAAATCTTAGGGAAATTGTGAAAGAAGAATTGCAAAAATTGTTGAATGTAAACTTAATTTACCCAATTTTCAGATAGTCAGTGGGTTTCCCCTTTAGTGATTGTACCCAAAAATAATGGTAAGTGGAGGGTATGCATTGACTATCGAGATTTGAATAAAGCCACCCTAAAAGATCATTTTCCTTTACCTTTTATAGATCAAGTATTGGATACATTAGCAGGTAAGAAGTATTTCTCATTCTTGGATGGTTTTAATGGTTACAATCAGATTTAGGTAGCACCTGAAGACCAAGATAAAACCACATTCACCTTTCCATGGGGAACTTATGCCTACCGAGTACTTCCTTTTGGTTTGTGGAATGCACCTGCAACATTCCAAAGGGCAGTACTAGGAATTTTTTCTGATCTAATACATGATTGTGTAGAGTTATATATGGATGACTTTACAGTTTATGGAATTCATTTGAAGAATATTTAGATAATATGGAAAGGGTTCTTAAAAAATGTAAAGAAGAAAATCTTTCATTAAATCATGAAAATTGATTTATGATGTTTACTGAAGGGATTTTTTTAGGACATCACATTTCAGGAGACAGAATTATAGTTGACACATCTAAAATTGAAGTCATCTCGAAATTATCAATTCCAAGTTGTCAAAAGGATGTTAGAAGTTTCCTAGGATTCATAGGGTATTATAGGAGATTTATAGAAAATTTCACTAAAATAGCATCCCCACTCTTCAATTTAATTACCTAATATTGTGAATTTAGTTGGAATCTTGATTTCCAATTGGCATTTGAAACTTTAAAAACAAAATTTTCTGAAGCACCCATCTAAGAGGTCCAAATTGTAAACTACATTTTCATATTTCAACAGATGCTTCATATACAGCTCTCGGAGTTGTATTAGGACAAAAAGATTTGATACCCTATGCCATCTATTACACAAGCAATAATTTGACTCCCACTGAGTTAAATTACATTGTAACTGAAAAAGAATTCTTAGTTGTTGTTCGTGCTATCAACAAATTTAGACATTATACTACTGGCTATGAAACATTTTTTCATACTGATCACTCTGTAATTAGATACTTAATGAATAAATCTGGTACTAATGGCAGAGTCACAAGATGGTTATTACTCCTGCAAGAATTCAATATCACCATTCTAGACCGACCTGGAAAACAAAACACAGTTGTTGATTTCTTGTCTAGAATTCAAAATGTCAAAAATGATACTCCAGTTGAGGATAAGTTCCCTGATGAATATAATTTTGCAATAACTACTAAAAATCCTTGGTTTGCAGATATTGCTAATTACTTAGTCACAGGAAAGTTATCTTCACACTTGTTTCCTAGAGAAAAAAGAAAAATTATTCAAATAAGTGCACTTTACTCATGGATTAATGATGAATTGTATAAAGCATGTCTAGATCTCATTATCAGAAGGTGTGTTCGAGAAGATGAAATGCTTGAGATTCTTAAAGCATGTCATGATGAACCATGTGGTGGACACTTTGATGATAAGAGGACAACCTATAAAATCCTTCATTTAGGATATTATTGCTCATCTATATTTAAAGATACCAAAGAATATGTCAAAAGGTGTGACAGTTGTCAAAGAATGGGGAAACATGTTCCTTCAAATGAAATGCCATTACAACCTCAGGTACTCATCGAACCATTTGAAAAATGGGCTTTGGATTTTGTTGGACCAATCATTCCACCATCTAATAAAAAGAAATATATTCTGGTATGTATTGATTATGTCACTAAATGGGTAGAAGCTAAAGCACTTCCTTTAGCTAATGAACATTCTGCAGTTAAATTTATTTTTGAGGATATCTTCACTCATTTTGGTGTTCCAAGAGAAATTGTGACAGATCAGGGATCCCATTTTACATCCAAGTTGGTGGAAAAGCTTGTGGACAACTACAAGATCAAGGATAGAAAATCCACTGCTTATCATCCACAAGAAAATGGTCAAGTAGAGTTTACTGATAAAGTGATTGAAGTAATTCTCACTAAGACTGTACATCTACACAGAAGATATTGGGCAGAAAAGCTTCCTGAGGCCTTATGGGCCTACAGAACCACATGGAGGAATACAACATGACACACTCCCTATGAACTTGTTTATGGGAAGCAAGTCCCGTTTCCTATAAAATTTCAGATCCAAACCTTCAAGATGGCAGTCCAATTGGGACTTGATTTATTAGAAGCTCAGAAGCATATATTGGAGAAACTTAATGAGCTTGATGAAATCGGGTAAGATGGAGTTTAAAGAACCAGTATAGTCCAACAGCAAAGGTCCAAATGGCATGATAAACATATCAAGGAGAAAAAGTTTCAAGAAGGGGATTGGGCACTTTTGTTCAATTCAAAGTTCAAAGACTGTCGAGGAAAGTTTCAGACTCATTGGCTTGGGCCTTATGAGATTAAAAAAGTCTTTAAAAATGGAGCAATAAGGATAAGGACAATTGATGAAGAAAAGGTACCTCTTCTTGTGAATGGAAATCAATTAAAAGTCTATCATAAGCCAATTTCAAGGGAAGATTTTATCAATATTTTCCAAGATAAGACTGATATGAAGTTAGTGAAGAAGAATCCTTCTTCTTCCCCAACTTAGCTTTTATTTTTCCTATATATATATATATATATATATATATATATATATATATATATATATATATATATATATATATATATATATATATATATATATATGCACACACACACATATATATATATTATTAAAAAAAAATTGTGTAAGTATGAAAACCAATCAATGATTGGCATCCTTATACAGAAAATACAGGATGAAAATCAGAAATTCTGACATCTTATATTTTCCATTCCATTTCTAAAATCCCAAAAATATTTGTTCCCTTTCTTTTCTATAATAAGAAGTAGTACATAACTACATTCCATTTTGCAGCTACATTCCATTCTGCAGTTACATTCCATTCTGCAGCTGATTTCACATTTTGCAACTCTGTCACATTTGTACAGCCTACTAAAGAAAGAATAATGAACACAGGGAATTGAAGGACTACATTTGAAGACCACCATGCTAAAATATATGTGAAGAATCAACACCAAGGAAAAGACAACAAGAGGTTAGTTCTAAAGGTAAAGTTACATAAATTTATTTAAATAGCAAGGTAAAAAACATTAGCATGTATAACGTAGATGATCATATGCTAGTATGCTACCTCAACATGTCATCATTTGATTTGATTGGGACTCCTATCATGTCATAGATCGACCACATCATCCGCCTTATGTTTCATAATGGTCCACAATGGACTCCCCCATTTATGATTAATGGTCATGACCTGTTGTCGTAACATAGCCACCTACGTTTCTTAAATACCCCATCCAATATCTATCTCACTCATTCCTACAAACCCTCAATGTCCTTCATCAGATCTGTAATCCAACTCACTTCATAACAGAGAAGGATAATTCCGAAGGCTAGACTCTTCACAACAGAAGACATGGGTTTGATAGTCATGATAGAACCGGTGGGAGCTAAATATATGGAGGGATATCCTCAGATCAGGGAGATGTTGCAGAAGGCTAAATGGCTCAAGTTTATAGAAAATTTTGATGGCTTCCACAAAGAGATCACTAAGCCTTTTGCGAGGTCTTTTGATGGGACGAAAGTTGAAATAGGAGACATCAAGTTCTCATTAACTGAGGCATTCATAGCTGAAGCCACAAAAATCACAAGAGTTGGCGAAAGATGGTTCAAAAGAAAAGAATTTCACAGTGAATCATGGAAAGTTGTTCTAAAAAATCTAGGTAGTGATACTTCTATTTTCAGAAAGGGTATTCCTAGCTCAGCACTCAAGAACAAATGGAGGAACATGCTTTTAATTCTACAATACCTGTGAAGGCAGATTTGGCTGCATATATGTGTATGATATTCGATTGTTCATGAATTTTTTAGAGGATGATGAAATAAATATTCCCTTATTTCTACTGAATAACTTAAAAAGAATGTATACAAATGTGCAAAAGAGAATTCAGTTTATATATAAAACTATGCACCATCATGGGTTGGTAAAAATACTTCTTGAATTTCATTTGAAAAGTATAGGAGATTCTTGGGAGAAATTTCTTATCAGAAACCATTTCCAAGATGAACAAGAGCAGCCTAAAGAAGACAAGACTAGAAAAATTAGAAGAAATAAGATTGAAACAAGCATGGAAGATAGACCTAAATCTCCACTTCAGCAAAATGATGAGGAACTCACTCTTGCAAAACTGATAAAGAACAAGAAGCAGGGTGAAGTTAAGACAGGAGGTAAAACAAAAAAGAGGAGAGCAAGGTTACAATTGAAAAAAACGTAAATCCTCTACAGCTGAGAAGGAGCTCTAGAATCTGAGGTTCAATGAAGAAAACATAACCACAAGAGACAGAGTTTGTAAATTTAGAGGAAGAACCTCCAATATCATCTCCCATCAATGTTTCTCCTCCACATAGCCCTGGAAATTCTCCTATACATAATTTTGAAGGTAGTCCCAGTAGAAGATATCTAGGCATAGACCCAGTACAACAAGAGATATATGATTACATAGAGTCACTGGAGAAGAGAAATGTAGCAGTGAATCCAGAACCACCTATCAATCCACAAGAACCTCTAGTTGATACTCTTAAACAGGAAATTTATGAGCTAGAGATATTGAATAGGTGTATTAAACAAGAGAATGAAGCTTTAAAACAACATAACCAATTGGAGAAAGTGATTAGTGATAATACAATCCTACACTTAGGACTATGGTACAAAAAAAAAAGGAAGTTAAAAAGAAAGAACAAATCACTAAACAAGGCAGTCATCAATCTCAAATACAAACTCCTTATGAGGAATCCCATGATGACAGTCACTTCAAAGAAAAGCAAAAGGAGAAAACTGGATGTATTAGCATAAGTGTCTGAACAAATGCAATAGGAGAGGGAAGTTCACATATTTGGTAAATTGCATGAAGATATGCAATGACTTCTTAGTGGGGGTATGTTGAACCTCAAAATTTTCCTTTCTATGACATCCTTTCTCATTAGTTTTTCCTTACCTTTTCATAAGCCCATACACTACAATCAATGATAAATGTCATGTTTTATCTCAGGGAATGCATTTAAATGATTTCTATGTTATATTCTGATGTTCTTGTTATTTGAATGGATTTTTGTAACTCAGCTACAGAACGCAGCCTGGTTTAATAGGTTCCGAGGAGCAAATAAAGGAACGAGCCACATGGGCATCTCCAGAATGATTCACACATGGATTTCATCCTATCTACTTGATAAAAATCGATAGAAAAGAGTGTATGTGATCATGGTCAAAGTACGGTCAAAGGACGTAAGCCGAGAGTGAAGAAATCTTGATCTGCTCTAACATAGAAAATAAAGAGTTAACCAGCTAGAATCTAATTCTATGTTTCGGTTAGAATAACCATCTGTAGGCGTAATTAGCTCCTCACAGTTATGTTTTATTTTATTTAAATATCGGTTATGCAAAGACCAAAGACAATCATAATTTCTAAAACCCTGTGTATTTCTTTAAACTCTGTTCTTTTCATAATACAAGGATCGTGTTCGTGGTTCCGGTATCTTCTTAATACGTACATAATCAGCTAGGATTTCAACCTATTCTATCACAGAGGGCCCCTGCACAGGAGGAGGTTTTTCGTTAGTTATTTTAGTTTTATTATTTACTTTGTTTTGTCAATTCACTCAGTAGATTAATATTGTGTTGCAGCTTTTAAATCAATATCATAGAATTAAGTCATGAATGTTTTCTTAGTATCAATGATAAAATGACTGTGTAATCTTTTCTTTCCAAAAACATCTCAAGAAGGTAGATTCTTCTATTTTCCAATTGGATTATGTTTGAGGCAATAGAGCCCACAGTTCTTTAGTTTTCTTTCATGTTCTTATATTTAATTTCTTAGATCAAATCCTCAATTAATTGTATAATTGGATGCTCCTAAAGGTTAGGCCAAGAAGGTGACTTGTCGTACTTCCAAATTGGGTGCTCGAGTGTTAAACCTATGCAATCATTGAGCTTTTATTTTACATGCTTTTAAATTTTTTTCCTAGATTAAGATCCTCAGTCAATTGTATAATTGGATGCTCCTAAAGATCAGGCCAAGAAGGTGACTTGTCATACTTCCAAATTGGGTGCTCGAATGTTTAACCTATGCAATTATTGAGTTTTCCTTTACATGCTTTAATTGATTTCCTAGATTTAATTTTCAAAACTAAAGTCTAATCGGTTGCTTGTACATCATTTCAAGAGGGTGATTATATCATACTTCCATATTGAATGTTGGAGTGATTGAACATACATTAGTTGCTTTTTCCTTTGAATATACTTTCATCTAGAGTAGCATTACAATTACAATTTTCGTTATAAGATTCATATCCATGGAGTAGGACTAATGTTAAATTTAAAGTCATTATAATAGGCACTCTATTTTCAGATCTGATTCTAACCATTTAATATTTTTGGTTCATTTTTATGCAAGTTAGTTTAATTTAAGAACACTTTCTTTTCTTCCTTCTTTCAAAGTTAGTTTTACACATCTAAATTTCACTAGATTCAGTAGTCCTTTCATATTTCTCATTTCTTAAATATTGACATTTAGACATAAGGAGCAAAATCCCCAAAAACAACATAAAAATACATACAACGAAGTAAGAAGAAGGTTAACTAAGCAAATATAATGCACCACACTTCATCAGATTACAAACCTCGGTTGATAATTTATGTTGAACAATTTAAGACATTAAATTGGCTAAACACTTGGGTATTCATCATAGAGCCCGGATCTAAAGTTTCAGCATCATCGGAGCTCCAGAACTACCAGATCTACACTTTTATATTTTTCCAGCAGTTGCAGTCCCGACATTTGCAGCAAGGACAACGCAGTATTCCTTCAAACAATCTAACAGTTACGCAGTCCCTCTTGTGGGATCATTTCAGGGTCATTCTGGGCCATCTCTTTGGTTTGAGTGTCTCATATTTTGAGCACTGTTGTACTTGTATTCCACCTCCATATTAATAAAATGGCTCAGCTATTCAATACATTTTGATGGTGTATTTAGATTACTTGTTTACTTTGTTGCAGTTCTTATATTGTGTTTTTGTATTACTACATTCTCCCTTTTGGGATATTACAGTGGTATCAGATCATGATCCTTGGCTCAGCTTGTGGGCAGTTCATATTTTGCATCAAAATAAGAAGCAAATAGTAGAGATCTACAATGAAGGAGGAATGCAGTTTTGCCACTCTTCTCTTTAGATCAATGCAAGATCTCTATAAGGAGGTCAAAAAAATGAAGAGAGAAAGGAAAAGGAAGGATCCAAGAAGATTTCAGAAAGAGGAAGGTCCAAGCACTTCCTATCAGCAGAAGAGACCACCGGAGAAGCAAAGAGCTTCACATCATTCTACTAGATCCACTTTCGTTGAGAAGGAAGATGAATGGTGTGAATATGAAGGAGACTTGGGGTATGAGACCCCAAGTATATATGTCCGATTACAAAGCACAAATGAGAGCACTGAAGGAGAATCTATCTCTCCAATAGTTTTTGCAGCTCATAGAATAAAGGAGATCCCACAGCAGCAACAGAAGAAAGAGGCATAGATTCTTCTTGCCTACATTTGATGGATCTCCCAAAAGCACATTGAGGGCTTGGAGGGAAGAATTAGACACATTATTTCTGCTATACGCTGTAGCAAAAAGAGAGACTATGGAGATTGCAGCACTACACCTAGAGGGTGAAGCAGGAGATTGGTGGTTTAGTCATTTGTCACATATGAAAGTGTCTGATTATGTAGATTTCATTCAAAGACTGAAGAAGAAGTTTGGGAGAAAGAAACTGGAGACATCTCACATAGTGACATATGCCATCATTGAGGAGATAGTACACGAAGAGCCCATGGGAGATGTCCTCATTATCACTCAGGAGCAGGAGCCTCTAGCACCACCATCAACTGTAGATGTACTTACATCAGAAGGAGGATCACTTACATTTTTGCAAGATGGTATTAAGCTCTTGACATTTGGAGCCCCATGCATGATTCATGAGATGCATGAGGAGGAGGCAGATACCATCGCTAGTACAGTTGAAGAGATGCAGCCATCATCATTACCTGCAGTTGGAGAGGCCATTTCACCAACTGGAGGAACTCTTCTAGATGTGAAAGATGTTCCTAATATTCAGCTAATCCAAGGTTTGCATATACTTTCATCTCATATTATTTCAGTACCTCATATTGAGATTTGTGAGACCATGCCATCAGGGCAAGTGCATAACCAAGGATTAGAGCACCTTGCTGATTTGGCACAACAGATTATCATTGCACAGAGGACCCTTGATTTGATCAAGGAGAAGATGTATTGCTATCCCATTTTGTCATGGTTGAGCTACACCCAACACTTTATGTTGAAGTGTGGAGTTGCAGAATATGGGATGAGCACAGTCCTATTCAGTACAGTGCTAGATCATGAGTTTAGCATTGTATATGGCCATGAGACAACACATGTATCACCATGCAGATCTACAGCGCTGTCACTTAGGAGCAGTGATGAGAAGAGGGCCCCATTATTCTTGGAGCACTCTGAAGGTAGCTTCACTCATGAAGCACTGGAGGGGCAGATGATAGATGGTAGACATCTTGTGATGGAGAGTACTTTCCATTGTCAAGATGAAGTTTTCCTGATGAGCTCCTCATATCTCAAAGAGGAAATTATACCTACAACATGTATAGAGCCTTATGGGTTCTATTGGGCCATTGATGAGAGGATCTCATGGAGAGACCTCAATGGAGGTGCATTTCAACATTTCAGGGAGGATGTTGGTATTCTACCTTGGGAGGATACCAAGATTGATCTTGGCACAATTCATTATCCACATTGGGATGAATGGATCCAGATGGGGAGTAGGAGGTTGCCTACCTTCTTGCAGATCTATGATACCGAGCAACAAGAAGCATGGCTATGCTGGTTGCTTTTGGGTGAGTATGGATACTACCCCACATCTCACATTTGCAGGATCCATGCCATGCATATCACTGATGATATGCAACAACAAGAGGCATGGCTGCGTTGGTTATTGATGAGAGAGTTTGGACATCTCATGATGTATCTTATGTCCTTGTATTTTCTTTTGTTTGGGATATATCTCATGTTCGTATATGTACTTAGGTTTTGGACATGGCATAAATCTCACATGATGTTGCAGAAGGGAGTTTATTTACATTGTTCTAATGTGACATACCACATGTCAATCGGTATGTTGTTGCTCCATGATTTGCATCATGATGATGTAAGGTGCCAACAAGAATCCTTGTTTCTTTGGTTACTACTGGGAGAGTATGAGCTGATTTATCCCCATACATTGTATGGCATTGATGGAGGATGGAAATAGGAGGCCTTATTGCATTGGCTTCTGTTGGGGGATTATGATCATTGTACTTGGTATAATGATGATGTGATGGGGCAGCAAGAAGCATTGCTGCCGCGACTTCTCTTGAAAGAATATGGCCACTACATTTGGTACAATGATGATGTGGTGTGGTAGCAAGAGGCATTGTTGTGGTGGATTTTATTGAGAGAGTATGGCTCTCTTACTTTTTTTCATGATGATCTAGCATGGCAGTAGAAGGCTTTGCTGCGGTGGTTGTTATTGGGAGAATATAGTTTGACATTTTATATGTTCATCCATGTGTATCTACTTCTTATTTTTCACTATGTTGATGTGATGCTTAGATCCTACATGTCCAACTGGGCTAATGATGAGAGCATTGAAAGATGTAATCTACTCTATGTAACATGGGTTGGAGAGATATTTCTTGAATTGGGACTTTCCACTTTGGGAAGAAACCACTTCATTTCATGTATCTCATGTATAGAGGAGATATTTGGACATCATATGGTTGCCACTTAGAGATTCATTGATGAGGAGAGGCATCTAACTTTTCAATTGGAGGCCATTCCAGACATTCTAGAGAGGCAACTTTGGAGTTGGGCATTCATGACACATTGTGGCATATGGGGAGGCCTTCCATATGAGGATGCCATTTGGAGGGAGGATGTTCGTTGTAGCATCCAATTTTGCAGTTGCTTGATGACAAGCAACATTTTGGTGGGGAGGATTGTAATATTCCCATTTTTCCATCGGATAATTGAAATATTAGAGTTCTTAATTTTCTTAATTAATTAAGTAAATAAGAGGGTGGAGGGACCCACAAACCCCATAGATGAATAAAATACACTTTTGATGTGTGTATGTGGATATTTCAGATCTAGATCTACGTCATGGAGTAGTGGAGCAGCTTCTTAAATGAAGGAAGAGTGTAGATCATGGATCATTAATGTAAAATCATGGAGATCTTGGAGGAGGTCAACTGAGATCATGGTGCATTCAAAGTATGATCATAGAGCACTAATGATGAGATAGTGGAGGAAGTAGTGCATCTAATGCACACATGATGGAGAGAGTGGGAATTAAATGTAGTGATGGTGGAGAACATGGATAGACAACACAGTCTTCATGGAGGTTAGTGGCCACATGTGCAGCGCAGTTATGAGGTGGGCCAGGGCTATGGAAGGCTCACAAAGCATATAAAGGAGATGAAGGCAAAAATAGAGGGAAGGATTTGTATTATTATTTATAATCCATTTAGATTTATATTTGTCATTTGACATTTCTATGCATGCTTATGTCATTTAGCTAAGTCTGCAGTGTTGTTTAGCACATAGGTGTTTCCGAGCGAAAATCCCAGCCTTACCCATGGGGGACTTTGAGTGCCTACTCTGGGAAGGTTATTTTGAGCTGCCATACATCATCAAGGATTGGTGCCACATACAACCACTCTCATATGCACATTCAATCTCAGGAATAACGCATTCATGCTTGAGGGTTTGAGAGGTGGAGGTTGTTTCTAGCATTTCAGCTAAGAAACTGATGGAGGATTCATCCTTTCACCTTGTTATTCAAGTTCAAACTTTCAAGAGCAGAAAATATATATCCGACATTCAAACTATCAATTGATACCTCCATGCAGTAGCAGTCCCCTCAAGGATTTCGCAGTCCAGTCTTGTAGATCTGAAGGGGGAAGGAATTTTCCAATATTTCAGCTAGAAATCCTGTGAGGGACCAATATCTCCTCACTTTGGGCACATCATTTCCATCATTCAGGAGCTTCATTGCAGCATCTAGCATCAGGCTATAGAGCCTCCCTCTCTGACAACGTATTTTTCTCCAATTGTTGTGTATTCAACAGTTTCATCTATTGGAGGGGGTTGGAGGAGACATATCTTGAGCTTCTAGCTTCAGGATCTGAAGGAGGGATCAACCCTCTATGCATTGATTTGATTGTGCCTTATTGCATCCATCCTATCTTCAGCTCATGCAGTAGATCTGCATAGCCAACAGTCATATGCTGCATGGCCTAAGAGGGTGATTTTCCAAGATTGTCAGATCTAGATATCCTTCTTGGGTATTCATCATAGAGCCCGAATCTAAAGTTTCAGCATCATCGAAGCTCCAGAACTGCCAGATCTACACTTTTATATTTTTTCGGCAGTTGCAGTCCCGACATTTGCAGCAGGAACAACGCAGTATTCCTTCTAGCAGTCCAACAGTTATGTAGTCCCTCTTGTGGGATCATTTCAGGGTCATTCTAGGGCATCTCTTTGGTTTGAGTGTCTCATATTTTGAGCACTATTGTACTTGTATTTCACCTCCATATTAATAAAATGGCTCAGTTATTCTGTACATTTTGATGGTGTATTTAGATTACTTGTTTACTTTGCTGCAGTTCTTATATTGTGTTTTTGTATTATTGCATTCTCCCTTTTGGGATATTACATATCACTTGCCACCTACCTCTTAAAGGATGTACCATGGACATGCAACCCCATTTAGAGGTTGAAACCATCTAATAGGGTCTTTGGTTAACCCCCTATTGAGCTTGGAGACACTTGTACATGTAAAATCCCACTATGGAAGGGAATGTCACCATGAAGTGCCCCTTTGATCCCATGTCTTGTAAGAATATTACTTTATTATTCTAATGATTTGATGTATTGGAGGGCAAGTGGACGCATTGGATCTTATGCAAGATTGTAGGTGGGCCTTAATTTGGGGCTTAGTCTCCCTATACGGGGTCCTAAGCCCTCCAGAGGGCCACATTGGAACTTTTAGGGTGAGCATTGAGAGTCATGGGCCTCCACCATAGTAGATATTAATTCATGGATCCCCAACAATGTTCATTGATTAATCGTGTTCCACCTTTTGGATGAGGATGATGCACCTGGTCCACTAAGCCCAACCAACTCCACAGTTGCACCATACACTTGGTAGATGTTCCAGGATGCCTCTCGCTGCAAAGGGAGAGTTTATGCCATTAATCCATCCCTCACAGATCATCTACAAGCATATTGAATCCATTTGGAGACCCATGAGGATGTCTTTGTGCCTCTTCACCCACTTGGGAGCACCACATGTTCGTGATTGGAAAACAAGGGGCCAACCCCTTGTGCACTATGTTTGGAGTCCATTTGGAACCACTTATACTTCATTAGGTCTCCTCAAAGACCTAACAACTCACTTTCTTCATCCTTCAACCCTCTCGAGAGGCTTATCTTTACATTATTAAGCTATTTGGTGGGCTTGTCACCAAAAGTTTCTTATTATGCACATTATTTTATTTTAGGGGCTAAATTAGGCCAAATTAGATAAATCAAATTCATTAGGAAGTGTATAAATAAAAGTGTGATGAACCACTTCTATCATCATCACTTGGATCAGATCTTTATCTCTTGTGAGATCTTCATTATCCTTCTTGGAGGACGAATTTTGATGTTTAGATCTTTTTCATTTTTGTCTTGGAGCTTCACTATTGGCATATTATGATGGTTGTATATACTCTTTATTGCATGTAAGTACTCTTTTAATGCTATTCTTGTTATGTCACATGCATGTTGCTAGATTATTCGCTATACTAGGCTGAAATTTATTGCTTTTATTATGCAAAATTGCGGAAATTTGTTCTTTTATAGCGTGCATCATGTCATGGGCCATGTATTAATGAGTTAATATTCCTAGACATGTTTTATCAAAATTTTATCTCAATAAGTCATCATATATTGAAAATTGAAGTGTAAAGACCTTGAAGCAATTATTATCATGCTCTAATGCCATGCGAAAACTAAGTGAATCCATTCCAAGCATTTAAATCTCCTTGACTCTATCTCTCCCAAAGAATTAGGCACTTATCCTACACTAGTGATCACCTAAAAGCAATTTTTTCTCACCTTTCTCTCTTTCTTTTTAGGCCTAGCCTCCATAGGTGACCTAGGGAATCATTTTTTCTCACAATTCATCGATCCAAAAAGTTTGATCTCTTGCCCTCTATTATGTTGTTGTGTCTTCTAGAGGCCCTCCAAACTTGAATCATTTCCGACGGTCATATTTTGAGATATTCCAAGCGCTAGCTCCGAGATCGATTGTTGCCTTTGGTTTCCCTTGGCTAGTGACCTCATTGGGATAATTGCATCAAACTTAGTGAAGATTTCCCCTTTGATCCCCTTCTCCTCCTCAATTATGTTAAGAACACCCTTTATTGATCGACCCCTCCCCCTTGACCTAATTCTCGGTCAACTTGGTCCCGTGTGGTCCCACAATTTATTGAAGATAATTTCTAAAAGACCATTTGGAAACAAAGTTTTCACAAGGGTTTCTAGGACTAAGTCCCTCCTTTACAATTATTATTTGCAAATTATATTCCTTGAAATCCTCTTATCTCTTTTTTAGGTCAATTTACTGGGTAAATTAACATAAGTATTTAATTATCAATCTGGGTTTGTAAAACTTGGAAGCATGTCCAAAATATATGGATTTCAACTACAGTCAATTTTAGAAGATGAATTCTTCAAAGGAAATGCATATTAAAAATATAAAACTTAACTAAATAATTTCTAATTCAATATGTAATAAGCAGAAGAAGGAGCTCCTAACTTAGGAGAACCAGGTTGACCTTCTCTACAATACTACTTCATGAATAGAAATAAAAAATCACTAATAAACAATAGCTTGAGATGCATAAAATAATAATAGAAGAGGCCCCTAACTAAGGAGGTCATTGTTGTCCTTCTTTATAAATTCATTCATCATTAATTCCATTGTATGAAAACTGGAAATTCAGAAAATCACTTTAAACAAAAGCAAGGAAGATGAATTCTAGTTTCTATTCTTTGATCAGATAGAAGGAGAGTTTAAATTAAACAGTGGTTTGACCCTTCATATGCAGATTAGAAATTATATTAGGATTCATCAGAAAACATAATAGATCATCATACATCTAATTAACTCATTTAAACATGAAGCAAAACTAGTTTATGAAATTTCAACTAAATTAACCAGAAAGTGCACTTAGCTCGATGTGGGGGCCCTCCACCCTTGCCTCACACACTGTGAGTAATTTCAGCTACTGAAACTCAGTCAATAATTCACCATATAGAATATCAGAAAAGGAAATAGAACAGGTTCTTCAATTATCTCTCCGAGTTTCAGAAATATCAAAGTAAAGTTATACAAATTCTACATGTTTCAACGGTTCACAAACTTGGTATAAATAGAGAAATAATAAAAAAACTATGCTACAATGTCTTTAACAATCTTATCTTATCCTAATACCATCCATCTAGGTCGAAATCAACCAATTAGTTACACCAAATCTGGAAAAATCCCAAAATCTACTATTTCTGCCCTATTTTCTAGGGATTCCTGAAAAATAGGTCATGTTTGACCAGCATTGACCAGGCCTATTTTAGCTCATTTTTACTGAACCAATAGGTGTTCATTCATTCTTAGTTCCCAATATTTCTATAAATGTGCTCAGCTCGTGCCCAGGTGTCCTGCAAGTATGACATCAATGAAGCCATTACGAGAATTTCTGGTCTGATCCAAAAATACACTTAAAACCCAATTTTTACAAAAATTTCTAAAAATTGAAAAACATAATTTATTTGCCCAAATATGCATAATAAGGTAAAAATAGGTCATATGTGGATGGTATAAAGTGGAAAATGATGGAAATTAGGTGGATTTTAATAAGAAAAATTTGATAAAAAACATGGGCCAACATCTCCCCCTTACTTACTCTCAAGCATGTCCTCATGCTTGCCTCTGTCTCTTTAACCTTTTGCTTCTATATGATGACTACCATGCTGATGTACCTATGAATTTGGCTCCTGATGTCGAAGCTCCCTAATGAGCTACCTTCTCAGAAATCGAATGCTGGAGATTTACTTTATGTTGGAGAAATCGAAATGTTGAAGGTGATCTTATTTGGAGAAATTGAATGTTGGAGAATGCTTAAGTTAACCACTGCATGCAACATAACCACTCATTCATTCACTTCCTTTTGAGAAATCGATTCTTGGAAAATGAAAATCAACCTACAAGGTGATGATAATTATGCTTAGCTACATAATCCTCCTCAAAAATAAAAATCGTCCTTCTCTGCCTTCAATTTCTGTGTCTTCTCTCTTCTGCTGCAAAAAGGAGTCTGTTGCTCTTGAAAACTAAAAAAATAAAATATAAAATAAAATAAAATTATCTCTCTGTGTACAAAGACCATAAACACACTTTAACAATGTTTTTACTGCTCCATAACTCATATTTCAATCTGTGTTTTGCCAAAATTTTCTCAAAAACCCCTTCTCTGTTTTTAAAAATTCTCACTGTGCATATGTAAAATGGACAAGTTTGCCATCGTATGTATTAGAATAGGCATAGTTATGCTCGCTATATGTATAAAAATCTCACTGGAAATATGAGAAATGAACGAATTGGCCATTGTGTATATGAGAATGAAAAGAAAATATACCCACTTGTATAAATAATGGAAGAATTTCATTCACTGTGTATAAAGATGGGAAATTTTTCACTCACTGTATACAAAAATTAGGAAAAAACATTGTTCTCTGTTCAAAATTAACCATGCATGAGGAAACTCATTTATTTTAAGCTCATTTTCCTATTTTTGGGTCGATCTTGTCAATGTGTCTGAGACAACTTTGGATTCCTGTGTTAAACAATGCCATTTATATTAGAAATCCCCTTCGACTTCACCAAGGATTCACTCATTATCAATGGAAAAGACGGGTTTTTTTTTTTTTTTTAATGATGTCAAAGTCTCGGTTTTATAACTGGAGTTTAACTCCTTCAAACGTGACACATTTCAAACTGAACACGAGTTTTCCTACCCTGAAATCCATTCAACAACTTCTGGGGATATTGGAAGTGATTTCTTACCTCTTTTTGCAGGCTATTTGGTGTATTTTGGAGCGCTCAGTCAACTTGTTGCTGAGAAAATATCGGCCTCAATCTTCTTAAAAAAAATGACACCTTATCCCCTTATTTCTCCACAGCTTGCCTATTACTCTGCATTTCTCCCTCTGTTCAGGGTTCTCTGTTCTGCGCAACACTCTCTGCATCTTTCCTACTTATTTCTCCTTCCACGAGGATGCTTTATGCGTGCATACAAATGCATAGTGTCTTTCTTGTCTACCTGAGCGTAATTTTAGTTGTGATGGTGGGAGAAATGTGTTAAAAAAAAAATGTTTTGATGCTTCTGGGCGATGGCTCTGAGTTTTCACGGAAAAATTGTCTTCGTTTGACTGCATCCTCCTTCCATGGTGTAATGCCTATCGCTTCACCGAACTCCGCATTCCCTTCATTTAGACCTTAACTCATTCCTTTGTATGCCATTCTCATTTTGTTCATTTCGTGAGGCTCTATTTGTTTTTGAAATGATATATATATGTATGCACCTTTTTCATTACTTATATTTTTTCCTTCATACATATTTGTAATGATATATATATATATATATATTATGGCAAAAATGGTATATATATATATATATATATATATATATGCGCTTTCAACTTTTGTCATGATTTCTTATATGTGCATTTTTTTAATGATATATATATTTTGATTTTCAAATGACCATTGGAAAGGTCATTTTGAAATCAAAAACTTTGATAATGATACTAACCCTTGTGGTTTATATAGGCATGTAATGCTGGATAAAAAAATAAATAAGGTCCTTAATTTTGGATCAAAATTCTTATAGGGTAATGTAGGGATCTATGGATTAATGTAGATTAAATGAAAGGTATGGTAGGATAATGATAAGGTAATTCATAAGATTATGATGATGTATGATGGTGTAATGGATGGGGTTATGATAAATGTAGAATTATGATGGAATGTAGGATTATGATGAGGGTAGGGTAGGAATGTAATGTTTTATGTGATGATGTAGGATATAGGTAAGATAAACGTAGGGTGTTATTAGAATGATAAGATGCATATTCAAGTTTAAATCAGTTTTAACAATTCTAGAAAATTTTCAAAATCAAGGGTTTTAAGAACATTTTTTTCACTTACAGTACTCCTTTTGCATAATAGCTCTAACCCAATGTCAATGGTTTTTTGATGATGACCATTGCTAGTTCGTCCAAATTTGACTCATTTTGATGATGATGGTTCTTCAAAGATGAATTCGGATGGAATGTAAACACTTGTGTCTGCTTATTTGATCCTCTAGATGTTGTTGCATGTCTTTGCATCTGATATTGATCCAGGTCCCTTCTGCAGTTTGTATTTGATGTTTCAGGTCCCTTCTGACATGATACAAGTCCCTTCTGGATAATGTTCTTAATGATATCTTAGGTCCCTTTTGCACAATATTTTCAATGATGTATCAGGTCCTTTGTAATTCAGGTTCCTTCTTCAATTCAGCTGCTCAAACTATTTACATAGTTTTATTATAAGCTTCCCCCTTGTTGATGTTAAGACTCGTCCTCAAGTCTTGGATTTCTTGGAGGGTTATTTCTGCAAAATAAAACTGAAGTAAAACAAAATAGAGAATTAATATTGGCCAAACAAGTTGGTTTTCTGATATGATCTCGAGTTTGTCTTGTGCCAGTTTCCTGGATTTTCACAACCAAACTCATTTATTATTTTTGATCTTTTCTATTTTTTTCTTTTCTTTTCTGGATGGAGGCAGGGTATAATGGAGTTGGAAAGTATGGAATGCTTATGAAAGTAAGATAGGTTGAAGTCATCCTCTAAGAGTAGATGGATAAATAGATAGAAAATAGGTATGGACTTCAACTTGCATGATTGTGGAACTTTATCATACAATATAGTAGATGAATGACATAATGAACAATATGGCTTATGAAAGGCTTCTTTGACAATGGATGTGGCTTGTCATGGTGAAACTTGACTTCTTCTTCTTATGTCTTGTGCCTCGATCTCGATCATCTTGTAGGGTTGTTGGTGTTGTTGGTTAGCAACTGAAAGCAAGCTTCATGAGTTTTGAGTTTCATTAGATGAACTCAACATCTTGTGAATTCCACTTTTCTTTGACTTGAACATTTATATTCATATTCTGAAATACGAATGTTTTTTTAAAAATTCACTTTGAAAAGTCCTTTGTCGACGGATTTCTCCTCTTAAATCTTCTTATGACCTACAAAAACATAGTATTTGCTTGCAATACAATATTAGATAATGGAGGAAGAGAGGTGTACAGTCTCTCTTCTTCCAAGGAATATGTAAAATAATTACAAGCAATGCTTTGTTAACAAGTCCAAATATGATATACAAAGAAAATGCATTTGTTTACCCCTTTGAGGAATGGCGGCCAACCTAAACCTCCTAGCGGTATTTTTTTCACAAAATATTCATTTATGCCAAATTAGAGTGATTCCAAAGCCAAGTTGAAGTGAATTCACATGGCTACCTCCAGTATAAACATGTTTTCAAAATGGCTTAAAATTATATGCTAAAAGTGATGAAATGTCCCATGTTTGATAGAGCTTCATGTGAATTTGAGACTAGACCAACAGTCACTATTTGGAGTGTAATGTTTTCGTTAAAGATCGGATTGATGTGATTCCGCTTAGAGATTAAAGTAGATTAATTTTTGTATCCTAATTATAAACAGGTTTTTAAAATCAGTAGGTTTGATATCACAAAGTTGGTGATGAATAGACCTAGGAGGTAGAGTTTGACTATGTTGATTTTAAGACATGCAGTCATGTTGTAGCTGCTGCAACACCCTCCAAATTTTCACCCTTTCAAATTTTTGAGCTCCTAAACATTGAAAATTGGAGTCAAACTTGAAGATTGATCCTTCAAAAGCCTTAAGTCGTTAAGTCGCAGAATAGGTCAACTCACCTAATGTGTGACCTTGCAACCCATCAGGTCGCCAAGTCACGAAATCATGTATCGCACACAAAACTAAACAATCGCGACCCTGCGACCTTGCGACCCCCAGGTCGCAAGGTCGCAGGGTCGCGAGGTCGCACATCTCATCTACACAGCTCTGCTGCGACCTTGCGACCCTCATTTATTTCCCACACTCGCGACCTCTTTATATATAGAAGGGTCGCATAGGTTGAATTCGACCTGCGCGACGGAGAAAGAAAACGCCTCTGAAAAGCCAACTGGAGCGCGTTTTTCTCGGGTAAGTTGCCTAATCCTCTTGATTTTTCATTTTTTACTAATTTTTGCCCTCAGCTCCCTCACCTTAGCTTATTAAAACCACAACCTACCCACTGTTAGGACCCTGTTGTTGAAGCATGCCCCCCCATAGTATCTTCACTCTGTGTATCTCCTCTAGAATTCAGGCTACCCAGACTCCCCTGTCAGTCTTTTCTTCATGATTTATTACCTCTTGATGTAGTACCCTTCCTCCCTTTTCCCTCTCTCACTCTAAGTGAAAGAAGGACAAAGGACCACGTCGCCATATAAAGTCGTCCGCCCAACCCTAGTGCGACCTGCGACCCCGCGACCTCGGTCCCTGGTCGCTGAGTCGCCAAGTCGCATATCAGTGAAAAATTGAAGTGCTGAAACTTTGCGACTCAGCGACCTAGCGACCTGGTCGCGAGTCGCTATGTCGCCAAGTCGCGTTCTCATAAAAATCTAACCCGATGTGACTCAGCGACCTTGCGACCTAGTCGCTAGTCGCTAAGTCGTGAGGTCGCTTTTCTCTAAGGTTTTAAACCAATGCGAATAAGTGACTTAGCGACCCAGGGGAGAGGTCACTAGGTCGCAGGTTCACCCTTTTTCTTGACCTTAGTTGATCAGAAGCAGAAGCAGTTTAAGTATTTATTAATATGGCATATGTCTTATCATGTGATTGTTTTATGAACAAGATAGGGAACCTTGAAGCAGAGCTAGAGTGAGTTTCCATCTCCTCAGCCTCGAGTGATATGGGGCCTCCGTCAGTTCGAAGAAATAACAAGAGTCCAGAAATAGAAATCTCGGAGGATGAAATACCTATGTCTCCTCCCCCTACCTATGGAGATACCCCATGCATATTCAGCAAAGGAGAGAGCATGAGTTGGTATCAAGTATACCAAGAATTTGCGAAACCTGAATTTCCAGAAGACCTCCCAGACTGACAGGTATATGTTCAAGTCAAGAGATCAAAGCTTCACTATGCAGGAGCCCATCCACCTATATTTCCATGCGCAGAGCTAATCGAATGGATCTTGAAAAAGGTCGACCCCAGGTTCTGGGTGATTCGGGATCATGAAGGGAAAGCATTTGCTAATCTGAAGGGATAGGATGCGGAGTTCTATTACGCACTTCCCACCCGAGAGCAGACATTCACCGAGGAATGGGCCACTACTCATGCAGTTCCCATATCTGAAACCTTGAAAGGATGGTGGGAAGAACCAGAAAAGTTCAAGGTCAAGAAGGACCAGGAGTATCAGGTAGCAGGTCTTAGGAAGGTCTACAAGCTCGTGGCAGCTATGCTATGTAGGATGTATGGTTGTCCCGATGCCACCACTTTCAATGGCTCTTGGGTATCTCTTATGTACTTTGTCACCGTATATGACACCCGCTTCAATTGGGCCAAGTTCTTAATAACAACCCTCAAAACGAACATATCTTCAGCACTAGTGCTTGAGGAAGGGTATGCATCAGAATTTTACATGGCCTCCTATCTGTTGGATGTAGTATGTGCGAGGTGCCATTTTGAGGGGTGGGCACACAACTGGGATCAAGAGCGCGCCCTTCTGATTCACAAGGAGTTGCAGGTATTATGGGACTCCAAATATAAGCAGGATATGGAGCCGATCTCACATAGTTTCATCCCTGCACTCTACGGAAAACTGTTTGGTCAAGATACCCAGTGCATGTCCTGGTGGGCCATGGAAACAATAACCAAGGTGGCACACTGGTTTCCTTTTGTAGAAGGCACCTCCGTCCGAGTCTTCGGTTCGCTCAAGGTTCCCCATGCACTGCCCCGATTCATCATTCACAGACTACTACTTCAGGAAACGTGTTTCCAAATGACAGCCAGCTTTTCAAAGGTTCTTACTAAAGGCAAGAAGAAGCCATGGCCCACTCTGCCACTCACTATCGGAAGTAGAGGCAGAAGCTGAGAAAATCAGGGGATTCTGTCTACCTCCCTTGGCCCACCGAACGTATGATCCTGAGAGGATTATCCCTGCCCATTGCAAATGGGCCAAATTTAAATGGAGCTACTAACATACTGAATGCCCAGCTGAAGATGGAGTAAAAAACTAGTACAAAAAAGATAGGGAGATTGCTCCAGAGGAGTTAACTGATCAGGAATCAAGACGATCAAACCTTGGAAGAAAGAATCCACGAGCTAGGAGGAGCCTTGTCTTCTCAAGCCAAGAACCAGCACAGGCCATAAATCTTCCACCCAACGAAAAGAAAGGGAAGAAAAAGCTCAACGGGAAGCTGAGGAAAGAGAAAAAGAGAAGGAGGATAAACGCAAGAAACAACTGAAGGAAAAACAAAGAAAGAAGTAGGCGGAGGACCCCCGCAAGAGAAAGGAAGAGGAGGAAGAAAAAGCAGAAGCTAAGCGCCAGCTAAAAATAGAACTAGATAAGGTAGAAGCTGAACGCTGACTAAAAGAAGAACAAGATAGGGTAGAAGCAGAGCGGCAGCTGGAGGAGGAAGCAGAGCAAAAGAGAAGGGAGGAAGAAAGTCAAAGGTCGAAGGAAAATTCCTCTAAAGAAGCCGAAGGCAGTAAGACACCTCCTCCTATGACAAGGATACAGATGGTTTTGCCAACCATCGAAGTGCCTCAAACAAATCCGGCAACCAATACGCATTTTTCACTCTCACAACAGCGTACCTCCGAGGAGCAAGAGGAAGAAGTGTTTGATCTGAAAAGACTCACCTATGATCAGTTCACACACAAAATCAGGCAGGAGAAGAGAGGATGATTAGCACGGAATCATGTTGCACCCGTCACAGCCACAACAAAAAAGGATATAGTCCTGGATACCAAGACCAATCCAGTTATGATAGCATCAGCTGGCACTACTTTCGTCGTAGCCACAGAAGAAGACGTGAGCAGAATGAGTGGGGAAATTCTATCCCTACAGAATAGATTACAGGCCTCTGAACAAATATAGCTAGATCGGAGCAAGAGAAAAAGGCACTAGAAGAAGAAGTTCGACAACTGCAGGTTAGGAACACCCTTACTAATGAAGTGTCACCCAACATTCGAAGAGAGCTGGTAACTCTGGAATCCACCATGAGGCAAGTATACGAAGAATTTTTTACAATAAAGCATACAGTTGCACCTCTGCTGAGAACTCAAGCAGAAACCAAGAAGAGGAACGAACAACTAAAAGAAGCTGCCACAGCCTTGGACAAAATGCTAGAATGGGTAAACAGGTATCCGCAGGTTCCAGATACTTTGCCCAGAAAATATTGGATTCACACCTAGAACGACAAGGTTCAAATACGTATGAAGGTGCAATCCAAGGAGAAGCTATTCAAAGACCTAGAGAAGGTAATGACCGCTTACGAACATCGGATTAGCGGCATTGACTCAATGGCTGAACTGCACCACATTCCTTCTCTAGGTACATTGGGCAAAGAAAAAAAGTGGGAATAGGTGGACCAAGACATTCAGGCATTTCCGCAACCTATCAGGTAAGCGACCGCTTCTCCAGACCTTCTGGCATCACAGGAAAACCTAGTTCAATTCATCGTGACGCCAGTCTGGATTTATACCAAGCTGGCTTCCTTGTCTAACCAAATCATGATCAAAAGAGAAACTTTGATCCCAAATGCTCTCGAATGCTTGCACAGGTTAAGAGAAGATACTCCTCTGCTCTCCCTGGTTGCTGCAGATTATCGAGCATGGCGAAATTTCCTCAAAGAGCAGCAGGTAGATGTTCCCGACCTCACAATCACTCACATGCTCCCATGATCAGGTCGCAAGTCGCAACCTACAGGAGGAGTTGTAGGTCACATCAGTAATGATCAGGTCGCAGGTTGCAGCCAAGCACAGGGTCGCAAGTCGCTTTTTCCCTTCAGGTCGCAAAGCATGCCAACAGTCAGGAAGGCGAAAAGTCAGGGCACCCAAGGGCCAATTTTGTCCTATAAATACTCCCTTTGGGGACTTGTAAAAGGATATTTTTTTGGACTCCAAAGGAGATAGGAGAGTTTTAAAGCATTGAATAGACCTCTATGTGAATGAATACAAGCATTTGTCTTAAATCCACTTTTGGATCTGATGAGAATTAATGTGTTAACACTATGAATATTTTATCTTATATGTCTGATATCTTATGATTAACTGATCTGCGTTTTCTTCTTATATTATTTATGCATTTCAACTCACTGAATGTGTTAATGATGGTAGGTTGTTTACTTAGGAGATGTTTGTAATTTCATTACTGACATTTATCTTATCTGTGAAACCGCTTAATTAAGTGAAGGGTGTTCTTACCATGCAGAACTGTTTCTTCTATGGTTCGGACAACTTTTACAAGCATGACCCTAATGATGTGCTACTAACAACATTTCCTGCGACTATGTGTTTTAACTCATCTTGCTATTTGTAGTGTTTTATGCTCATTGAGGATTGTTGATAATTTCTCTTGTATCATCTGATAATTGTGTGTTCATAATTCTGCAGGGCTCATTTGTGTCCAAGAAAAGGAGTATTCAGCAGTAGCCGAACCCACACCCTGGACGGGATCCCTATCACAAACGGTTTAGAGTCTAATTGGGACTTTTTACCGGGGAGATCCCTTACTGTTGGCTGGACATTTTCTCTTTTCAACAGATTTGGCTCTAGAAGGAGGGCCCGAATGGTAGGCTCCCAGCACACAAGTAACATCTCGTTACAAACTCCCCAAGGGGAGATCATGCATGAAAATACCAGTCCTCCACCTTTGGAAAATTCCCAGGAGGAGGAATCCCCTTACTATGAGGTCACCCTAGAATAGCTAAGGGCCCTGCGTCCCATCGCTTGAAACCTCGTCAGAGGCTTGAAAAATGCCTCAGTCACTAGTTCCTTGGTTAATCCCAGAACTCTTGCAGCTAACCACACTCACTAGGGAGCCCTTATCAATTCCCTACCTCAACTATTTGGTCTTATGATTGAAGATTATGTAGATGCGGTTGAGCGTAACTTTGAAGAGCCCCCAGACAACCCTCAAGGGGCTGAAGAGGGAGGCCCCCAGGTTACCGAACCCCAACCCAACACCAGTCCCCAGCCAGACCAGACTTTGAATGATAACACTCAAACCAACAACCCACCTCGGGGGGGAGCCGGGGTAATAGAGGCAGGGGGGACAGAGGCCGTGGACAAGGCAAAAATGTTGACCAACACCAGCACCACTAAAACCAGAATAGATTCCCTTTCCTTTACAACTGGAGAAACATTAGAAATATAGGGAACCGTGGAGAAAACCAAGACATGCAGTCCCACCACGAGGGCGAGGCCTCTGGGTCTGGCATGGGTAGCGAATTCGAAAGTGAAAGGGGACATGTATACATACCATGCCACCAATGGGCCAGACATTTACAACCTTTGGCTTGGATGGCCCAGTCCCCCTTAGGTATCCAAGGTCCCCTCCATGACATGCCCCAACACCTTGAAAAGCATCTCCCTAAGTTCGACCCCGAGAAAGGTACTTTAGCCGAAGACCACATTAGCAACTTCTACCTGTCTTTACAGATGATGAGAGTGCAGTATGAAGACGTAGCATGCTGGATTTTTCCTCATACTCTGGAAAATAAAGCTGCAACGTGGTATCGATCGCTCCCTATTTCTTTCATCCCTTCATGGGAACACTTCCGTCGTACCTTCCTACAAAAATTCTCGGAAGATAAAATCCCCTCGATGCTCCTCACAGAGCTCAGTACATTGAAATGTCAGAAGAAGGAGAAGGTCAAGGAATTTAATCAACGTTTCACCACTATATTGAATAAATTCCCTCCAAACATGGCCTTAGATGATTCCATTACCATTGAATACTACACGAGAGCCCTCCCACGGGATATTGCCGTGTTTGTGAAGCGCGAGGCTAGAGCTACCCTGGTAGCAAATTACACCACCGCCCTTGCTGTCGAAAAAGACATGCTGTCCATAGGTGCCATTGACCACGAAGGTCGACATGATCAAAAACCAACCACGAAGAGAGCCCAATCCTCAAGTCATAAATCCGGGGACAAAGATAAGGACCCCTTTGATTTCGAAAGTATCACAAAATCCCTCAAGTTGCTGACCAACGAAGTCTCTGATCTGAAGAGGAAGAACAATGATTTTTTTCCAGCTGCTAAAATGAAAAAACCTTTCTTCAAAAAGAATAGTCCCGCCGTGACCTGGCCCCTGTCAAACTCAAGCGCTGGCCTCAACGTTGAAGAAATAGGCAAGGACAATTTTTGTTCTTTCCATCAAGCCTCCCACTCAGAGAAAACTTGCCCCCAGTGGATTAATAACATGACCGCCATGTTGAATCAACTTCTAGAAGACCAAACCCCTGAGGATCTAGAAGAGGAGACCATCTCAGACAACGAGGAGGCCTCCTCCCCGGATGAAGACGTAGGTTCCACTGTCCTCACTTTTGAGGTTATCCATGGAGAATCCTCCCTTTGAATATCTATGATAAATCTGGCTGACGACCCTAAGTCTAAACCCTCTCGAAACTATGGTTTGAGAAGCAAAGGCCCGGTCCCTGAACAATCCTTTGAAGAAAAAAGGAAGGCTTTCTTAAGGAAAATTCTTCCACCAAACACAGAAAACCAAAACAAGACTCCAAAAAAATTTAGTCCAACTAATCCCTGAGAAGGTCCCAAGGCTAAAGCTTCATCAACTTCCCCTAAAAACACCGCCGAACTTGCCTCACACACAGATTCTAGGTATAACATTATCAAGGATATGAAGAAGACCCGGGCCAATATTTCTCTCTACGAGCTCGCTCGCATTGCCAACCAACGAGACCTTATCCTCAAAGCCTTTTCCAATCTACCAGCGACCAAACCCGTGAGCATCACATCTTCCCAAACTTCTGCTAGTCCCCAATCCATCGTAAATGCCGTAAACACGAACTCCAGGGGATCCACGCCACCTTTCCTCCTATCCTTCGAGATCTTTAACTTCAATGTCCATAATTTCCTCGTCGATTATGGTGCATCCACGAATGTTATGCCCTTATTCGTATGCAAGAAGTGAAACATCCACCCTGAGAAAACTGATGCCAGGATCATCCAACTCGACAAATCTCAAGTCGCTGCAGTAGGCAAATTAAACAACGTCATCATCCGCCTAACCTCCGATTCTAGAGTGCATCAGTGCATCGACATAGTAATCGTGGACATCCCCGAGGCCTATGGCCTTCTGTTAAACATATATTGGTCCAGTAAGCTTCAGGGATACTTTTCCACTGATTGGTCCCACCTTTGGCTCCCGTACAAGGGCAGGAATAACCAAATCTAGGTCGAGAGTGAGCCATACATGAAACATACTGTGACCTACCTGGACGCAACTAATGAACCAGTCAGTTTCGCACAAGAAGAGCTCGGCATGTGTTTCTTAGAATCCATTCTTGGGTGCTATCAAACTCCCCAATCTCCAGTCACTCAAGAGGTCCAGTTTGAGCTACTGCTAGTCACTGAAAACCCCTCCGCCTCAACAAAAGACCCATTAGCAACTATTGCCCTGAGTACTTCCTAAATGCGCTCGGATAGCCTCATCAAATCAAAATATGAAACATGGACCTCGTATTATGACGGTTCCAAAACCCAAGATGGGGCTGGCGTAGGCTGTATCTTGCTAGACCCTCAAAAGAACAAGTTTCTAATTTCTTGTCGGTTAGAGTTCCAGTGCACAAATAATATAGCCGAGTATGAGGCGTTGTTACTCAGACTCCAAAAGGCCACAGATCTAAAATTTTGTTGTTTAAAGGTAATTGGTGATTCCGAGATTATCACTCGTTAGGTATGTAACACCATCCATTGCTTGTCTCCACATCTGAAAGGTTACCAGCAAGAGGTATGGTGTTTAATTTCTGCTTTTGATGCTTTCGGTATTAAATATGTACTTAGAATGCATAATGCAGCAACCGATACACTCGCCAATGCCACCGCTAGGTTTACCCCACTTAGAGATGGATTTTCTATTGAAGTTATTTATAAGCCATCCATACCAGATAATGTTACTAATTTGCGCATTTTCAATGATGACCAACAGGTACTGGATTTCATGCTCGATAAAAATGTATTCAAAGACGCGGTTATAGAAGAAGAGGATCATGATCGAGATTTACAGGAGGAACTACGAGAGCAGAAAAAAAATCCCATACCTAAAGGGGTTGGGTCACTCGAAAAGTTGTTTGACCTACAGAACTGTTTTCGAGGGCCCCCAAATATGAAGGTGCATATTTCCACGTTAGCACACTGACAAATTAACCTCGGGACAAACAAGGATCCCAAGCTTGTCAATTTGGGTAATGAGTGCACTGCTCAGGAGAAACAAGAATTCACCAGATTATTTAAGAAATAGAAAGATGTGTTTGCTTGGACATATGATGACCTTTGGACTTATGATACACGGATCATCCAGCACGTCATACCCATGAAGGAAGGAGTGAAGCCGTTCCAACAGAAACTGAGAAAAGTACACCTAGCTTTAGAACCGATGATCCAAAAGGAACTAAAGAAGCTCTTGGATGCATGGATAATTTTCAAAGTTAGACATTCCACCTGGGTATCAAACTTGGTCCCTGTTCGCAAGAAATCTGGCGAAATCCGTTTGTACGTAGACTTCAGGAATTCGAACAGAGCCTTTGACAAGGAAAACTACCCAGTCCCTCTTATGGAGCAAATCCTTCAAGCTGTATCAGGGTCAGAAATGTTTTCTCTATTGGATGGGTTTTCAGGGTATAATCAAGTACTAGTGGCTGAGCCCGATTGGCTCAAAACCACATTCAAAACTAAATGGGGAACATTCGCCTTCAGACGCATGCCCTTTGGCATGATTAATGCCAGTGCCACCTTCCAAAGAGCTATGGACATCGCCTTCAGGGGACTCATTAGGAAAAGCGTGGTAATATACCTTGATGGCATAACCATGTTTTCAAAATGCAGATATGACCACCTACACCACCTCAACCAGATTTTTGAAAGGTGTCGGAAATACGGGATCTCACTGAACTCGAAGAAAATCATTTTCGCCGTCGCTGAAGGAAACTTGTTAGGGAACATAATAACTTGAGACGACATAGTAGTGGACCCAAAACATGTGAAATTCATCGCTCAAATACCGCCCCCAAGTGGTAAGAAAGCTATCCAGGCTTTCCTCGGCAAAATCAACTTCGTTCGAAAGTTTATATCAGATTTCGCCCAAATCGTGAAACCATTGCAAGGCATGATTAAGAAAAACGCCAACTTTAAATGGAATCCTCCTGAGAAAGAAGCGTTCGATAACATCAAATGAGCCATCGTGGAAGCACCCGCTCTTCATAGTCTAAATTTTAACAAAGGCTTTATCTTGTATACCTTTGCCTCAGATTCATCTTTGGTAGCCATCCTCACTCAGAAAGATGACAACAATGATGAGTGACCTGTATAATTTATGAGCACTAGGTTACAAGGCGTCGGGCTGAATTATCCAGATATTGACAAACAAGCTTACGCGGTATATAAGGCGGTTAAACACTTTAGGCCATAATTTTGAAGAATCATGTCACAGTCTTTGTACCTCACCCGACTGTTCGCTCACTATTCATATAGCAAGAGCTAGGCGAGAGACGAGGCAACTGGATGACGTACCTCCAAGAATATGAACTAGAATTCAAGCCAGCACACACTATAAAGGGCCAAGGATTATGTCGGATGGCCGCAGAGGCAGTAGACTCACAGAGCAGTGAAGAAGAAAATTGGGAACACGAGATCGACATGTATCAAGCTGACAGCACAGCCCGACAGGTTACCTCCTCATGGTATGTAGATCTCCAGCAATATCTGAAACACGACACCATGTGCCCCACTTTAACCACTCAGCAGAAACATGCATTGAGATTGAAAGCTGTATCCTACCAGCTGGTGCAGGGTAAGTTGTTTCGCAAGCACTGCAGCGGTGTCCTGCTACTCTATTTGGAGTATGATGAGGCACAGAAAGTGTTGGCAGAACTCCACGATGGTCCCACAGGTGGACACTATGCAGGGGTTACCACTGCTCACAAGATCATGCATGTCGGTTTCTATTGGCCTACTCTGTTCAAAGATGCGCACGCCTATGTTCGGAAATGCCAACAATGCCAAAATTTTGCAAATAGAGATATATGGCCTTAAGCCCCATTACAGTCTGTCGCAGTGGAAGAACCATTTCAACAATGGGGGCTGGACGTGATTGGGGAAATCTTGCTGCACTCTTCCAAGCAACATAGATACATCCTCACTGCCACAGACTACTTCACAAGGTGGGTTGAAGCGATACCGTTGCGTCAGGTCAATGATCAAGAGGTAATAGCCTTCATCACCCAATTCATCATGATCAGGTTTGGTGTTCCAACCTCCCTTGTTTTTCATAATGCAACCTATTTCTCATCATTGAAATTATATGATTTTGCTCTAGAAAATGGTATCGTACTTAAATGCTCTGCCAGCTATTACCCTCAAGGAAACGGGTTATCCGAGTTAACCAACAAGAACCTAATCCACATCATCAAAAATACTATGCTATCCCAACAATGAAATTGGCATAAGGCACTCCACAACGCCCTTTGGGTTGTTCGAGTCACACCCAAACCTTCCTTGGGCACCTCCCCATTCTTCCTTGTATACGGAAAAGAGGCTATCCTTCCCCCCAACTTGTCTCTCCAAGCCCTTCAATTATCTCAAGGGACTCATGGCACCCCTTGCCCTGCTTTACAGGCCCGAATAGACACATTGTTGAAACTTGAGGAGGAAAGGCAAAAAACCCTGGGAAAATTCGCCATCCACCAGAGTCGGATAAAACAATGGTTTGACAAGAAGTCAGCCGGAAACAAGGTTTTCGAAGTAGGTGACCTTGTCCTCAAATGGGATAAAGCTCATGAGGATAAAGGGAAACACTCCAAGTTCCAGGCATAATGGGCAGGCCCTTTCCAGATCAAAGAAAAGGTCGGCTCTCACACTTATAGGTTACAAACCCTTGAGGGGAGGATTGAGGTCCTCCCTGTGAATGGGCACAACCTTAAGCACTATTTCACCTGACAGCCCCTAGGGGCTGTCACCACACCTTGTACCATATTTTGTCTTGTTTTCTGCTGTTCTTTACCATTTATGTTTTCAATAAATCGCTTGTTCCATGCAGGCTCTCATTAAAATCTTTTTTTTTTTTGGCATCTCAAATTGAGGGGGGGATTTAGAAGTTACTGAATTGGCATACTAATCCAGAATCTATGCTAGTGAAGAATCTCCCCCCAGAATGAAAAAGTGGCACAAGCTTACCTGTGATAGGCACCCAATGGTGAGAACATGACTAAGTCCCTTGAACCAAAACACAATAGCTTACCTAGTATGTTGGCTCAAGGGACTGCTGTGCAAAAGGAAAGTTTCGGTTGAGTCGACTACTAGACAGGAAAGGGAAGGAGCTAGCCTCAAGTGACGAACAGATATCCAGGAAAACTGAAAGTCCTGATATAGACCAGGAGCAACCTCTCTCGCAAGAAAAATAAGTTGGGATCCCTCATCCGCCCAGGCAATAATTTCCACATTAAATAAGTGCCTTGAGCACAGAAAATAAGTTCCTTGAGCACATTTAAATAAGTGCACTTAGCACATGAATAAAGGGTAAAGGATTGAGAAAGGCTTCCTGCGCAGAGAAGCGATACGACGACTTCGACGAGGTACTAACCAGGCTCGTTGGCAGCGGAGCAACGTCTGTGACTCCTAGGCAGTGACTCCATCGGGACCATCAGGTTCGCTAGTAGTGGAGCAACACAATGAGTACAAAATAAACTATATTGGATCATAGAAATCCCTGAGTTTACTCTGAACATTTCCGTCCGGTCTCCAAGAATGAAAACATGGTGAACCAGCACCTAGGGGCAGGCAATTAGGAGGAGAAAACGTGCGAGGCTCGAAGACGAAAGTAGTGGGACCAATGGGGTGAAAGGAACAAAATGTTAAGCCCTCCACGCCCCCCTCAAGATGAAGCACCGACAGAGATTTTGGACCCTACCAGTGAATCGTTATTTGTTGTAGCCGCTACAACACCCTCCAAATTTTCACACTTTCAAATTTTTGAGCCCCTGAACATTGAAAATTGGAGTCAAACCTGAAGTTTGATCCTTCAAAAACCTTAAGTCGCTAAGTCGCAGAATAGGTCAACTCACCCAATGTGCGACCTTGCGACCCATTAGGTCGCCAAGTCGCGAAATCGTGTATCACACACGAAACTAAACAATCGTAACCCTGCGAACCTACGACCCCGCGACCCCTGGGTCGCAAGGTCGCAGGGTTGCGAGGTCACACATCTCATCTACACGGCTCCACTGTGACCTTGCAACCCTCATTTATTGCCCACATGCACGACCTCTTTATATATAGAAGGGTCGCATAGGTCACATTCGACCTGCGTGATGGAGAAAGAAAATGCCTCTGACAAGCCAACTGGAGCGTGTTTTTCTCGGGTAAGTTTCCTAATCCTCTTGCTTTTTCCCTTTTTACTAATTGTTGCCCTCATCTCCCTCACCTTAGCTTATTAAAACCACAACCTATCCACTGTTAGGACCTTGTTGCTAAAGCTTGCCCGCCCCCTATAGTATCTTCACTCTGTGTATCTCCTCTAGAAGTCAGGTTACCCAAACTCCCCTGTCAGTATTTTCCTCATGATTTCTTACCTCTTGATGTGTTACCCTTCCTCCCTTTTCCCTCTCTCGCTCTAAATGAAAGAAGGAAAAAGGACTGCGTCACTGTGTAAAGTCTTCTGCCCAGCCCTAGCGCGACTTGCGACCCCACGACTTTGCGACCCCTGCGACCTTGCGACCTCGGTCCTTGGTCGCTGAGTCGCCAAGTCGCATATCGGTGAAAAATTGAAGTGCCGCAACTTTGCGACTCAACAACCTGGTGACCCGGTCGTGAGTCACTAAGTCACCAGGTCGTCTTCTCATAAAAATCTAACCCGACGTGTCTCAGCGACCTCGCAACCTAGTCGTTAGTCGCCAAGTCGCGAGGTCACTTTTCTCTAAGTTTTTAAACCAGCGCGACTCAACGACTTAGCGACCTAGGGGAGAGGTCGCTAGGTCGCAGGTTCACCCTTTTTCTTGACCTTAGTTGAGCAAAGGCAGAAGCAGTTTAAGTATTTATTAACATCGCATCTGTCTTATCATGGGATTGTTTTATAAACATGCCAGGGAACCTCGAAGCAGAGCTAGAGTGTGTTTCCATCTCCTCACCCTCGAGTGATATGGGGCCTCCGTTAGTTCGCAGAAATAACAAGAGTCCGGAGATAGAAATCTCGAAGGATGAAATACCTATGTCTCCTCCCCCTACCTATGGAGATACTGCATGCATATTCAACAAAGGAGAGAGCATGAGTTGGTCTCAAGTATACCAAGAATTTGCGAAACCTGAATTTCCAAAAGACCTCCCAGACTGGCAGGTATATGTTCAAGTCAAGAGATTAAAGCTTCACTATGCAGGAGCCCATCCACCTATATTTCCATTCGTAGAGCTAATTAAATAGATCTTGCAAAAGGTCAACCCCAGGTTCTGGGTGATTCAGGATCATGAAGGGAAAGCATTTGCTAATCTGAAGGGATAGGATGCAGAGTTCTATTACACACTTCCCACCCGAGAGCAGACATTCACCAAGGAATGGGCCACTACTCATGCAGTTCCCATATCCAAAACCTTGAAAGGATGGTGGGAAGAACCAGAAATGTTCAAGGTCAAGAAGGACCAGGAGTATCAGGTAGCAGGTCTTAGGAAGGTCTACAAGCTCATGGCAGCTATGCTGTGTAGGATGTATGGTCGTCCCGATGCCACCAATTTCAGCAGCTCTTGGGTATCTCTTATGTACTTTGTCACCATATACGGCACCCGCTTCAATTGGGCCAAATTATTAATAATAGCCCTCAAAATGAACATATCTTCAGCACTAGCGCCCGAGGAAGGGTATGCATCAGAAGTTTACATGGCCTCCTATCTGTTGGATGCAGTATGTGCGAGGTGCCATTTTGAGGGGTGGGCACACAACTGGGATCAAGAGCGCGCCCGTCCGACTCACAAGGAGTTGTAGGTATTTTGGGACTCCAAATATAAGCAGGATATTGAGCCGATCTCACATAGTTTCATCCCTGCACTCTACGGAAAAATGTTTGGTAAATATACCTCGTGCATGTCCTGGTGGGCCATGGAAACAATAACCAAGGTGGCACACTGGTTTCCTTTTGTAGAAGGCACCTTCATCCGAGTCCTTGGTTCGCTCAAGGCTCCCCATGCACTACCCCGATTCGTCACTAACAGACTACTACTTCAGGAAACGTGTTTTCAAATGACAGCCTACTTTTCAAAGGTTCTTATTAAAGGAAAGAAGAATCCATGGCCCACTCTACCACTCACTATCGGTGCTTATACGGTCAAGGATTTCAGAGAAGTAGAGGCGGAAGCTGAGCAAATCAGGGGATTCTGTCTACCTCCCTTGGCCCACTGGACGTATGATCCTGAGAGGATTATCCCTGCCCATTGCAAACGAGCCAAATCTAAATGAATCTACCAACATACTGAATGCCCAGCTGAAGATGGAGTAAAAAACTGGTACAATAAAGATAGGGAGATCGCTCTAGAGGAGTTAACCGATCAGGAAGATCAAGACGATAAAACCTTGGAATAAAGAATCCACGAGCTAGGAGGAGCCTCGTCTTCTCAAGCCAAGAATCCAAGAACCAGCACAGGCCATAACTCTTCCACCCAACGAAAAGAAAGGGAAGAAAAAGCTCAACGGGAAGCTGAGGAAAGAGTAAAAGAGGAGGAGGATAAGCGCAAGAAAAAACTGAAGGCAGAACAAAGAAAGAAGCAAGCGGAGGATACCCGCAAGAGAAAGGAAGAGGAGGAAGCAAAAGCAAAAGCTGAGCGCCAGCTAAAAATAGAACTAGATAATGTAGAAGCTAAATGCCAACTAAAAGAAGAACAAGATAGGGCAGAAGTAGAGCAGCAGCTAGAGGAGGAAGCAGAGAAAAAGAGAAGGGAGGAAGAAAGTCAAAGGTCGAAGGAAAATTCCTCTAAAGAAGCTGAAGGCAGTAAGACACCTCCTCCTATGACAGGGATACAAACGGAGCTGCCAGCCATCGAAGTGCCTCAAACAAATCTTGCAAACAATATGTATTTTGTGCTCTCGGAACTGGGTACCTCCAAGGAGCAAGAGGAAGAAGTGTTTGATCTGACAAGACTCACCTATGATTAGTTCACACACAAAATCAGGTAGGAGAAGAGAAGATTCTTAACACAAAATCCTGATGCACCCCTCACGACCACAATAGTAAAGGATATAGTCCTGGATACTAGGACCAATCTAGTTATGATAACATCATCTGGCACTGCTTTCACCGCAACCACGGAAGAAAATGTGAGTAGAATGAGTAGGGAAATTTTATCCCTACAGAATAGATTACAGGCCTCCGAACAAAAGATAGCTAGATTAGAGCAAGAGAAAAAGGCACTAGAATAAGAAGTTTGACATCTGCAGGTTAGGAACACCCTTACTAATGAAGTGTCACCCACCATTCGAAGAGAGCTGGTAACTCTAGAAGCCACCATGAGGCAAGTATACGAACAATTGTTTACAATAAAGCAGACAGTTGCACCTCTGCTGAGAGCTCAAGCAAAAACCAAGAAGAGGAATGAACAACTAAAGAATCCGCCACAGCCTTGGACAGAATGCTAGAATGGGCAAATAGGTATCTGTAGGCTCCATATACTTTGCCCAGAAAAAATTGGATTTGCACCCGGAACGACAAGGTTCAAATATGCATGAAGGTGCAATCCAAGGAGAAGCTATTCAGAGACCTAGAGAAGGTAATGACTACTTACGAACATCTGATTAGTGACATTGACTCAATGGCTAAACTGCACCACATTCCTTCTCTAGGTACATTGGGCGAAGAAAAAATGTGGGAATAGGTGGACCAAGACATTCAGGCGTTTCTGCAACCTATCAGGCAAGCCGCCACTTCTCCAGACCTTCCGGCATCACAGGAAAACCTGGTTTAATTCATCATGACGCCAGTCTGGATTTATACCAAGCTGGCTTCCTTGTCTAACCAAATCACGATCAAAAGAGAAACTTTGATCCCAAACGCTCTTGAATTCCTGCACAGGTTTAAGAGAAGATACTCCTCTGATATCCTCGGTTACTGCAGATTATTGAGCATGGCGAAATTTCCTCAAAGAGAAGCAGGTAGATGTTCCCGACCTCACAATCACTCACATGCTCCCATGATCAGGTCGCAAGTTGCAGCCTACAGGAGGAGTCGTAGGTCGCATAAGTAATGATCAGATTGCAGGTCGCAGCCAAGCACAGGGTCGTAAGTCGCTTTTTCCCTTCAGGTCGCAAAGCATGCCAGCAGTCAGGAAGGCGAAAAGTCAGGGCACCCAAGGGCCAATTTTGTCCTATAAATACTCCCTTCTGGGACTTGTAAAAGGATCTTTTTTTGGACTCCAAAGGAGATAGGAGATTTGTAAAGTATTGAATAGACCTTTATGTGAATGAATACAAGCATTTGTCTTAAACACACTTTTGGATCTGATGAGAATTAATGTGTTAACACTATGAATATTTTCTCTTATATGTATGATATCTTATGATTAACTGATTTGCGTTTTCTGCTTATATTATTTATGCATTTCAACTCACTGAATGTTTTAATGATGATAGGTTGTTTACTTAGGAGATGTTTGTAATTTCATTACTGACATCTATCTTATCTGTGAAACCGCTTAAGGAAGTGAAGGGTGTTCTTACAAGGCAGAATTGTTTCTTCTATGGTTCGAACAACTCTTACAAGCACGACCTTGATGACGTGCTACTAACATCATTTCCTTCGGCTGTGTGTTTTAACTCATCTTGCTATTTGTAGTGTTTTATGCTCATTGAGGATCGTCGATAATTTGTCTTGTATCATCCGATAATTGTGTAATCATAATTCTGCAGGGCTCATTTGTGTCCGAGAAAAGGAGTATTCAGCGGTAGATGGACCCACACCCCGAACGAGATCCATATCACAAATGGTTTAGAGTCTAATCGAGACTTTTTACCGGGGAGATCCCTTACTATTGGCCGGACATTTTCTCTTGTCAACAAGTCACTAAATGTGGAATAAATTTTTCACCTAACGTCCAAATGGGATGATTCAAATTGTGTCTTGAACTAGACTTAAATATATATCTCCATTAGAAACAGATTTTGAAAATAATATGATTTGGTATGTGAAATATGTCAATGAACAGTCAGAACCTAGAATTGTCACCATGCATATTTTTCGACAAGCAGTTAGTATTTTAAGCATAGATTTATCATATGATATCGGATTGAGCTGATTCAAATTGATTTTGAAACTAGATTCCAAGGGATATATTCCCCATGAATATCATGTAAAAAATTTTCCATTAGAACCCTCAAATCAATGATGTACTAACTTTTTCCTTCAATTTTTTTCTTGAAATCTAGTGTTTATTTTGATTAAAAAAAATTATTTGTGATCCAAATTGAAATTTTCAAAATGGATTTAAAAACTAGATTTCAAGAGACCTTATTTAAAAACATGCTCTTAAAATGATCCGATATGGTTCCCCATAATAGGATTGTCCTTTGTACATTTTGTCATGAAATCGTTTCAAATGAGTATTGACCAATGATGTGAAGAATTATTTATGAGAAAAAGTCTTATTGTGAACTCATTCCACCCATTTATTTATTTTATTCTATTCTATCCTACTCTATTGTATAAAAATAAGTCATTCCCTCAAGTATAAGTGAATTTCCAATGCATCCATTTGCGTAGCAAGATCATAAGTAAACTCATATCCAAGTTTGAAAAATACATTTTAATGAATGTTTGGACATGAAAAATTATTTGATTATAAAGATTTGATGCTAAGGAATATTGAAAAATGGAGTGGTGTTGTGGTGTAATTACTAGCTGAAACCAAGTTTTAAGATGATCTATGTTTTCTTGGCTCTCCTTAGTTGTCATATCACAAAGTTCTTCTTGTGGTACTTGCTCAAAATCTTGAATGCACAAGGGATCGTGTGATATACATGCTAGAAATTCTTCAATTCTGGGTTCTAATGTTTGATCTTCATCACATGTGATCTATGACTCATTCACCTCCTTACAAATATAACTAGAAGAAGATTTTAAGTTTTCTTCTTGTGGATCCTCTTCATGGATGCTTTGTTCCTCTTCTAACTTCTGAAATGAAGATTCATCCCTAGTGATCACTCTAAATTGTGGACAAGGATTTAAGAAGATCCTTGTCGTGGCATACCCTCCTTCTCTAAATGGCTTCTTTAACATCATGTTTTTTAGATCTTGTTTTGCAAATGGATTTTGCAGTTATTGTTTTTTGTTTTTGTTTTTGTTGGGGGTTTTGTTTTAGGGATCTACCTTTCTAATTTCTATGTCTAGGCATAAAGTAACACAACTGAAAGAAAAACTAAGTTTTTGTTGTGTTATATATATATATATATATATATATATATATATATATATATATATATATATATATATATATATATATATATATATATATATATATATCCTCCTAATTGACTATGTTGATGTAGGATTCCCCGGCAACGACGCCAAAAATGTTGGGTCAATTTACTGGGTAAATTAACACAAGTATTTAATTATCAATCCGGGTTTGTAAAACTTGGAAGCATGTCCAAAATATATGGATTTCAACTACAATCAATTTTAGAAGACGAAATATTCAAAGGAAATTCCTATTACAAATATAAAACTTAACTAAATAATTTCTAATTCAATATGTAATAAGTAGAAGAAGAGGCTCCTAACTTAGGAGAACCAGGTTGACCTTCTCTACAATACTACTTCATGAACAGAAACCAAAAATCACTAACGAACAATAGCTTAAGATGAATAAAAGAATAATAGAAGAGGCTACTAACTAATGAGGTCCTTGTTGTCCTTATTTATAAATTCATTCATCATTAATGCCATTGTATGAAAACTAGAAATTTAGAAAATCACTTTAAACAAAAGCAAGGAAGATGAATACTAGTTTCTATTCTTTGATCAGATAGAAGGAGAGTTTAACTTAAAAAATGGTTTGACCCTTCATATGTAGATTAGAAATTAGATTAAGATTCATTAGAAAACATAATAGATCATCATACATATAATTAGCTCATTTAAACATGAAGCAAAAATAGTTTATGAAATTTCAACTAAATTAACCAGAAAGTGCACTTAGCTCGATGTGGGGGCCCTCCACCCTTGCCTCGCACACTGTGATTAATTTCAGCTATTGAAACTCAATCAAGAATTCACCATATAGAACAAAATAAAAGGAAACAGAACATTTTCTTCAATTAGCTCTCCAAGTTTCAGAAATATCAAAGTAAAGTTATACAAATTCTACATGTTTCAATGGTTCACAAACTTGGTATAAATAGAGAAATAATAAAAACACTATGCTAAAATGTCTCTAACAACCTTATATTATCCTAATCCAATCCTTATAGGTCTAACTCATCCAATTAGTTAGACCAAATCTGGAAAAATCCCAAAATCTAATATTTCTGCCCTATTTTCTAAGGATTCCTAAAAAATAGGTCATGTTTGACTAGCGTTGACTGGGCATGTTTTAGCTCGGTTTGACCGAACCAATGGGTGTTCATCCATTCTTAGTTCCCAATATTTCTAGAAATGTGCTCAGCTCATGCCCAGGTGTCCTGAAAGTACGACATCAATGAATCCATTACAAGAATTTCTGGTCTGATCCAAAAATACACTTAAAACCCAATTTTTACAAAAAATTCTAAAAATTGAAAAACATAATTTATTTGCCTGAATATGAATAATAAGTTGAAAGTAGGTAATATATGGATGGTATAAAGTGAAAAATTATGGAAATTAGGTGGATTTTAATAAGCAAAGTTTGATAAAAAAACTAGGGCCAACACTCTTCTTAAAGGGCCTTACAACCTTACTTCTCAAGAAAGAAAACCATACAATCAAGCCTCTCTTGTGAATAGGCCTTAGGGATAAATCATTATCTCTTCATGTATAAATTATATACAATATGCATGTATATATCCAGATTCTCCTGATCTAACAATATTTATCTTCTTGCTAAATACAGAATCCTTCCACTGTTAATCTTTTGCGGAAATTTAAAAACTCCATTGTAAACATTAATGGGAAAGCCTGAAGCTGAAAACCCCAACTATCATATATTATGTATCATGGAGATCATGTAAAAATCTCATACAAAGCTTAGTACATCAAGCTCTCAGTACAATCAATCGTTACACACTAATAAGAAGAAATCTACAAAACCATGCACTGATTTCTTGCCACTTGATAGCCTACCTCCACTGCACAATCCCTGCTGAAGAAGACCCCTGAATGAATTCGAATTGGTCTTGCCTTGACTGCGCAATCCTCATTGGAAACTCCAATGTGTGTGTGGTGCAATCAATGCATCACTATAGTCACAACGAATAGTCCATCTTGTCCTTTCACCTATCTCTCCACTGGGTCTCCACTGGAACTGACATGCACTGTAGTTAACTGTTGTATTTGTTCAGTTGATTAGTGAGTTATTATTTGTGAATTAATTAACTAATTAATTCACTCCACTCTCACTAGTGTATCATTCAGTTAGACTAGATACAACTAGCTCAGTTGAGTTTAACTCAATTAACTGAGTTAAACTGAATAACAACTCCATGAACTACTCTTCCAACTCTGTCATAACTTTGCCAGTTCAGTTCTAACTGAGTCCTCCATGCATGAACTACCAGTAAACCCTAGGAATTGTGTAATTCCTTCAGCCCACTGATTTTCCAAATCTGTACACTGAAATTAAGTGCTCCAAAAGAATAAGTTGATGTTTATTGTCAGATTATTATTAAGAGCTAATAATAGTCGACACTTCTATTTTTAGATCGACGATCTATAAATAGACTTCGCCCAATATTCTAAAAATAGAATTTCATCTTTTTTTCCAACTTGACCAACCATCCACAAATAACATCCTGCAACTTGTGAAATATGATCACCATGTCTAAAAATAGACATAGTCTAAAAATAGACTTACACCTAAAAATAGCCTGCGGGCCCACTTAGTGAAGGTGACTAATTTTCACTAAGCTCATCATCTTGTTGAATCTCAACACTCCCTCTCAACAAGATAGGTATTATCCTTCACCCCGATCCTGCCTCTATGGTATTCGAATTTGCTCTTGCAGAGCGCCTTCATCAGAATATCTGCATCCTGATCTTCCGTAGGAATGAAGCAACATGATCTTCCGGTGCACACAATCTCTGATATGATGATACCAGATATCAATATGTTTAGATCTATCATGAAAAACAGGATTAATCGAGAGTTTAATGCAACTCTGATTATCACAATGTATCACTGTAGGATCTAAATGTGAACCGAACAAACCAACCAGGATCTTCCTCATCCAAATAGCCTCACATGCAGCTTGACTTGCTGCCATGTATTCTGCTTCCACTGAACTGAGTGCCACAGATATTTGTTTCCTGTTGTACCAATAAACTATTGTAGATCCGATACTAAAAACCCCTCCTAATGTGCTCTTTCTGTCTGTTGGGTTGCCTGCCCAATCTGCATCCATGAAGCCATGCAACTTCACCTCATTCGTCTGTCTGTACCATAAGCCATACTCAGATGTGCCCCTGAGATACCTTAGGACATGCTTTCCTGCCTTCCAAAAGAGCTTTGTAAACTTAACCATAGCTTGTGAAAGCTGGTTCACCGCATAGCATATGTCCGGTCTTGTATTAACTAAATACATGAGCGAAGCCACCAACTGTCGATAAACAATAGCATCCACTACCTTTGCCGATGTAGCATCCTCTTTCCTCCAATTTCCTGGAAGAGGAGTGTCGATAGGCTTGTAGCCTTGCATGTGAAACTTCTCAAGTATCTCCCGAGCATACTTGCCTTGAGACATAAACAATTCACCTTCCCACTGCCATATTTCCAATCCAAGGAAATAATGAAGGAGGCCCAAATCCTTCATCTCAAACTCCTTTGCAAGATCTCTCTTGCATGAGTGTATCAACTGCTCATCACCCGTTAGTATTAAATCATCAACATAAAGAACAGTGATGAAAATTTTACCCTCCACCACAATTGGGTACAGGTTTACATCCACCTCACTCTTGGTGAAGCCAAGTACAGTGAAATAGCTGTTGATCCATGTGTACCAAGCACGAGGTGCTTGCTTCAGCCCATATAGTGCTCTTTTGAGTCTGCACACATGCGACTCGCTGCCGAAGATATCAAATCCTTCAGGCTGCTCAATGTACACCTCTTCCTCAATGATCCGATTAAGGAACGCAGTCTTCACATCCATATGATGAATGTGCCAACCCATCTACGCTGAGAGAGAAAGGATGGTCCTTATGGAATAAACTGTGCAACAGGTGCAAAGGTTTCTTCATAATCAATCCCCTCGATCTATGAGAAGCCCCGAGCAACAAATATTGCCTTATACTTCTCAGCGCTCCCATCAACAGCTTGCTTTACCTTGTAGATCCATCTTGATCCTACAACAGATTTACCCACCGACCTTGGAACAATCTCCCAAGCACTGTTTCTGACAATGGAGTCATACTCCTCCACCATGGCATCTACCCATGTGGGCTCCTGCACTTCTTCTTCAAAAGAAGATGGCTCTGTCATGATACACTTGCTCATGAGAGCCATGTATCCAGTAAATCAGTCAGGTGATTGTCTCTGTTTACACTGTGATGTAGGGACTCCTACATTCTGTGCCGCATCAAGCTTCAGTCTCTCAGATTTTGTGGTACGCTTTATGCCTTGTCTGATGTTTGGTTCTCCATGAGTGGACTCCTCCAGTCCATGAATCTCCTCCTATGGCTGATCCACATCTAGAGGCTCATCTTTGGGAACAAGAAGTTCCTCCTCTACATGCAAGTGTAGCTCCCTCTCTAGTGACAACTTCATGGATTTCACCTAATTGAATTTTATATCTCGTCGCACCATAGTCATCCGTCTGTATGGAAAATACACATGATAATTATGGGGTGTTTCTGTGTACCCCACAAATATCCCAACTTCTGTAGTTGGCTCCAGATTCTTCCTGGCGTCCTTTGTCAGATGAATGTAAATATATGAGCCAAAAATATTCAAATGAGAAATATAAGGATTCTTACTAGTAAAAGCTTCTTCATGTGTACTCATGCCGAGTACTCTATGAGGACAATAGTTTTGCACATAAACCACATTTTTTCATGCTTCCGCCCACAAGTGCATCGGTAGGCCCTGGTCATGCAGCGTTGCTCGTGCAGCACCCACGATCGTTCTATTCTTCCTCTCCGCGACCCCATTCTGCTGTGGGTTACGAGGCGCTATGAGTTCTCTTCAAATTCCTTCTTTGCTACATAAGTCTTTGAATTCACCCCAGATGTATTCACCACCATTATCGCTCCGTAGAGCCTTCACTTGCTTCCCCGACTCCTTCTCCACCAATGCTTTAAACTCATAGAACTTTGAGAATGTTTCGCTCTTCTTATACATGAAGAAGATCCAACATCTATGAGAATAGTCATTAACAAATATAACATAATACATGTGTTTCGCTGTCAAAGCACCCGGGAAAGGTCTACAGACGTCTGTGTGAATTCTCTCCAGGATCACCGAAGCACGGTTCTCCTTCTCATGAAAGGTGGTATTCACAAACTTACCCATATTAAATCCCTTGCACTGATCTAACTGCGCAAGAGTACCCTTGGGAAGTCCAGTAGAAATCTGCTGCAAAATCTTCAAAGCGCCATGGTGAAGATGGCCCAATCTCCTGTGCCATAATTCGCCCTCATCCCGGCTCGCCACTTCTTCTGCTTTTCCCATCATTGCAGCGCAGCCATCTACCTCCAGCTTGTAGAGATTCTTAACTTGAATCCCTATCCTCTTGGTTTGACCCATTGTTTTATGTCGCAGGAAAGCTTTTCCATCGCTAAAAACAACGTCACAACCTTTGTCTTCCAACATTGCGATCGAGACCAAGTTCTTCTTCAGAGCTGGAACATGCATAACATCTTTCAACATAAATGGATTACCTGACTCCCTCTCAAAGGTAATGGTCCCAATGCCAGTCGCACTGTATCGACCATCGTCGCCCATCTCTATATGCATTTGAAGGTCCTTCTCCTCCAAGTCACTAAACAACTCCTTGTCTCCCATCATATGGAAAGACGCACCACTATCAAGATACCACATCGATCCCATTGAGCTTGAAACAAAGCATGAAATCAAAGAGAAATAAAGTTCAAATTGCAAGGCTAAGGCCTCTCCAGCTGCAGCTCCAACAACCTTCTTGTTCTTCTTCTTCTGTGGGCAGTTAGTGTTTTAATGCCCATGTTTGTGACAGTGAAAACACTTCACCTTGGACAAATCCTGCTTCTTGCATTTAGCTTCGGATTTTGAAGGAAATTTATTCCCCTTCCCTTTCCTTGCTTTGGCAGCCAAAGCAAAATTCTCTTCATCTTCATTCTTCGATGGAGAGCCATCCCTGGTACTTCATCTTATCTCCTCCTGCACAATATCTGACCAAAGTCGCTCCCATCCCGGCAGTTTCTTCCGTCCATTGACAGAGTCTTCGTAGCTATGCCAACTCTTCAGAAGCCCAAGGAGATCCAAGCTCACCAAGTATTCATCATCAACAATAATCCCCACACTTCCCAGTTCATCCCTACAGTGGAAAAACTTCGTGAGATATTTTGGAATATTGTTGCCCTTCTCCATTTTTATTTTTCTGAGCTTATCTTTAAGCGCCAACTTCCTTTGGTCGCTGCTGCTTTGGAACAAATCTGCCATAACCTTCCACGTTGCAAATGGAGTGGCTTTCCCATGAAGGCTCTACAGAATATGGTCCTTCACACCTTCCAACAGAATTCTTCTTGTCTTTGCTATCTTCTTTTGCCATGCGTCAAGTAATGCAACATCGCTAGATCCCAGCTTAGGAACATTGCTATCGATGAACTCCTTCAGTCCATTATCTTCCAGCACCGCCTCCATCCTATCCTTCTAGGCTATGTAATTCGAGCTCCCATCAAGGGCATACTCCAGTCACAACCCATTGAAAGACATTTCAATGTATACTCAATTATCGCATCAATAATTTTCTGCAGCAAATTCGAATTATCCACTAGCACAAACTCAACAATTCTTCACAATTGCAATCTTCAAGAATTAACACTGCTCTGATACCATGTAGAAATTATATACAAGATGCATGTATATATCCATATTCTCTTGATCTAACAATATTTATCTTCTTGCTAAATACATAATCCTTCCACTGTTAATCTTTTGCGGAAATTTAAAAAATCAATTGCAAACACATGAAGCAATAAAAACAATCGCACATAACACAATTGTTTAACGGGAAAGCCTAAAGCTGAAAACCCCAACTATCATATATTATGTATCATGGAGATCATGTAACAATCTCATACAAATCTTAGTACATCAAGCTCTCAATACAATCAATCGTCACACACTAATCAGAAGAAATATGCAAAACCATGCACTGATTTCTTGCCACCTGATAGGCTGCCTCCACTGTGCAATCCCTGTTGAAGAACACCCCTAAATGAATTCGAGTTGGTCTTGCCTTGACTGCGCAATCCTCATTGTCAACTCCAATGTGTGTGTGGTGCAATCAATGCATCACTATAGTCACAACGGATAGTCCATCTTGCTCTTTCACCTATCTCTCCACTGGGTCTCCACTGGAATTTACATGCACTGTAGTTAAATGTTATATTTGTTCAGTTGATTAGTGACTTATTATTTTTGAATGAATTAACTAATTAATTCACTCCACTCTCACTAGTGTATCATTCAGTTAGACTAGATACAACTAGCTCAACTGAGTTTAATTCCATTAACTGAGTTAAACTGTATAACAACTCCATGAACTACTATTCCAACTCTGTCATAACTTTGCCACTTCATTTCTAACTGATTCCTCCATGCATGAACCACCAGTAAACCCTAGGAATTGCGTAATTCCTTCAGCCCACTGATTTTCCAAATCTGTACACCGAAATTAAGTGCTCCAAGAGAATAAGTTGATGTTTATTGTCGGATTATTATTAAGAGCTAATAATAATCGACACTTCCATTTTTAGATCGAAGATCAATAAATAGACTTCGCCCAATATTCTAAAAATATAATTTCATCTCTTTTTCCAACTAGACCAACCATCCACAAATAGCATCCTGCAACTTCTGAAATATGATCACCATGTCTAAAAATAGACATAGTCTAAAAATAGATTTACACCTAAAAATATCCTATGGGCCCACTTAGTGAAGGTGACTGATTTTCACTAAGCTCATCATCTTGTTGAATCTCAACACTTCATATACTCATTCATCTATTTATTCCCTTTATACCAGGCATCCTACCATTGGTGAAAGTTTGTAAAGAGCACAAAGCCTTAGCTGAGGTGACAATGGGATATCACTCCATTGTTGCCATTGACCTAGTAGTTTTCCTTTTAGAATCTCCTCCTAGGACCCCTACTAGATTGAGCGATAATGTTTTGATACCATTGTCAGAGATGAAGCAGGTCTACCTCCCTAGTGAATCATTAAGGAATTGATTCATTGACGACATTTATAATATTCCTCTGGCGACTCCATTCATTGTCCAAACTGATATTTTACTTGAAGGTGACAATATTAATCCTTTAGCTAGGGCCGCTGCAAGAAGGGGATAATGAACTGCATCACATGTTAGAACCACCCTTCTCCCTGAATTTGAAAAGGTCAACGATCCTACCCAAAATATGGCAACTAGTTATAGTACTGACCCAAAACAAGACTAACCCAAGATGACCAAAAGTGAAAGGCATTTGGTTAGTGGCTAAGCCCATTTGAAGTTGAGTGATGATCCCAAACCATTATGTGAGAAATACAATAGATGGTTGCCCAAATTCAAAGGTGATGTTACCATAAGTTCTCGTGACTTTGTTGAAGAGTTCTATTGGAACATGTATCCTGGGATGATTTTTGATGAGGATAGGCTTATGATGCTTTTCACTTTGTCACTTGAAGGATAAGTAATAAAATGGTACCTTAGTCTTCCCCCAACATGCATAGAAGACTCTGACCAATTTGAAGACATGTTCATGAGAAGATGGTCATGTAATGCACAAGGAACCTTCAACATTGAAAATTATTATCAAATAACTAGGGGAAGGGAAGACATCCGAGAATTCATCTAAATGTTTAATAAGGTATTCAGGGATATCCCCGACCATTTGAAGCCCCTCAATGCTAACATTATCGAAAAATTCATAAAATTTGTGGGTGGCCACCTGACCTATGCATTAAGAGACAAGAAACCTTGAACATTAATTGAGGCTAAGAGATAACCATGGAAGTTGAGGAAAACTTACGAATCTCTAGAGTGGATGTTAATGACCACCCCAAGGCTAAAGCAGAGGTAAAAAGGGAAAAATCCAAAGATCAACATGAAGAAACCATTCTGGTCCTCCTTAAGAAGATGGAAAAGATTAACGAAGAAGTGAATTCATGAGATGGGCTCTACATGAACAACTCATTTCCTTGGAAAGGGCCCAAATGTATAGCTACATCCCAAAATAGAAACCCTTTTCTAAAAATAAAAATGAAGAAGACAAGGTGAGCTCGTCTCAAGTCCCAAACACTTTGGCTCCAACTAATGCAATTGAGAAACCTTCATCTTAAGAGGATGAGGAAAGTGGTGAGGATGATAGCGATGATGAAGAAGTGGATGAGCAAGCCAACCTTGTATAATTTGATGTCTTCAACATTCTACTAAGAGGTTCATATACTCATCCTCCCATTAGTGAGTTCACCTTCAAAGAAGAAAAGGAAGAGTCGATCCTTAATGCTGATGATAGTGGAAGATTCAAAGGGGTCCAATATTCACAAAAGAAAAAAAATAAAGACCCTGCAACTTCTAAGGAACCCAACAAAGGCGACTTGATTCCCAAGCAGGTATCTACTAAAGAACCTACCCTTAAATATCCTCCTAAAAAGGATCCCCCAAAGATGGTCAATCCCAAAAAGGACCCTCAAAAGAAAGAGACCATCGAGAAAAAGCAAAAGGGAAAAGAGGTTGCAATTGACATTGATCTAGAGGCTACTATAGGGAAAATGACTATGCCAGTTCCATTGAAGGAGATTGCGAAACTTCCTAATAAACAATGACAAATCAAGAAATCCCTAGTTTTTGAAGAGGAAGAATTACCCGAGGACTTGAAAAACATTCACGTTCCTGATTTAAACCCTGTACATGAGCAATTTATGATTAATTTAGCCATCAATGATCTTCTATTGCATAATTTTATGTTGGACTCAGGGGCTTCCGCAAAAATCATGCCAATAAAAGTCATGAAGCAATTGAGTCTTCACATCACTCAGCATATAAGAAGGTATGTGGTTTTAACTCCAAACCTATGGAAGTAGAAGGCCTCATAAAATACCTTAAGGTTTCTTTGATAGGAACCCTGATATATCATTGCTTATGGATGTCGTAGTCACAAATATCCCTAATGTATGGGGTATGATCCTATCAAGGAAGTGTGGAGCCACTATTGGAGGTCATCTCCAAATGGACTTGTCATATGCCACTATCTCGCAATCTGATGGAAACCCCTTCATCCTTTATAGAGAGCCTACTTACCCTTCTCATGTGGTCAAGAGAGGACCAATCCCATACTACAAGACACACGAGATTGAGAAGCCTTATCATGTTCTCTCTTCACAAGAAGTATTTATTCTTAAGTGACCAAATCACAAAGCAAGAAAAATGTGAAAGCCTAAAATAGAACACAAGATTGGGTATGTGGTCTTGGTAGATAAAAATCCAATGTCCGTCAATATCTATGGGAAATTTTGGGAGGACTATTACTACATTTCCAAAATCAATGACGAACTTTGGCTGAAACCGGTCAAGTTAAGTCCCATCACCCCTTTCCTTGACACTTGACATTGTACCATATGCATGTTAGAGTAGGATGCATTGCATGTTGATTTTCTCATTAGAACTAACATCATATGATATTTCTCATGGTATATTAATTGCATTTAGATTAAATGTGCATATATTTACTTTCCTGTTTATTTTACGGCCTAACAATAAGCATGGTTGATCATAGGACACCAAAAAAAAATGTTGCCCTATGTGCTTGGTATTTGATATGTGCAAGTAAGAGGTCTACAGTACCAAGAGATTGTTGGTGTTCTCATGACCTCCAGTTCGAGTGGCTTCACACACTTTTCTGAGAGTTCATGTCCAAGTTGGAGCCAAATGTTTCCCACCACCTGTGGGTAGTGTACATGGGAGAAATATTTTCTCCTAGATGGTCCTTAGTTGACAACAAACAACCCCTTATAGCCCCCAGATAGCTCGATGTGCCATTTTTTCTGTCCCTTGATCCAACCATGTGGTTCCTCGCCCATCTGTTATGAATGTATGTTTGAAGGTGGGCCTCGCGACCCCAAGGATATGGCTTTTCATTGGTATAGTTGAGTAGTTTTCCTTAATTTTCATGGGCACTTTTGGGCATGAATTGGTGGGGGGATTCAACATAAAGAGTGGGTTAGGTTTGCATTATTTTCTCCATTCCCTGATTTCGTGGTTACCCTTATATCCTAGTCTCGTGGGATCTCCTTTATTGGCCCTTAGCTTTAGGGTTGACACTACATGGGAAATACAAATTTTGGTTGCATGGTCTCACTTCTCGACACCACCTACATTAGTCCATTTCCACTCTCTTGTAACATTATCTAGTTTTGATAAGTTAGCATATATAGTCAAAATAAATAAATAAATATGTTAAGATAGGATATGGATGAAAGAAAAATAAACCAAAAAAATGTTAGCTTGTTGTGTGTTTTATACATCCATATCAAAATAAAATGTTAGGTTAGATTGCCCTAAAGAAAGGAGGCAAAATAAAAAATAAAATGTTAGGATGCCAAATAAAAATGAAGGTTTTAGTGCACAAAAATGAAAAATATATGGTTGCAAGCTCAAATGCACCTTTTCAAAGTTAAATGTATTAATTCTGATTAATTTCTTTAAAAGGAGATTAATTTTGCATTAATTTATTTTAACATTAAACCTAAATTTTATGACATATAAATTATTTTAATGCTAAGGTCACTAAGTGACAAAAGAAGTCTTGTCGGATGTCATATTGCCCGATTTTTTTTCAACGGATGAGATCTCCCCCGCCCATATAAACGATGGAGGGAGTGGCCTCCCAAAAATACATACGTGGCGCCCTCTCCTGAGTTCGCAACCCCTCCACTCAAAACCCGAAACCACTACCCCCCTCCCCTCTGAAATCCACCGTGGTTTCCCCCTTGCTGTCTAAATAGTCACCCATCTCACACCTTGAGTATTTTCCCTCTGCCACTCTCGTGCTGCCACCTTCCATATATCCGTTGCCACATCACCCTAGCCGTTACCACTCTGTAATTTTCATGCCTTTCTATTCGCTCGTTGAAGCCCCCTCTCCCAAACCGTTGGCCTCCACGTCAGCTCCTCTGCTCCAAATCCCATTTAAGACACTACGGTCACATTAAACTGTTAAAAAACAATCACGATATATAAATTATCCTTTGCCCCACTGTTTCTCACTTTTTCTTGACCAATATACTATTGTAATTGCAGGAAAATTGCGTAGTGGCCTTCATTGACTGATCAAGTTGTCACCACGCCTACAATCGTTCAATCAAGCCATCGTCATTTTCTTTCTTACTGGCAGCATTATCTTCTTTCCTAGACATTTTGATAAAATTTTGACATGGCCCCAAAAGCTAAATCCAAGAAACAGATTACAAAGGAAATCCTTGTTCCCACTGCCCAGGTCAATCTTGACCTCATCCCTCTTGCAGATGCTTTTTTTAAGGTTATGGATTGCTAGTGCGAGTTCGATTTACATGAACTCCACATGTGGATCAGAAAGATATATCTAGACAAAGAAAACCATGTCAGATTTTGGGAGTCACTTCTCCCTTTATTTTTCTTCCCAAAAAACCATGAATTCCCTGATTTAATTTCATGGTGTCAAGCCCAATATGACCTTGTCAAAAGAGCAATGGTGGCCCAGAATGGAAACATTCTGATCACCATCACTGCTGAAACCATCAATAAAATGCTTCTCATTCCCTAATATGACCAACTCAATCATTTCTCACCAGCCACACTTATGGATCTGTGCCATAAGTTGAAATTCCCATAGAGAGCTCAGATTTTCGGCATTTTTCTGCCAAAGGAAGCTGAACTACCCAAAACAAATCCACCATACCCATATGCTATTTTTCCCGAGGCCTCTAAACATTATATCTCCCTTCTTTTCTACCTGTTAAGATATCAGAATGATCAATCTGTTAATGAACTCATTCTTGGGTTCTTTTCTATTTTCAATAATGAACAACAACCAACATTCGTGTATAATTTCAGCTAGTTTTTGGCTAAAAATATACATGAAAAAATTATGAATTTTACTTCACAAGGTGTATTTAAATACAGTTCAGTCATCATTCACTTGTTTCTTTTCCAGCAAGGATATCAACTGTATATTCAACTCAACAAGCAAGATGATTAGGGAGTGAATCAATCAGTGATTCATTGGACATAAATTGTCAGAGCTACATCAACAAAGCCAACATTTTCAGAGTTTGTAGATTCTTTTATACATCCAGTTAAGCAGCTCCTAAGTAGTCAAACAGAACCAAGGATTGAAGAGGAAATTAAAATAATTTTACACCTATGTGAACAAACTAAAGTAGGAGATTGGTTTCTGTATAAAAATTATATTGAGATCAGGGTGTATCGATGTGAGCTTGCACCATATAAGCTGCCTAAATATGTTCCTATGAGAATTTTTTCTCTGGAATATATTAGGAAAATGATAAACATGGATGACCTGCACTTTGTATCAGGTAAAAGAAAGTCAAAGTTTAAGATGAAGGCAAGCATTAGATCATTTGGTTCTGAGGCAGGTGCATTATTAAAGAAGATGAATTTCCAACCCAGATTCACATGGTCCTATGACCCTTATGGTATAATATTTGCTCTCAGAGTTGAATTAAAAACAAATCCCTATAATCATACCCCAAGGCCAGAGATTGAAACGTTTATGAATCAAGAAGAGTGGGCTGAAGGGACATTACAAGAAGCATATGAACAGGTTCTGTCAACTTCAAATCTGCAAACTCTAATTCCTGAAAGCAAGCAACTAAAAAGAGCAAGAGAAGAAATTCCATCTGCTATGAAAGTTATGCAAGAATTCATTCTCCAATAGAATAAAGCAAAAACTGGTTTGGCATCATTAGCACAGGGAGGACCATCAAAGATAATTGAACTTAAAGAGCTTGAAGTTTCAACACCACAAACTACATCAGTTGGAACCAGTGTTCCAAATACTCCTCCTTCTGTTTCTCCTTCCAGGGAACCTATGGAACTAATTAAAACTACAACAAATACTTCTACAGATGACCAGAATATATTTTCAAAGTTCCTGGAGATCAAACAGAAGAATGAAACTCTTAAAGCTAATGTTTACAACTAGTTTTGGAAACAAACATCAACCTCCCAACATAGATTGCTTTCAGCCTTTGTCAGTGAAAAAGGAAGAATGCAAATCGCATTTTTACAAGCTTCAGTTCCATTTCCAAAGTCTCATGCTGACTACAACAAGACCATTTTCTCATTTTACACCATTCAAATACATCCTATTGATCATATGGACATGCGCATGCAATCTGGTGAAATGTTGTTTTCTACCATGACCACCACAACAATGTCCCTCTCTAAGCTCAGAACAACACTTTCAAATGTTCAATCTTAGCTGAAGATTGAAAAATTGTCATAAATGTCGAAAGATACAAAGATGAATACTTTAGAATACTTGATAGTAAAGATTGGATATGATCCAAAGGATTGCAATGCAATTGAAGAAATTCTCAAGAAAAAGAATGCAAACATCGTAGCCTTGAGAAAGCAGTTAAAGTTACCTTCTACTGAAGATCCAATGAATAAATAAATTTCAGAGAATTAATAGAATAGGGATGATATGCTCAAACTCATCATTGAGAAAAATATACAAATTAAGAAAACGGAAGAACAAATAGAAGGACTCCTTAAGGAAAAGGAATCAACACAGGTAGTTTTAGTTCTAGTCACAACCATTCCTATATCAGTTGCAGGTACAAGGGCATCTTCATCATCAACAATAGCACCATCATCATCAAAAGTGGTTGATTCAGCCAAATTAGTAGAAGATTCGGCTTTTCAAAAACAACAAAATGAAAAGATGTTAGAGAAATTTCAGAATCTAGAGTTGCCGAAAGTAAAAAATGACACTTTGTATGTAGCAGAAATGTAGAAGAGAGATACACTAGAACTAAAAATTGCAAAGCTATAAAGTGGATCATTAATGTTTGATACCTTGGCCCAAGCCAAGGAATGCATATGGACAGAGACCAATCAAGCTATAACATAAGTATGGCCATCCATACAAATTATCTTTGAGCAACAGGAACTTATAACCAGATGCAGGACAGAGATTGAAGTATAGAAAACAACCTTGAAGACTAAGCCATCAGAAGCTACAGACATGATAAAAGTATTAAATTCAAAGAATAGAGAAGAGCATGAAGAAATTAATATTTTTGACATAACAACCGCAATTTTGGAAATCAAGAAGGTATTACAAAAGAAGAATTTGATCAATCAACAAGAGACCAAATGTCAAACTCTGGACACTGTTGTCCAAAGGTTCCATACCAAGTTCAATGTCTTAAATAAAAAAGGGTTACCAAGATTGGTAGCTATGGATGATAAGTTGATAAAACTTGAATATTTTTGTAAGAAACTATACACCATTGCAACCAACAGGACAAAAATCAAAGGACACATTACAAGCAAGGATTTCCTAGAAGCCTTAGAGTTTGATTTGAACATCAAACATGAGATCAAGCATCTTTTCCTTAGCAAGCCCACTTTCAAAAGATACACAAAAGTGGATGAGGTATTCAAGAAAATGGTAAATTTACAAATCCCAAGCGAGGAAAGATGGGATAAACTATGTAATACCATTGAGTAAATTGTAAATTCCAGCAACACAACAACGCAATAACATTTTTGGGCCTAGTCATCAACACAACAACAATATTTGGCCAAGTCATCAACGGTCTCCTTCAAAACAGGGATACATATTTCAACAGTTTCCTTCTTTCTATCATATTATACTATTTGTGTAAATCAGCTTAGAATATTTTCTTAGTCCTAGAACTAGTATAAATAACTCTCATTCTCGAGTTATTAAGGGTTGCACCCTTGGATGAGAATTTTTGTAAGCAGCAGTGTACAAGATTTTGATCATTAATAATAAAAGAAGGATTCTGGATTTGTTTCATACAACTTTTTCCCCTTGTGATTTCTTTTTGTTTATCATTTCATATTATTTCTACATGTATTTAATTGTTATGAAGATAACTAGGTAATATTAATTGAGTTTCAGTTGTCTTAGATTCTTCATAAAGTTATTATCTATATCAGAGAATGATTTACATAGCCATTTTTTTTTATGTAAGTCCCTCTCATCAATAAATTATCAGCATCTTCATAATGTTAAATATGTTTTGTTAGCACGCCCTACCCGCTGCGCATCTCCATCCCTAGAGCTACGTTGCGCAGATCCTTCCCGGTTGCGCACATCCCTGAATGTGTGCCTCACCTCAGCTCCCTCTACCGTGCTAGCTTAACTAGACGGTGTGTTCTTATCATCAATCTCTTCCAACTGCGCATGCTCCATCTGCGCACCTCCCTGCCCATCATCACCTTGTTGTGCACTCGTTGTCTCTGGTCTTGCCCCCTTCAGCATACCTATGATTTCCCCACCTACCCTTCATTTCATCCTCCCACGGCTCTGAGACTGTGACAAAGAACAATCAGAGGTGGCCAATGTGGTGCATTCCCATGACGATACCAGTGAGGGCCCGATAACCGTTTGGAGTCCTTTGAAGGCTCCTCTTCAGGTAGTCACACCAGGGATGCCCCCCAGAGTCCTGAGCATGACCAGGAGGAGGAAGGCCACATTGATGAAACACAGAGAGGCAGAAGCGGACCAAGGAAATCCACCATGTCGCACCAGGCACACCCCAGGCCCCACAAAATTGAGCCTCTTCCGGTTCAGGAGGCAGAGGGGGAAGACACTAACATTTGGATAATGGATTCGAAGGGCACTTGGACGTGGGTATCAGATTTTGAGTACCCGGTCGCCCCCATCTTCTGCGCACCTGCCTCCAGGCCTCTGCACCAACCCACTATTGAAGAGGAGGCAATTGCGCAGGAGTATGCCTATCGTATTGAGGAATAAGCTCCAGACACAGAGGATGATGCAGACGCACCATGATTGCGTGGTTGCTAAGTTTTTTCTAGTTTTTTGTTATTCCAGTTATTATCATAGAACCTCTACCTTCACTGGTGCCATGGAACATTTTGTAATTGTTTGTCTAATGTTATTTCAGGGTTGGTTTCCTCCAAGGAGGCAGCCCCAAATATGCACAACTATGAAAGCAACATAGGTTGGGATTGGTTAAGCGTTGCTTACCAACCCAACCTGTAGTATATGTAGTGTTTTCTTTCGAATCAATATAGTTTAGCCTCAATTACCAAAAAAAAAAATTGTTTTGTTAAACTTTTAGACATTGTTTGAAAATTTTCACTCTTATGATCATTCAAATATTCTTTTTGAATAAATAAATAATCATATCTTCTTACATATTCTCCTTAATCACTTGCAAAATCTAAATTACTGTGTGCAATAAAGCAACATCCCTTTGTGCTATTAATTAATACTATCTAAAAGTTTAAACACAATTGCTGCAAATTGTTTTATGCATTGGTCATCCAAAAAATTCCAAACTTAAAACAAAACAAAAACATTATAGATGCTTTGGCATAGTTATTGACCCAAATTATCTCAAAGGACAACACACTCATTTGAGCCCCATTCATCAATTTTCCCATCCGAGTCCACATGTGTCCATTGGGTGCACACAAGGTTATCCTCCCCGTCCCCTTGTACACACCTTGGGTCGGGCCTAGAACGATGACCCGAAGGTTGATGAAGCTAAAAAGAAAATAAAATGCATAATTTGGTCACTCTTAACAGGTAATGTACCAAAAAATTCTTAATATGGCCGGGACATACAAATTTAGCACGTGGGAAAAAGCCAAACACGAGCTCTACCCCTTATCCATGGCCATCACCATGCTTCCTATGGGCCCTAGATGAGCCCCCTCCACCATTAAGGAACCCATGATTGTCCCAAACCCTAGTGGGCAATGAACTACCCCACCTCAAGGGGGTATCCATTGATACAAATTACATAACACACTCTCCATCCCCTGGAGCCCCGAGCAGTTATAAAGAAAAATCAATCAAAGGAAAAAGGCATATGAAGAAGGGTGGAAAAAAAAAGGTCATGGTAACTCATGTACCGTGATTTTCTCCCTCCTACAATCATATACCCATGTGTGGGCTTCCATTATTATAGCTACACTTTCACCTTGACATGTGGTCTGAATGATTCCCCTGATCCCCACTCCATTCCATTATTATATCATTTTCCACCCACATTTTAAAGGATTCACCATGGACATGCCACCCTCTTTAGAGGTCGAAACCACCTAATAGGGTCCTTGGTTAACCCGCCGCTATTGAGCTTGGAGACACTTGTACATGCCAAATCCCACTTTAGAAAGGAATGCCACCATGAAGTGACCTATTGATCCCATGATTTGTAAGGACATTACTTGATTATTCTAATGATTTGTTGTATTGGAGGGAAAGGGGATGCATTGGATCTTACACAAGATTGCAGGTGGGTCTTCATTTCGAGCTTGGTCTCACTATATCTGGTCCTAAGCCCTCCAAAGGGCCACATTGGAACTTGTAGGTTGAGCATTGAGAGCCATCAGCCTCCACCATAGAAAATATTACTTTATGGATCCCCAACAATGTTCATTGATTTCTCGTGTTCCACTGTTTGGATACGGATGATGCACTTGGTCCACCATGCCTAATTGGCTCCACATATGCACCATACACTTGGCATATGTTCTAGGATGCCTCCCGTTGTAGAGGGATGGCTTATGTCATTACTCCAGCCCTTATAGATGGTCTAAAGGCATATTGGATCTGTTTGGAGACCCATGAGGATGTCTTGTGTCCCCACACCCACTTCGGAGCACCACAGGTTCTTGACTGGAAAATAAAGGACCAACCCATTTTCTACTATGTTTGGAATCCATTTATACCCCATGGCACCCCTTACACTTCATTAGGCCTCCTTAGAGGCCCAACGACTCACTTTTTTATTATCATTTGAATCTCTTGAGAGGCTTATCTTTCCATTATTAAGCTATTTGGTGGGATTGTCACCAAAATTTTGTTATTATGCACATTACTTTATTTTAGGGGCTAAATTAGGCTAAATTAGCTAAATACAGTTCATTAGGAAGTGTATAAATACAAGTGTGATGAATCATTTTGATCATCATCACTTGGGTTGAATCTTTCTCTCTTGTGATATTTTCACTATCCTTCTTGGAGGACGTATTTGGATGAATGGATGAATTTTGATGTTTGGATATCTTTCATTTTGTCTTGGAGCTTCATTATATGCATATAATGATGATTGGATATACTCGTTCTTACATGTGAGTACTCTTTTAATGTTATTCTTGTTATGTCACATGCATGTTGCTGGTATTTTCGCTATACCAGGCTTGAATTTATTCCCTTTCTTATGCGAAATTGTGAAAATTTGTTCTTTTATAGTGTTGCATCATGTCATGGGCCATGTATGAATGAGTGAATATTAGAGATGTATCATCAAAATTTTATCTCAATAATTCATCATATATTGCAAATCGAAGTGTAAATACCTTCAAGTAATTGTTCTCATGCCCTAATTCCATGCAAAATTGTTTTAGAGACCTCCTTGACTAAGATAATCCATTCCAAGCATTGGAATCACCTTGAATCCATCTTTCTCAAAGTATTAGGCACTGATCGTCCATTGGTGATCACCTAAAAGCATAATTTTCTCGCCTTTCTCTCTTTCTTTCTAGGCCTAACCTCCATAGGTGACCTAGGGCATAATTTTTCTCACAATTCACCCATCCAAAATGTGCAATCTCTTGCCCTCTACTGTGATGTTGTGTCTTCTAGAGGCTCTCCAAATTTTAAGCATTTCCGATGATGGGATCTTGAGATATTCCAAGCCCTAGCTCTAAGATCGATTCTTACGCTTGGTTTCCCTTGGCTAGTGACCTCATTGTGATCATTACATCAAAATTAGTGAATATTTCCCCTTTTATCCCCTTCTCCCCCTCAATTAGGTAAATAACACCCTTGATTGATCAAATCCACCCCCTTGACCTAATTTTGGGTCCACTTCGTCCCGTGTGGTCCCACAATTTCTTGAAGATAATTTCACAAAGACCATTTGGAAACCAAGTTTTCACAAGGTTTTTTAGAACTAGGTCCCTCCTTTACAAGTCTTGTTTTCAAACCCCAGCCCTTGAAATCCCCTTGTACCTTCTTAGAGAGCCTTATAACCTTTATTCTCAAGTAAGAAACCATACAATTGAGTCTCTCTTGTGAATAGGCATTAGGGATCGCTCCTTATCTCTTCATACACTCATTCATATAGTGATTCCCTTGATACCGGGTATCCTCCCATTGGTGAAAGTTCATAAAGAGTAGAGAGCCTTAGCTGAGGTGACAATGGATTATTGCTTTATTGTTTCCCTTGACCTAGTAGTTGCCCTTTTAAGATCTCCTCCTAGGACCCCTACTAGTTTGAGCAGTAACAAGGCCCATAAACATTAGAGAGAAAACCTTGGATATTTGATCCTAAAAAGTGAAACAGGGTTATTAAGCTAGAAGGATGGAGAGAAAAAAAGGTTCCATACCTATTTGGGTTGGATTCTAGGCATTTCCCAGGCCCCCAAAGGTTCCTTCTACGTCCACTATTAAAATGCCATCAAATTTCCACATTTTAGATATGTTAGTGGCAAAGTATGTGCTGGAACATTTGGTTTCTTGGATGAGAAATATTGTTGGAAGGTCCTTCTATATCTTTCAACGAAGGAAGTGATTCTTTGAGGGGTTATTAAGACCCCTTATGTTCCAAGAGATGATCTTCATGGGCAAACTCTTGATTGGGAGGAGTAAAAATCTTATATATGCTTATATTTCCCTGATTCTATAAGCTTCCAGCTTAGGGTATCCAGTATTCGTAAATAGAATTTCAACCTCTTGTCTTGAACCCTTTGCCACATTGCTTTCCATCTTTTGTTGTGATGGTTTGTACCACCAACTGCATCTTGGCTTTGGATTTATGGAGGGTCGCAACCAAAAGATGGATCTGTTTGTGAGGGATGGTGTTTGTTGCATTCTGGCGACATGAATCTTCCATGGATATGAGATCTAGTCCTTCAAGGTCAGTGAAAGTATTTTCTTCTATCATGAGCGTGTCTTTATATTGTGGTTGCAGGTCCTTGTGATTTGGGGGTTCAAAGCTTCTCTTGCCATTGCCTTTATCCCTTGTTGCTGATTAGTTCCATGTTGAGCTAGGTTCTGCTTCTGTTGGATTTTCATCATTTTATGGGGTTTCTTCCAGGATATCCTCTAGTACTTCGAAGCTACTACTAGTCACAGGATTCTTGGGTTGTGTGGAAGGTCCATGTTTCTTCATGTGTCTTCTTTTGGATGGGGCCTTCATGAATCCCCCCACATCAATGGATCCATTCCTTATTTCCTCAAGCATGGGGTCATTGAGGGGAAGATCCTTGAATAAGTGGCCATGTTCGTGGCATTTCATACATCAGAATGGAACGTGCCCATTTTCTAACATTTGGAACCAACCTCTATCTTCTGATTCAAGAGCTATGGCTTCAGGGAGAGATCCACAGATGTCCATATAAACACACATTTGTATGTAGGCTATGTAGAAGCCTTGGCGCTTCTGTTTTGGGAGGCAGAAAAATTTCCCCAGACCATTTCCTATGTCACGTAGGGTATTAGGGTCCCAATACTCGTAACGGAGGGATTACATTCAGATCTAGACCAGAGCCCAGGATAATTCCTCCTTATCGAGAATGAAACGTGACATCCACTGTCGCATATAAATGCCTATTGGGTTAAGGAAGTATGGGTTTCCCTCCATAAAAAAATTGAGGTCTTCTTGGTGCATGAAAATCACTGTGAATAAACCCTTGGAGTCAAGCTTGATGTCATAGTGGGATTTTGGTTTCCATCTCTAGTCAATCCATTACAGAAGGGTTTGCTTCGTTTTCCAAACCTTGATGAATTTACAAATCAATGTGTGGTCCTGCATGTATTGGATGTTGCTATTTAACTTAGATGGGGAGATGTTCAACCTAGGTATTTTTGCATACTTTGACTTATATGTGCTCATATTCCTTTGATTGGGTTCAGGGCCTGCTTCGGGATCCGACATAATAGCATCATCAAATTTTGACAATTGCGGGTCGGGTTTGGTAGTTTGTGTAGAGGGGTCAGAGGGGTTCGGGTCAGAAAGAGCGAAGGCTCTAGGAGGACACTGAGGAGTGGAGGATCCAAGGGCTCAACCCCCAAGTGATTCCATACCTATTGGAACTCAGTAGAGGTGGGGATTGGGGAGAGCTAGGGAGAGGAGGAAGGGCCGAGGTTGCAGAGTCGGTCGTAGATGGGAGGGGCACATGGAGCTCCAAGAGAGGATCTAAATTAAACTTATATAGACTATATATTTAGGTTTTATTCTTTGTGAGAATAAAATTTGGATTATCTAAGACAAAAATGAATATTATGAGAGAAATATCATCCTTAATTTAAAATTTAAAGAACTGGTGAGGATAATTCTCCATTGATTTTGATTACTTTTGGAGATGGGGGCATGGAATGTTGGTTTAGGTTTTTTGCATACCTTTTGCACTAAGTTTTTGGAATATATTTATAATTTTTTTGGCAGGAAAGGGAATAGGTACGGTTTGGTGTAGGTATCAGGTCTACCTTCGTCAACACCACACTACATGCAAATACAAGCCTCTTATGGATTACAACAAGGAATTGTTGTCATAAGAGGACATCTTCAAGCATGTGGATTCATGTGAATCGAGAGATATAGATAATATTGTTTCATTTCCTTTAGGTTCTGTGACAAAGGTTATGTTGTTGTGTTTTTTTGCAAGGGAAAAGTTTCCAGAAGGAGATAGAGGAGGGGATGTTTTTCCATTGCAAATAGAAGAGTTCACCCTTCATTTTTAAGATTCTCTAGGCCAAAGCCATGAAAAACCTATCTATAGTGATGAATTGAACTTGAATATGGTAGAAGAAGGATGTAAAAAAGTGAATAAAGGTTGTTAAATCCTAGGGTAAAGGTATTTCTCTTGCGGTAAACAGTGACTTGAAGGTGGATCAAATGGTTTCCCTCCTTGAAAAAACATTAGCTGGAAGATTTATAGGTTAAAATAAAGGGACTTGATTCATTAAATAATTAGATCCAGTCCCACTACAACCCAATTCTAGAGGAAAAACTAACTTTCCACCTCTTAGACCAAGGATGGATAGGTAAATCATCTCCCATTTTGAATTCCATGCCATTCATATTCTACGAGGATAATGGTTTTTTAACAAAGTGATCCTCTCAATAAAACCTTAGCACCCTAGGTTTAATTCTCAAGAAGAAACTCTGAAATCAAATTTATTCTAGGCTAGGTTGCCTCAAATACCCAATGGTGTTCTGGAACGATGAAGACTTGAAGGAAATCAACGATATGTTGGGTAAGTTCATCCTCATAGAAAATTGTTATAAATCTTCAAATGCATGTGTTGTTGTTGAAACTATGAAGGATTTAGATGTTAGTGTGAACCTTTATGGATCCATGGAGATAAAGGTGGGTTTGACCAAATTCACCCAGCTACTAGAGTATCCCTTGGGTTCACAACCCTTGACTATCCCATTCCAACCTAAGGAGCAAATATGAGTCGGTGTAATGGATTTTGCATTAAATGGTTTACATATATCAACTCCCCCGGTTTCTAATATCTTATACCTTTCTTTGTATTAGTTAAAAAACCTAGAATATTTATGGAAAAAGGGTGTAGGTATATCAAATGGTTGTCTGATCAATTCTTTCCTTAAAGAGTCTCAAAAAGTTGTCTTCAACTTTCCCACTCTTTTGTATTTTAGCTCTACTTTAATAGATCAAGAAGTGAGGTTGTCCCCATTCCATAATTCTTCGATTAAGGGTTCATCCCCTATGGGAAATGTGTCTTTATCGCCAGGTTTGAATGTCGTAAATCTAGCTAAAGACTCATAAGGAAGTATACTAAAATACATGGAGTTAGTTATCAAATTGGCATATAAAGCTAAAACCTCTTAAAGGTCAAGGATGAGGTCAATACCTACTTCATATTTATCTTCCTTCGTCTCCCAAAAGAGTAGTAAATTGGGTGTGTTGGGAGAGGATTCTTACAAAGAACCAAAAGGATCAAAGGCTGGACACAAATCAATATTTAAATTGGCGCAAGAAAGAGTGGCTTATGAAGTAAACCATGGTAAACAAAGTCTCATTGAAAGGATACTTAGAGCAATGCACATTGTATGTGGAGATGAACCATGAATATTTTCTCTTTGAATGTGTGAGGCATAGGGGTTTTGAGCCAAAAAATTAGCCCTAAAAATCTAGATCTTTATTATTGTCCCAATGTTATTTTTATACAAGAATCAATGTTAATTGGTATCACAACATAAATTTTTTTGCATAATTTATTTCTTTGGATGCTTTTAGGCTTTTAGTAGGCCTAGTAATGGGTTAGGCGCCCTACATTGATCTAATTTCTACAGTTGTCATTGTTTCAAGGTTGTGTACAATATATTTATTTATGTAGCTTGGGAGGTACTCCAATACCCTAGGGTACAGGGTTTGGGAGAAATTTGACCCACATGGGATTTGTGGGCGAAGTGCCCAGGAAATGGGTTTTGTACCCAAAGTTGTGGGCGTGAAACAAGAGGATTTTTCAATGGTTTTATCAATGAAGGCATGTGGTGCACCCTTGAAGGACTAAGGGGCACCTAAGGCATCAATGTGGTGGCATTGGTTGAACGAAAATATTTTTTTCATGTGATTTTATGAAGTTTTAACATATTTTTAAGGTCGGCTCGGTGAAATAAGATTACCCTTGGTTGCTAACAGACACCCATCAAGAAATATATAAAAAGGAGGTAATGTGACCTCATTCTCATCACATCCAAGTGCAAACATCAAAGGAGAAGTAAATCGGTGGTAGATACAACTTTGATAAGCTTAGCCGAAGTGGAGGGTAGGAATTTTTTGTTGTATTTTATTGTGACTGGTCTAGGACATGAAGACAGATTGCAAGTCAAGCCTAAAGGGAAGTTTTATGTGCATGTTTTGGTGGCAAATATCTTGATAATAGGTCGAGTTATATTTCCTTTGTTGTAGGAAGGTCGTGCCCTATATTGGGAGCATATATGAGTTCTTTTCACCTTAGAAGCAGACCTGAAATAAAGGGTCAATATATCTTGTGAAGAAATGCATGACATAAGGGCTTGGAGGAAGGGTTTGACATAGGTTTTGGAGTGGTTTGGAGGATAAGTTATAGGGTCGATGTACAAATGTACATGTACCCTAACTAGGGCCAAAACTTCAAGCATCTGTGCACAGGCTGAAGTATAATATAGGGTAGAAAAGGATGTCCTTCAAAGGTATGTTGTTTGTCTTCTCAAGCTAATGATTTTCTAGGTGATGTAGGTCCATTTTGGACATATTGAAAGAAACCTATGTACAGTGAGTTGGAGGCCTGCTATCAGTTGCTTGGAGAGCCCTATTATAGTGGACAAGGGAAAGCTTGTCATTGTTAAGTGGGAAAGTGGTTTGGGCTCTAGATCATTGGCCTCAAGGGTGAAGGTTTGGTGATAAGAGGGTTGTCATTTGTGCCCTAGGTTTGTGATTAACAAAATATTTGAATAGAGATAAGAGGGCAGCCTTGAAACCCTAATATTTTTCATCTTTGGAGCATCAGAGAGGCAAGTATAGGGTAGTGTTGAAGACCCTATGTGCTGGTGTCTTTGAAGGAGAAAAGAGCAACTAGAGGGAATAGTGTGTTGGGCCAAAGTTTAGTGACACAAAAGGAGTTGTGATCATTGATAGTGGCATATTGTTGAGATAGATATGCACACTATTTGAGGGAGTAATAGTTGCATTATCGATAGAAGAGGTGGCAAAGGACCCGCATATGTGTTCAAGGTACATGGATTGAAATGGTTGTGGAAGCACTACATCATCAAGTATGTCAAGTGTACTTTGTTCAGGGTATATTGGTACTTAAAGTTGTTGATATGAAGCCCTAGTTGTTGTCTTATATCAAGGATGATTGTGAGGGCCATGATCCTTGGTACGGGATCCCTAAGATTTTTGTATTAAATATTTGCAATATAACAAGTGTTGGGTTGAAAAAATTGTCTTGTGTACTAGTTGATTCACTATTGTGTATTTTTCGTTGTAAAAAGTAGAAGCATTATGGCATTCTAGTGTGTTTGTGATCACGATGTTAGAATCAAACCAGATTCTTGAGTGCCATGGAAAAATCAACACTTTAGTCCATAGTTAAAAGTTAGTTCAACAGTTCCATTCATTCAATATATATGGAACTTATGAAAATCAAGAGACATTTTGGACCGCTCTCCTGAACAAGAAATTGGATCACTCCTAATAGGCTCATAATATGCAGTGATCTTAATTTTACATTCTACAAAAACGAAGTATGGGGAGTGGCGACCCACTTAGACAGGTCAATATAATTTTTTATAAACAAATTAGAGGAGGATGTCTTAGTGGATATTGATCTCATTGAGATCAAGCCAACTTGGGTTAAAAATTGGGAAGGAGTTGCTAGAATTTCCAAACAAATTGATTATTTTTAATACTCCAAAGATCAATTGATATACTATAAAATTTCTACTCATGGGTGGAGAATGTTAGAATATCAAATCATTTTTAAATCTAGATCGCGTTAGATAATGGATTAGACAATCCAAAGGATTCTTTTACATATAATCCCTCTTGGGTTGCAAGGGAGGATCTTAGATTGTTGGTATCTGAAAAATAGAAAACATATGATCGTAGGAACCCTAAATATATGAGCATTCAATTTATAGCATCTTTAAGAGTAGTGAAAGAGAAGGTTATCCCTTGGGCCCATGAAAGGAGACTAGCTAAAGACAAAAACTTACATAACATTGAAAAGGAATTGAAATCTTGGTATGAGACTCACGCTTATGGTAATTTCACGATGGAGGCCACCTCATCTATTAAAAATTTGGAGTTTAAGAAAGCTACATCATTCTTGTAACAAGAAAAATATTGGAGGATTATGATTCAAGTTACTTGGCTCGCTTCTAGGGATCAAAACACTAAAAATTTCCAACAATTTTCTAATCATTGAAAGACCAAAAATAAAATACAGGACATCAAAGATTCCTCAGTCTCTTCATGGTGTGATAGTGTAATGCATCCTCATACATTTATCCAATTTTACAAGATCTCTAGGGTAAACATGACTTGATCATTACGATGACATGACCTGACCTCCAAGTTCCAGGTATGGAAGTGGGGCCTACAATTCGGAAACTTACTGATACCTCACAGAAACACCAAATCACCCAGAAGTGATCTAAAAACCTCTGGTGATCATACCCTGAGTTGGAATTTCTTTTTCACTAGAGTTACCTCCCAACCACACCCTTGAACCACTGTGCATGTGGTTATGAGGCTCCAAATGCACCCATAAGCTTGCCTGCATGCGGATATGACCAAAATATCCTAGTTTTGTGCATGCAATGGCGAGATCTATGCTACTTTTTCAGGGATGGCCTTCAAGCCACTAACCAGAAGTGCCTAGAACTTTCCATAAACATATCTAAGATGACACATTTTTTTCGCTTTATTCTTGGTCAAGAATAAAGCAAGATCTTGACCAAGACATGCCTAATACATGATACACATTTTTTAAAACAAATGGTAAACATAGAAACTTTAGGTTATGAATGAATATATGATCATAACTTCTAAACCACATCAAAGAATCAGCAAGAAGGTACAATGCCCTCTGAAGGAAACTGAAATAACACTTGTTATCCCATGAGTTCATCAATCATTCAATCACTTTCCAAATCATGAACAATATCCATAGGAAGAACACATCATATAACCATTCATATAAGCAACATAGAATCCATAAAAAAATAAGCCACAAGGTCAACATAATAACCAGTACAAGTGCTCATCAATCACAATAAGAAATAACTTATATTAACATATGTAAAAGCCAACCAAGTCAGGGACTTCCACGTACCACCTGACCATAGATTGGGCTGAACCAAACATCTCTTTCAACCACTCACCCTCGTGCCATATTCCAAGCATGAAACTGGAATCATATGGGTTAAACAATAATAGAACCAACCAGGGCTTCCAGACACCAAACCACCTCAACCCTCTACTACAATGATTTCACCTATCTGGTCCAGAAATCACTAACATCAAAACAAGCATGGATGCCTCCAAATTCCTTCCTAGCTCCAGAGGAATTTTCCTATCTCCACCCATCCATCAATTGTTCCAGGAGAAATCCCATGTCCACCCTTGAACCTTGGGAATTTTCCTGAGACCACCTCAACTAGGATCCAAGTCTACCGACCATCCAAAGCTAAATCAAATAGAGAACCCACTACATCATGGCTAATCAGGAAATGGAAAGGAAAGGCTAAAACCACTGTTATTCTAGGAAATTCCCATGCTAATGAAAAAAAAAAACAAAGAACCATAAGAAAATACCATGCATCCAAATCTCAGCAAGGAAATTACACTTGCAACGTGTTACTTGCAATGAACTCCAACTCTAGTTTTTGATCCAACCTTCTTTTCTGTTATCCTCCAATTCCTTCCTTGTTCTTAGCTTGCTTCTCTCCAAGTCCAATTAAATGTTAGGATGCTCCAAAAATGCTCTAAGTGTGCAAGAGTGTAAGAGTATGGAAGAAGACAGTTAAAAGCTACACTGACAAAAGTTGTGAATAGTTTCTCTAATGCCTTTTTATCATTGATGTCTAGTCTCTTCCATTCCTTTTTCTTTTTTTCTTCATTTTCCTCTATTTTTTCTCTAATTTCGCTTGCATGCATACTTATTCTTCATCTCCCTTTTCTCATATTTTCCTTTATTTCCTTAATTAAATGACAATTATTGTCTCTTTGCCTTTGCCAATTTCCATAGCCATTAATTAAACCACAAGTGATGCCCACTATAATGTTTACCCACCATTCAAATTGGAATACGTGCCCCATGACCTTGTTCTTATTTAGTTACATGGAAAAGCAACAAGGGGTTGTTACAAATAGCTCTTGGGGTCAACCATTTTCCCTCTATTTTCAAAGAACTATATCATTTTAATATGGGTAATACTATGAAGGCCCTATTGCATTTTTAAAGAATGGTTAACAACAATGAGAATGTAGAACTGCTCAAGCAGATATCCTCTAAGGAATTGGTGGCAATAATGTCTTATTTTCAAGTGGTGGTAGGAGCGGGGGCACCTTGTAGTATACCTAGGGGGATAATATGGGGTATTCCTAGGGGGGATCATACGGGGTACAAAGGAAGGTACCCAAGGAAATAATGTAATGTAAGGATAATAAATACATGGGCCATAATTAATAAATAAAGTGGTTAACCCACATTTCGCGTTGGACAAAGTAGTTAGGAAATAATGTGATGAGCCCATGGTATTAGATGTATGACCCATGGTATTATGTGTATGAAGCCTATGCAGAGGCTAGAGACTCTCCATTGAGGATGTCAAGGATTATTGTATTGAAAATCATATGGCTTGTGGAGTGATCTCCTTTCTTAAGGAGTAGTTATATGGTGTTACCCTACCTGAATGGTTTTGATATTAATAAAGAATCATTTCCATTTTTGAAGTTCTTGGATCAATCTCGAATTTATTGGCCATATTTTCGATTATATTATATTTTCAGGTCACATCTATTACAAGTGGAATCAAAGCACTTTCTTGGGCAGATTTGGGGAGATTTTTTTTTCATTTTTGCTCAACATTTTTAGACGGCGAGTTTGCAGAATAGATCTAAAAATTTTGGTGCAAAATTTTCAGAAAATAATAGCAGATTTGGATTCTTTGTGAAAAAATATCCAGTTTCAAAAATAAATCATTTGAATCAGAGTCTGGATGAGGGAGATATCGCTAATTTAAAATCAACGATGTTACATAAATTTTCTGATGATAATTCGTGGACGACGGCTCTGCTGACATTTTTGCAGTTTTTGGTGCATAATTTCAGAAAAATAATTATAGATATGAGATCCCCTTGAAAAATAACCTGATTTCAAAAAAAAAAAATCGGTCGAATCGAAGTTCGGATGAGGGAGTTATCGCTGATTTAAAATCAACCATTTTTTTCAGAAATTTTGTGACGGCGAGATAAGTGCAACGCAGATCTGAGTTTCCAGAGTGCCCAGATCAGGATTTTAGGCACACGGGTAGATGCAGAATGACTGTTCCATTTTTTAAAACAGGTTATAATAAGGATTCTAATCCATATTGAGAGACTTGTGGTCATTTTAAATTTTCGCCCAATCGTAAGTAATTTCTAAAAAATCCTCACTCTATTTTTATTGGTTCTAGCCAGATGATTTTTACAGGACGAGATGATGGCCCTACTATTGAAGAATTTATACAATACCAAAAGTCTCAATACAAATTTTGGACAACGCCCCTAGGGTTTGAAATGAAAGATGAGGCTCTTAAATGGTGGTACTCACTTGATAAGTCACTGAGGTACGATCCTTATGAAGAAATTGAAATTTTTTTTTTGGAAAAATGGTCATTTTTGCACGAACAATGTTCTTACTGTTGGATGAGGTACAAATATAATTGTGTGAGATTTAAATAGACAGGGCCCAAAATACTTAGCTGCCTTGTATACGACATACACTTATTTACCAATGAGAGGATAATCTATTTCTGGCCCTTTTAGACTAGCACTCATAAAATAAATAGGGTGCTCATTTCCTTCAATGTCTTTCTGAGTCAACATGGCCGCAATCGACGAATCCGAAGAAAACATATAGAGCAAGAAATATTTTCCATAAACTAGATTGAAAAGTGCAGGTTCATCGACAATAGCTTGCTTAATCTAAGCGAATATGTCCTTCTCATGTTTATCCCACTTCTATATTGCATCTTTCATGACCATCTCTTGTATGGGATTGACTATATGAGCATAATCGATGAAGAATTTTCTCAAGAAATTAATTTTCCCTAAGAAATACTACATGGCTTTCTAATCACTGGACATGAGATCTGCGTAATATCTTTGACCCTCTCGGGATCAATCGTAATTCCACTAGACTTTGCAATGATGTGCCCCAATAGGATCCATTTGGACACACCAAAGACGCTCTTCTTGGGATTAAGATAAATCCCATATTTTCAAGACCACTCAAAAATTTATTTCAGATAATGTACGTAATATGGTATTTTCTTGGATAACACAATAACATCATCCAAATAAACTACAATGCTTTTAACCTATAATGCCATGAAAGGATATGTTCATTTCTCTTTGGAAAGTCGCACCTGTGTTTATAAGTCCAAATGGCATCCTCTTGAAAGTGAATGCTCCCCATTTCATCTGGAAGGGAGTTTTTAATTTGTCTACTTCTGCCACTAACACTTGATTATAACTTGGGAAACCATCTAGTAGCAAAAACATTTTAGATACAGATACTATCTAAATGATCTATTCCATGGATGCCACTGTGTAATTGTCTTTATAGACATATATCTCTAGACTTATTTCTAACTAGGACTAGGTTGGAGACCCAAATGGAATGTCTGACTTTGAATATGATCCAAGCATCCAACATCTTTCTCAATTCCTTTTGGATAAACGGCTCTAGGGTTGGGCGAAATTTTCGTTACTTTTGTTGGAAATGCTTTACCCCTTCTTTTACAGGAATGTTGTTATGGATAATCTGAGTTTCATATGTCTTTAAATTTTTGTATATCCATGCAAATACATTGCGGTACTATTTGAATAAGTGGATAAACGCCTGTCATTCCCATGGAGAACAACACGTACCTAGGTTCACATACTTTGGATCTTCCTGGGTCCCAAGATTGACTTGTTTAGATGATAAATTTGAGATATGAGTCTTCGTATTGGTTGGTTCTCTAAATCAGTTTTGTAGGTCATGTAACTTCTTTAGGGACACCACACCCTTAGGCATAGTGTTTCCTTTCGATGCATTGGACACGTCCTACAAATCCAAATCGTGCCCATCCTCATGTGCGACAACATCCTCTAATACATTTGCATTAGCCACAAATTGTAGTATCTATTGGTCGTCATTGAAAACACATAAGTTAGTGACATTGTCTGGTACAAATGGTCTATATACAATCTCAATAGAAAAAAACATTTTTCAATGGCAACATCCGAGCGGTTGCATTTGCTAATGCATATGCTGTGAAATTTTTAAGTCTAGGAACATAAATCATATTGAAAGCTTAAAATGACTAATTAAGCGCCATACCTCTTGCTGGTAGTTTTTAAGATGCGGTGAAACACAATTAATAGTATCTCGTACCTGACGAGTGACAACCTTTGAGTCACTGACTACCTTGAGAATCTTTAACTTCAGATCGATGGCATTTTTTAACCCAAGAACGAGCACTTCATATTTGATAGTATTGTTAGTACACTCAAACTCTAGATGACATGAAAGGATATGTTTCTTATTGCGTGGGTCTGTAAGCACACAACCTACTCTGGAACCGTCCTATGTTTTTGAACCATAAAAATATAGAGTCAAAATATCATTAGCTATTGAGCTACTTCCTATACATTTATTACTATTATTTTACTACTATGTACATCTATATTGCATGTTTCATTTTCTCCAGTTGGAGAACAAGGAAGGAGTTCCAGTTGTGTATCTGGTGGAACGGGTGATGGTTGCACCTGATAACACCCGAGGGAAAACAATTCCCAATAATCATACCAGCAAAAGCAAGAGGCTTGTTGAGGTTGTCAAGTGGTATCACGACGTGTTTCATGTACGGATCATTTTTCACTCGAATTTGGTTATTCCTGCCCTTATATGGAAGCCACAAATGTGACCAGCCTGTTGGAAAATATCCATGTAGTTTGCTACACCAGTCTCTGCTAAGAAGCACACCATAGGCTTTTGGTATGTCCACAATTAAAATATTTATACCTTGTGAACTCGATCGTATTTTGATAATTTGATAAACACATTCTTAAGATCACCAATATCCTGGACAGGAGACATGTCCAGCTAAATATTTTGTGCATTTTTTTCTCCCATTTTTCATTTATTTTCTTTGCTACAAATAATGGCATTACATTTATAGATACACCAGAGTCGATTAAAAAATTATGGATGTTATAATTAAAATTTTCAAACATTGATAGAAATAGAGGGCATAGAGTGTTAGCTTTCAATGTTAAAGCATTTACTACAAATTCAAGGGGACCATAAAAGTTTCCTGACACCTTTTCAGAGGAGGGAGCTTTATCACCTGTCGAAGGTTGTGAAAAGGTCTGGACAATAAGTTCATGTTGGTCTGCGATCTTTACAAGATCATAAATAGAAATGTTGTCTCGTGTCTTCTTCATATCTTCCACAATGTTATAATCAATCATTTTACCTATAGAAGACAATGTTGAAGTGTCTGTACGAGTGGCTCTATTCGATGCTTCCGAAATGTTAGACTTAATCTTGTTACTCAAGGAGGCTTTCTTGGACTTAATTTCATCTCCAGAATTACTCTGTGCATTTTGAGCAAGATTGATAGGTGGTGAAATTATTCTTAACAACTACTCGTTTAGTTTTCATCTTGTCAATTCTTATTCAAAGATGGGCCCTTTACTCCTTAAAATGTATCAAGTGTTTTTATTTTGAGGGGGGGCATCATCTTGTGGTGGCTCTTAAACATTCTTATTATCAACATTGTAAATACAGTGATATGCAATTAACAACATGTCCAATACTTTTTCTTTCTTCAACCGTTGTAGGTTCTTTTGTTTCTTCTGTCTGCTCATCTGCTAATAGACAATCCATAATGTGTGCGACCAGAGTGTTCATGTTGTGGTTCCACCGAAGGAATGTATTTTCTGAGTGATATTCTTGGTGGAATGAATAGTAATTATACATGTTGATACTTTTTATATTCATCACAACATTCGAGCTCTATGCAGACTTGGGAGATGATTGTTGTTGTTACGATTGTTCCTTCGAAAAGGGAAGGACTTGGGAGGCTTGCTGTTATTAGAATTCTCGTTTTACCTCTTCCTTAGTTCTGAGATTTTTTTGGTGAATCTCTTCACCATCCTAGTCAATCTTTCGATATTTGATGATTCCTTTTCTTTAGCTTTACTAGAAGAAGGTTGTGACTTCCTACTAGTTTCTTTATAGTCCTTAGATTCGTCATCATCCATAATGACTCTAATTGTGTGCAATTCCTTCTCAAGGGTGATCACTTCTGTAAAGTTTAATGACAAGTGTTTCCTTTGCTTCTCTTTTTATGAATTTTTAAATACTCATTGGAAAGACAGTTTTCTAATAATAAATGGTAATTGAATCATGTGGTTGCGTTCCTGAGGGAAACTTATTCAATATACGTTTGATTTTTTTATTAAAATCTTTCAATTTCTCTTTTTCCCCCATCTTCATGCTTCTGATCTCCTTAAGTAACATGGAGGGATTCCTGTCATCAGAAAACTTCTCAAGAAATAATTTTTTAAACTCCCTCCAAGTGTGGATTGAATTAATGATAAGACTATGGTACCATGTTGCTGCTCTGCCTTCTAGTGTATAAGGGAACAATATACAGGAAACATCATCATACCTCATCCCAACATTCGTGGATGCATGTAAAAGTCATCAATGTGGTCTTATGCCTTCGTCTTCTTATCTGGATCATACTTTGAAATCAACTTTTCTGGATGACTTGGAAACTTATGTAGATTGTCCAGAAGAGCAAGAGGCCCTTGGGCCATCCAATCCAAATCTTGGTCGGCCATGTTCTTGTCTATTTTTTCTTCCTCCTTATTAGAATCTAAGGAATATTTATTGTCTAATCCATCAAAGAGTTCATTATAGAAAACAATTGTGTCATCCTCGTACCCTTCGTTAAGAGGTGGAAGATGTTCTTGATGTTCTATATCATCTGCGGATTCTTCCAACTCTTCAAGGGTGGAAAATACCAAATCTTCCACTGTAGAAACTAAAATATTAGTATTGGTTTTTTCCTTCTACTTCAGAAAGTGTAGAATATTTTTTTCTCCAGGGATTAATCCGATAACCTTTGCATAACGACGGGTTATGGGTCGAATTTCTCAAATCTTCTCGTAGGTAACCTCGCAAGTTGATTTCCGAGCAAGCTAAGAAAATCCTCCTGCTTCAGGGGCTGGAGTTAGAATGGTGTTTAGATTGTTTCTACCTTGTCCAAGAGAAGAATGATTTGGGTGTGCGTAGTTATCATCCATAAAAAATTGGTTTCCGTCCTTCTAGCGCCAGAATGTTGACGACGTTGGATACCGCCAATCTATGGGTGATCTCCCTCATATAAGGCCCCAACTATACCTTACATTGTTTGGTGTAGGAGTCCCATCTGGAATATGTCCTAGCTTCCGTTTACTTAAATATATGCCTTAGATTTAGCTGTCAGCACGAGAGAGAAGTGAAAATGTCCTTTTGTATGAGCAAGCTAGTGTGCTTTGTGAATGTTCGATTGCAGATGTATAGAGGTTCACTTACTGTGAAGGAGAACATGAAGTGAGCCTCTAATATAGAAGTAATATTACTACCCTAATAAATACACACATAAAAGAGAAATTCTCATCTAACATCAAGAGAAATAGTTCACGAGAATGTGATGATCGTTATAAACATAATAACAAATTGTCAACAAGAAACATCAAAGTCATTGAAATAGTTGAATTACTCCAGTACTGATGAAAGAAAACATGAACCATAAATATTCAAAGAATATTCTTAAAAAAATTCACAATCGATGTGTCAAACTTGCTCTATTTGTTCTCTTTACCCGATCTTCCTCATGTGTGCTTTCCACGATGTTTTTGGAATATTTGTATTTGCAATCACTCATGACGAGCAACCATCAGCTGGAAAATATTCTATTCTACCATGGTTATTGAATATTTTTTGTTCATGCCTTTTCAGTGCACTCAAGAGTGATAAAATGAGATTTAGGGTACATGGGCGCACTTTGAAAGGAAGAATGTTGGAAGAGGTAACATTTCGGGGCTTTAGCATGCCCTAATGTGCTTAAGAGAGGGAAACAGTCAAGGAAGGGTGCATGGCACAAGTTTGAAGGACGAAGGGGAAGTATTTGTGCTTCCCAAGTATGTTGTGTACTTAAGGGAGAGATGGAGAGCATATGGTGCACTCCTGAAGGCTGAAGGGTGAAGGCTTCACGCCTTCGAGGTGTGCTCATGTGCTCAAGAGGCCCACGAGGGCACATGGCGCAAGTCTAAAGCTTGAAGGGAAGAGATTCATGCCTTTGGAGTGAACTCATGTGCTCAAAGGTTCTGGATGGCACATGTTTCATTGGGGAGGGTTGAAGGGTGAAGCTTGAGGCCTTTATGGTGCGCCTATGTGCTCAGGGAGGGTGCACTTATTCGAGTCGAAGGAGTGTGCTCAAGGAAGAATTAATCTCTAGGAGGGTGCAGTTCGGAGTAAGGAAGGGGGAAGAGGCTTAAGGAGTGTGCCTTCCACCTTTGGAGGCTACATGTCACACTTCCGAACAATGAAGTATTCTCCATCAAGGATTTAGAGTGTGCTCATGCGCTCTCTGCCTTAATGAGTTCGCTTGGAACCAAAGATTTGTCTAAGTATGGAATATGAGACAAGGGGAAAACATGATGAGTTTAAACATAGAACCATGTATAACACATACCAAATCATCATGAAAAATTAGAAAAACTTGAACAATGATGAATATATGTCAAAACGCCACTTTATACACATTCCCCAAGTGTAACAAGTGTAATGTGTTCGATTGTGACCAAAAGGTATCGTTTTATGAAAACGAGGATGTTATGAACATGAAGTACACCAAAATATGTTTTGATCAATGCGACAACACTTGATAGCATTCAAAGACACTTGAACACAAAGAATAACATGAAACAACCTTTGATGATCAAATAAACACTAGATACGATGGTGATAGTTATAGGATCCAAAATTTGAATGTAGTGAAATTTTAGAGGGTGTTGTAGCAGCGACAACACTAGTGTTGTTGCAACTAGCTTGGGAGGGCATGGAGCCTTTATCACATGTCGAAAGTTGCGAAAATGTATAGACAATAAGTTAACGTTGGCCTACGATATTTACCCTCCTAAACTGACCCTAACCCTCCTCTGTTTTTCCAGATTAGATGATTGGTGTCAAATCCTTCCCCGCATTTCCAGAGGGAAAGTTGAAGATTACTTCCAAATTTCCAAGCATGAAATCAATAAACTGATCCTCAATCCTGAAGCACATCCCAGCAAAAAATCCAGCAGTCAAAATCTTAACATTTACACAATGCATCCTCAAATTCTGAATATCAGAGCCTAAATTTTAGCATGACAGTTTTCCACCTGATCATGGTTGATGCCACCTTTGACAAAGTTGTTTAGTTCGATAAGCATAATTAGTATGGGTTATTTAAATTTTGTTGATGAAATTAATAGTAATAGAGTACTTTTAGGTTACAGACTCTTTCAAACATAATTATCTTTAATTTCTCTCAATGTAATGAATTCCTTTTGGGATTAGAACTCTACATCATTTTCGAGAGTCTAACCCAGGTGGAAGACCTATGTAAAAGGATCTTCACTCTATAAATAGAGAAGTTTTAGAGTTAGAGAAGGGGGATGGATGTAATGACCAAAGCTACTACTGTAATATTTTTTTCACTCAGTTAATAGACAGTTTCAAAAGTCTTTTTTTCACACGTGATATTATGATTGGGATCTTATGTGTTTGTCTCCTTTATCTTTTCAACTTTAATTCAGCTTACTCATACATAATTAGTTGGAATTCATAAATTATTATGTCCAACTTCCTTTATGTATCTTGTTTGTTGATAGAGTTATTTTTGTAAGAGCTCACGTGCCTCAGCTTCCATGAATGATATTTTTATGTAATTGAGTTTCCATAATGACTCCATGCCCAATGGTAGCCCTCGCACATCTTTCACCTGCAAAAAATCATAAAAAATAAACATCTGAGAGTTAGCCATCTTTGTTTTAAAGCTTGTTTATTGAATATCATATATTTTCTTGAGAGAGCCCTCTCTGGTTGGAAGGGCTAACTTCCAACACTAAGTGGCTTTAAATAGTTACACTGAATTGACTGTTGAGCAGCCCAATTAGTCTCAGTTTGGTAATAACATATGTCATTATCTATCTATAATGTCATAATTTGGACTGACTTGTGAAAATGTGATAGCCTCCCCTAAAATACACTAAGGTATGATTTGATTATGTCTATATTTGATTTATCTAACATGGCATGTTTGCGTGAGATAAAAGAGAAAAATAGTGGACTACAATTCACATGACTCCCCTTACAAGTCTGATGTGATTTATATGGAATTGGAAAGGCTAGTTGGGTAGAAAGGAGAATAGTACTTTCCTTATTTAACAGATACACTAAGAAGTTTGAAGGCGGGGATCAGAAGTTGCAAGTCAGATAATAAAAGGTTGATTGAGGCACAAGAAAGACTTACAAGAGCTCAAGAAAAGCAGACAGATGAAAATGCAGACATTCTTCAAAGCCTTTCACATTTGCAAACGCAGGGACAACTGGGGGTTGTAGAAAATCCACATAGATTCAACTAATCTTGTAATATGCTAAAAAAAAATACTTGAATCTATTCTACAAATTGAGGAAACCAATTACGATCACACAATCACGTGAACAAGAAAGATAAAGAATTTTAATCACACAACACAAAGAGGTATCTTGGGAAATCCTTAGCTAAAACCCTCGTTATCTGTGTATTGCATTAAGTCAAGAATATGAAACAATACAAAGTTATTTCCCTTCCTTAGAAACCTATGCACTATATTTGACTGTCTCACTCTAATCCTAACAAGTTTGGTCCAATACTTAACCAAAAACTTGCACCTGATTAACCAACCTCGCTTATGCATTCCTAAGGGAATTGAGCTCCTATTAAATAGAAAATTCCCACTATTTGATTGTGAAATACATCCAAGGCGTCTTGATGACCTCATGCATGACCTGTACAATTTTCTAATTATACAACTGATCCTTATCTTCCATTTAACTCCAATCGCAACTAGGCCTTCCTTAGAACTCACATGCAACAACTATTTATAGTGAGTTATCAGTTATCTGATTGATCGCTTCATGTGAATGAAATCAGTTTAATTCACTGGACCTATCACTAGCTCATCTCTCAGTGAGAACTAGTTAAACTGATTTCAACTCAAATAATTGAGTTAACTAATTACAAATCAAAATAAACTGCAACTAGACCCCATAAAAATTAGAGTGAACTCTACATGCCTCCAGTTTTATCCCCAACTCAAATTGACTGAGCTAACTAAGTCTTCCTAACTCAGCTAACTCATACAAGTTGTCATGTGATGTGGAATTAAAATTTAATTCTAATTTATTTAAGGGAAAATTAAATTAGAAGCCTCTTCTTGTTGCCAATTTCAATATTTCTTGTTGCAAATTTCAACACTCCTTCTCAACAAGAAAGGAATTCAACTCTATCCCGATCTAGTACCTTTGGAATGTTCTGCATGCAACACTTCGCTCTATTGTTATTGCTACTGCAACTTTTGAAACTTAAAAACATCCAAGCTACATCAATTGTGATCAGTATGATGCATTTGTCAACAGAGTCTCTGACTACTAATAGCTACTGCACTGTCTACTAAAAACTCTGGGTTGCTGCTAACTCTGCACTTTTCCATCTACATTTTTTCCAACTCTGCTCTGCGCTCCCCAATATTTGATTGTTTCTAGCCTCTGCATCTGTCACTCTAACATCTAACTGCATCAACCGCCACTGATCCATCCTACTATTATGTACTATGGCCTCCCGTAGCAAGGTAATGATCCTTGAGATAAGACATCTCAATGGACCCTACCCAAATTTCTGCATTCACGGGACTATTACTTCACATCGCCCCACCTCTCACATAGAGGTATGGCTGCATGTGCTCCCTCTGCCCACTTGGCTCGAAATTCCCCCATACTAGAGGTCTCTGCTTGAGTTGATGCCTCCACTCAATCTCCTCTTTGCTTCTCTAATTGTGGTTGCACAAAAATTTTCTGAGGATTCTTTTAAGGTTGCATGTTGAGATGTAATCCATGCTCCCTCTCAAGCACTAAGCCTCTAACCTTTTCCTTGCTTCTCAAGGCTTTGCATGCATCTTCGAGCTCGAAATCATACAGGTTCTTGACTCGCACACTAATTTGTTTCACCTGTCCCATGGCGATGTGTCTAAGGAAACCCTTCCCTTTGCTAAATATCACATCGTCTAGGCACTCTGGAAACTCAGAACTACACTGTAACTGTCTCACCATCACTAAATTTTCTGAAGAAAAAAAGAGTTGATTTTAAATCGACGATATCTCTCTCATCCGATCTCCAATTCGGCCGATTGTTTTTTTGAATTTATGTGTTTTTTCGCAAGGAACCAAATATGCTATTTGTTCTCTAAAAATTTCACAAAAAAATTTAGATCTTCTCTGAAAACTCGCTGCCCAAAAAATTGTTGCTCTGATACCATGTAGAAAATCTGCATAGTTTCAATTGATCTTGTAATATGCTAAAACAAAATACTTGAATCTATTCTAGAAATTGCGGAAACCAATTACGATCGCACAATCACATGAACAAGAAAGAGAAATAATTTCAATCACACAACACAAATATGTATATGGCGAAAGAATCAGCTAAAAACCCCATTATCTGTATATTGCATTAAGTCAAGATTATGAAACAATACAATGTTATTTCCCTTCCTGAGAAACCTCTGCACTATCTCTGACTGTCTCACTATGATCCTGGCAAGTTTGGTCCAATACTTAATCAAAAAACTTGCACCCGACTTACTAGCTTGACTTACGCATTCCTGAGGGAATTGAGCCCCTATTAAATAGGAAATTACCACTAATTTATTGCGCAATACATCTGAGGCATCCTGATGACCTCATGCATGACCTGTACAATTTTCTAATTATACAATCGATAGTTCTCTTCCCTTTAACTCCATCTCAAATGTGCTTTCCTTAAAACTGACATGCAACAACAATTTATAGCGAATTATCAGTTATTCAATTGATCACTGCATGTGAATTAAATCATATTTAAATCATATTTGATTACTAGCTCATCTCTCAGTTAGAACTAGTTAAACTGATTTTAACTCAAATAATTGAGTTAACTAATTACAACTCAAAATAAACTATAATTGGACCCCCTAAAATTTAGAGTGAACTCTACATGCCTCCAATTTGACTCCCAACTCGAATTGACTGAGACAACTTATTCTTCCTAATTCAATTAACTCGTACAAGTTGTCATGTGATGTGGAATTACAATTTACTTCTAATTTAATTAAGGCAACATTAAATTAGAAGCCCCTTCTTACTGCCAATTTCAATATTTCATGTTGCAAATTTCAAAAGGGGTTAGCCATGGATATGTATAAATGACTAATGGGGTATATGGAAGCATGTCTCATAGAGGGCACGAATTGGAAAGGGATGACACAGTCAGAGGTGGCAGATATTTGGATACACTTGACAGGCAGGCTAGCGCTCATGGATTTTATTCTAGTTTTGATTCTGAGAGACATCATTGTCATTACCGCCAACATCCTTATAGAAGGAGTGAAAAAAATTACTTGACCGATTAGTTCAAGAAATCCAAGCCTCCTACTTTTGATGGGGATGTGATGAAATCAGAAGATGCAAAAGCATGGCTACTTGGGATGAAGAAGTTCTTTGAATTTCATAATTATTCATAGAATATGAAATATAAGATAGCTATCTTTAGTATCAAGGGAAAAGTAGATATATAGTGGGAAGATGTGAAATGTGTTAGAGGAATCAGGGTAGAGGAGACTAGTTGGCATGAGCTTAAAAGACTCTTCAGGAAGAAGTATTGTTATTGGTCGAACATGAAGAAAGAGGTGGTTGAGTTTGTTGCAAAGTGATTGGATTGTCAGTCAGAAAAAGTTGAGTTTAAACACCCAGTTGGTTTGTTGCATCTTATTATGATTCTAAAGTGGAAATGGGAGGTCATTTCCGTGGATTTCATTATAGGTTTATCCAGTAAATTGCGACAACATGATTCCATCATGGTTGTGGTTGACAAGTTAAACAAGGTAGTTCACTTCACTGCAGTGAAGTCTACTAATTCCGCTATTGAGGTAGTTGAGATATTCATCATGGAGATAGGGAGATTTCATGGTGTTCCCAAGAATATTATATCAAATAAAGATTCCAAGTTCACTTCCAAGTTTTGGAAGGAGTTGTTTGCAAGCTTGGGGTTAGAGTTAGCTTTCAACATAACTTATCATCTGCTAAAAAATGGCAAGACATAGAGGGTTAACAAGATTCTTGAGGATATGTTGAGGATGCATGTCATGCATCAATAGAGGAAGTGGGAGGAGTATCTTCCACTGGTAGAGTTTTCATATAATAATTAGTATCATGAATCCTTGAGTATGAGCCCATTTGAGGATCTTTATGGGTGGAGCTACAATACTCCTATCAGTTGGAGTGATTCAATGAATAGGGTATTGATTGGACCAGATATGTTGGTTGAGATGGAGAAGGAGATGTAGGTTATTAGAAGAAATATGAAGGCAGCGTAGGATAGGCAGAATAATTATGCAGATAAGCATAGAGCATTCAAGGAGTTTCAAATTGGGGAGCATGTGTACTTGCGCATCAAGCCCAAGAGGAGATCCTCGAGGATTAGGTCATGTGTCAAGTTGGCACCATGGTATTGTGGGCCTTTTGAGATCCTTGAGAGGATTATACCAATGTCTTACTGATGTGCATTACTGCCAACAGTGAAATTCCATGATGTTTTCCATGTTTCATTGCTTAAGAGATATGTCCAGGATGTTGATCATGTGATTGATTGGTTTGTGTTGCAGGTGGAACTAGAGGGAGAGTTCCAGCTAGAACCTCAATGAATTTTGTAGTGGAAACAACTCAAACTCCATAACTGACCAATAAATAAAGTTAAAGTGAAATGCAAGCACTTTGGGCCCATTGAAGCTACATGGGAGATGTCTTACTAGATGCAGGCTTTGTATCCTTCTTTGTTTTTTGGTTGAGCATAGGTGTTTGGTTTATGTGTTTTGGTTTATATTTATATATGCAAATGTGCATTGTAAATACTACAATGAGTTGTGTTATGAAACTCAAATAAGTAGTATATGTGTTGATCAACATACACACGATGTCAACCCAAGTTAAAACACTGTGGCTAACCCATTGCATGGAATTTTGACCTACCAAATTAATATTCTGGGTCAATAATTCTTTTGATGGTTTCTACTTGTCGATATGTTTCCATTGATATATGGCATGCCATGTAATTCTACCAAGCTTGAGAGATATTCATGTTTGAAGTTTGTACCCCAGTTAGTGGGCTAAAACCCCATGGGGTTGGGGCATAGGTCATTGAAAAGTCATAATTAATATTTTTTATGCTCCTAAAATCCCTCCCACGTTCACTTGTTGAAGCCCTCTCAACTTAAGCATTCATATATATTGTGATCTTCATTTCCTCCTTAGGCAAGGGATTCGGCCATCTGAAACAGGTCATCGTGGAATTTTCGCTCTAAATTTTGTTTCTACGAAGGCTCAGAAGCTGAAATTTTTAGGAGGTGAAGCTGAAATCCTGAGGAAGCTACAGTAAAAATTTCAGATCAAGTTGCGCAATATTTTTGGAGATATGATCTGTGGAAGTAAGGGTTTTTGCAGGCTCCTGAAATTCATCTCAAAGAAGTGACCTTGGTAAAATCGTCATAACTATCTCTCTAAGCATCGGATTGGAATGCCGTCAAAAGTGACGGATAGTGCACAATATTTAATTTTCGCTCTATCAATTTCAGAAACAAATGAAGAAAAAATGACACGTGGCATGCCGTACAATTGCGCTCTTCTGAAACAATCCATAATTAGGGCATTGTGAGAGATTGGGTATAAATATCTCTTCAAGAATCCAAATTGGGTCAGACCTGTGCCATTGGAAATATGACTCAGAGGAATACTACAAGACCGAAAATTAGATATTGAGGATCTGAAATGACAGAGATACACTAGATTCAATATCTAGCTCTTAGAAGGCAAGAAAAAGCTAGATCATGTGTTGTCAAGGGTTGCAAAGGACCAGAATTTCTACGGCAGAAAAGTAAAACAAGGTGCAGAAGAGGGTAGCATGACAAGAGCAGCAACCAAGATGCATAACAACAGCAAGAAATTCATCATTTGAAGTCTTCAAGTGGGCAGCACTGCATACAATCATTGTAAAGGTATCATTGTACTTAGTCATTGTAAATACATTATTGTACAAATTGTACTAGTGTCTATCTTCCAAGGGTTGAAGAGGCAGTGTTGGGAGGTCTAGGATCATCATTAGGTGGTTGTGCCAAAGTTAGGGTTATGGTCTAGTATATCTTCTTCTTCTACATCATTCTATATCATTGTAAAGTGGACCATTTTCCCTGGTACGAGAGTCCATTCTTCTTTTATTCTTCTATAGGGTGGTAGGGTGGTGCTAGGGTGAGTTGTAGCTCATTGGGTGTTGGGGCATCCATTCAATTGACTATTGAAGAATCCCAAGAATTGGAGCATCCATCCAGTGGGAGCTGGAGAAGAATGCTTTTCTAGATTCTAGGAAGTTGGAGCTTTATTTTCAATTGGAGTTGAATATTAAAGAATTATTAGAAAAGCATTAGGTGGTTTTGTCCCGGAGTGGGTTTCCACCTTAAAAACTATGTGCATTTTCTTTCCTCTTGTTTTCTACTATCATTGTACAAACACTGATAATAATTGAAGATTAACTAATGCTCTAGTTGAAACGAATACTGATTAACACCCCCCCCCCCCTCCTCAGTATTTCCAACAATTGGTATCATAGCTTGGTTCCTTCAATAGCAGTTTAACAGTTGGAAGGAGGTCATGGAGCATACCAAGAATGGTGTACCTCTATTCAATGAAAATAATTATGCACTTTGGAAAGGAAGAATGGAGGTCTATCTCTTGGCGCAAGGTCACGAAGTATGGGACACTGTTTAAAATGGATTTACATCAACCGCGGATGAACAAGGTAAGAATAATTTGGTAAATGATGCAAAAGCAAAGAATATTATTATCAGTGGAATTATTGAATCTGCTTACCATAAGGTGTTGGTTTGTAAAACCACCAAAAATGTATGGGACAAGTTTGAGAATATATATGCATGTGACTCAAATGTCAAAGAAGCAAAGCTTCAAATCTATAGAGAAAAATTTGAGCAACTCGGAATGAAAGAAGATTGCAACATTGCTGCATACTTCCAATACGTTGATGAAATAACCAATACTCTGGAAGAATTGGGAGAGCCAGCTGACGAGAAGACTATTATATGGAAGATTCTTAGAATGTTACCAGGGAGATTCAACCCAAAGATATCAGTTTTAGAATACAGTGAAAATCTGGACAAACTCAGCAAGGAAGAATTACATGGAGTTCTCATAGCATATGAAATGAGACTTGATGAAGAAAAGGGTACTTCAAATCTAGAAACTGCGTTCGTTGCATCTAAGCAAACCAATAAGGACAAACAACCTTCAATTGAAATGACATGCACCTGCAAGTGTGAAGAAAAAGGAGATGATGGAGAAGGTCTTTCAGATGAAGAATATGCTTACTTTACGAGAAAACTAAAACCTGGTAAGGGAAAATTCAAAGGTAAACTTCCATTGATATGTTTCGGTTGTGGTGAGGTTGGGAATTTTGTAGCAAAATGTCCGAACAAAAGTGATGGAAACTCAAAAGGAAAGAAAGGCTTTAAGAAATTCAACAAGCAAGGCAAAAATAAAGGATCCAAAAGGAACTTTCTCTCTAAAGAAGATAGCTCCTCATCCGATGAAGAAAGTGACAGAAAAGAAGAAGCCAATGACAAAGTATTGTTTATGGCCAAGCACAATAAACAAGAAGTATCAAACAATGAAGAAGAAGGGTTGACCATAGAAGAATTTTATGAGGAGGAAATCAAGCTTATAAAAGAGCTCAATGTTGAGAAGATCCGTTCCAACACTCTTGAAGAACAAGTTCAAGGTCTCAAAATTGAGGTTGAAGAACACAAATGTATTGAAGAGTCACTTCAAAAGAAGTTGGAAGAAAGCAACCAAGAAAGGGAAGCATTAGAAGCCGAAGTAGTCTCGCCGCGTAAGGAAGTGAAGAAGGGAAAAACTGTCCAAAACTATGCCAATAGCTCAAGGGCATTGGAAGAACTCATCAACAATCAACGATCTTACAACGACAGAACTGGCCTCGGTTACAAAGAAGAAGAAGCAGGACCTTCTACAACAAAATACAATGAACCTATGAGATTTGACATACATGAAGACTTCATTGGACAAGATTCGCAAGCACATCCTTGGAATATGATTCCTCGACGAAGATTTTCATCCAGGTACCAACATATTTTTCATGGCTATTGTTATTCATGTGGAAAATTTGGTCATAAAGCTGTAGAATGTTGCACGTACCCTATGAACCAATACAATTCCAAGAGATTCTTCTAATATGAACCTCCCAGGGCTCAACGAAACATCAATATATTTGAAAATTTAAGAAATAATATGAGATGTTACAAATGTCAGAACTTTGGACACATAGCCAGAGACTGCAGACTTGAAAATCCTCCAGAAGAATCTTCGAAGCCACAGAATGAATGAACATGGAAGAAGAAGAAGACTGATAATTGTGCTCTCACTCTCAAGGCTCAAAAAAAGAAAGATGTGTGGTATGTTGACAGCGGTTGCTCAATGCATATGACTGGAGATAGAAGGAAATTTGTATATCTGAAAGAGAAGAAGGATGGAACCATATCCTTTGGAAATGATGGATCTTCAAATGTTATAGGATCAGGTACCTTCACTCTCGGAAGAAAAGATGTTATAGCCAAGAATGTTCTATTGGTTGAAAACATGAATCACAATCTGCTCAGTGTTGGACAAATGTGTGATGAAGGACACACAATGCTATTCAACTCCACAAAATGTGAAATCAGGAAAGGCAGGTATGGTAAAATTGTGGCTACAACAAGTCGAGCTCCAAATGACATATATGTTCTGGATGAAGCAACTAAAGCATGTCTACTAGCTAAAGAAGATGAAAGCTAGTTATGGCACAAACGAATGGGTCACATAAACTTTGAAAATCTTGTCAGGATAAGAAAAAAGGAAGCAGTACGAGAAATGCCGAAAATCTCAAAACCTTCCAACACACTATGTGAGGCATGTCGACATGGAAAGCAGACAAAATTCCAATTTAAAACAAAAGAACACTTTTCATCACATCCATTGTAATTGATACATACTGATCTATGTGGTCCTGTGAGAACAAAAGGCTTAGACGAAGAATTATATTTCATGTTGATGATAGATGACTATACCAAGATGACAACCGTCAGTTTCCTAAAGAAAAAATATGAAGCATTTGAGTGCTTTAAGATATACAAGGAGTTGGTTGAAAATGAAACTGATTTGAAAATAAAGTGTTTAATATCAGATAATGGTGGAGAATTCACTTCCAAATTATTTCAGCAATACTGTGACGAAAATGGAATAAAAAGGCAATTTTCAATAGCACGAACACCTCAACAAAATGGAGTTGTTGAAAGAAAGAACAAAACCGTATAGGAAATGGGTAGAACAATGTTGAAGGACTCAAAATTGGATGAAAAATTTTGGGTTCAAGCAATTGATACAGCGGTCTTCATTATCAACCGAAGACTTCTCAGAAATAATTGCAACAAGACTCCATATGAATTATGGAAAGGAAAACTAGCTAATGTAAAATATTTCAAAATCTTCGGAAGCAAATGTTATATCAAAAGAGAAGATCAAAATTTGGGTAAGTTTGAATCACGTGTTGATGAAGGTATCTTTGTTGGTTACTCACGCAAAATAAAGGCCTATAAATGCTATAATCTAAGACAAAAATAGATAGTGGAGAGCATAAATGTTACATTTGACGAAGATGGTGTTCTAGCGAGTAATGATGAGGATCTAGAATATTTGAAACTTGAGACAGAGGCTGAAAAAGACACAGATAAAATTGTAGAACAAGAAGCAACTATCAACGAGAAAGAAGTAAACAATGATCATCAAGATATACTAGAACAACAACAAGAAGCTCCTCCAAGGAGAACAAAAGAGTGGATTCAAAAGAACCATCCATCAAATCAAATCATTGGTGACATAAATGAAGGTCGACAGCTTCGTTCATCACAACAAGCTCACGTTGCTTTTCTAGCAACCTTTGAGCCTAGTATTTTTTAGGAAGCCAGCCAAAATGAACATTGGGTAGCAGCTATGAATGAAGAATTGGATCAAATTGAGAAGAATAACACCTGGGAATTAGTTCCACGACCAAAAGATAAAAATGTCATTGGGACTAAATGGGCGTTCAGGAACAAATTGAATGAAGATGGGCAGGTTACCAGAAACAAAGCAAGATTGGTTTGCAAAGGCTATGCACAAGCGGAAGAAATTGATTTCGACGAAACATTTTCACCAGTTGCTAGAATGGAAGCCATCTGAATGTTTCTCACCTATGCATGTTCAAGAAAAATAAAATTCTACCAAATGGATGTTAAGTCAGCATTTCTGAATGGAGAATTAGAAGAAGAAGTTTACATCAAACAACCTGAAGGTTTTCTACTATCAGAAAAAGAAGACTATGTTTGCAAGTTAAAGAAGGCTCTATATGGTCTCAAGCAGGCTCCCAGAGCATGGTATGCTCGTCTTGATGGATATCTACGTCAACAAGGGTTCAAGAAAGGTATTGTTGATAGCAATATTTATGTACAAATAGATAAAGATAATTTAACAATTGTTGAGGTATATGTGGATGATATAATATTTGGTAGCAATGATGATCGACTAAGTAAGAAATTTTATACAAAGATGCAAAGTGAGTTTGAGATGTCTTTACTTGGTGAGCTGACATACTTCTTAGGGCTTCAAATATCTCAGCAAGAGAAAGGAATATTTATATGTCAAGCCAAGTACATCAAGGAAATTCTCAAGAAATTCAAAATGGAAGATTGCAACCCATCCTTACTCCGATGGTAACAGGTTGCAAATTGAGCATAGACGACTCATCTAAGGATGTGGATCAGAGGTTGTAAAAATCTATGATTGGTAGTCTTCTATATGTAACAGCCTCTCGGCCAGATGTTATGCAAGCAGTTGGACAAGTAGCAAGATTCCAAGCAGCACCAAAAGAATCACATATTATTGTCATCAAAAGAATTCTTCGATATCTAAAGGGCACAGAAGAATATGGCTTGTGGTATCCCAAGGGTAACAATCTCATTATTCAAGCCTTTACAGATGCAGATTGGGCAGGAAGCGTTGATGATCATAAGAGTACTAGTGGAGCAGCATTCTATCTAGGTGGTTGTCTCGTATCATGGTTGAGCAAAAAGCAAACTTCAATCTCGTTATCTACAGCGGAAGTAGAATACATTGCAGCAGCATCATGTTGTACTCAAGTCCTTTGGATGAAACAAAATTTGCAAGATCTTCAAGTACAATTCAGTGAGCCTATTCCCATATTCTGTGACAACACTAGTGCCATCAACATCTCCAAGAATCCTGTCATGCATTCAAAAACAAAACACATTCCGATCAAATATCATTTTGTTAGAGAACAAGTTGCTGAAAAGAATATCAAACTTGAGTATGTTTGTACAAAAGAACAAATTGTTGATATCTTCACTAAAACTTTACCTCGTGAAGCATTTGAATATCTTCGTCAAAAGCTTGGGATTCTCCCAAGTTCTCATTAGATTTTCCTTTTTCAAGAATATAAAGCGGGAGTGAAAGTGTGTATAGGTCCGCAAGATGGTTGTGTTTCATGGGGAGTTACCCTTTTCCATTGATTTCAAAGGGGGAGAGAATGTTGAAGGAAGAGATGTCATGATCGCAGGGGGAGTACTTGTGTTGCCATCAATGCCAAAGGGGGAGATTGTTGATCAGCGGTTGTCATTGATGTCAACCCAAGCAGCACCAGGGACTAACCCAATATTGCATGGGAATTTTGACCTACCAAATTAATATATTATGGGTCAATAATTCTTTTGATGGTTTCTACTTGTCGAGATGTTTCCGTTGATATATGGCACGCCATGTAATTCTTCACGGTTTGAGAGATATTCATGTTTGAAGTTTGTACCCCCAGTTAGTGGGCTAAAACCCCATAGGGTTGGGGCATGGGTCATTGAAAAGTCATAATTAATATTTTTTATGCTCCTAAAATCCCTCCCACGTTCACTTGTTGAAGCCCCTCTCAACTTAAGCATTCATATAAATTGTGATCTTCATTTCCTCCTTATGTAAGGGATTCGGCCATCTGAAACAAGTCATCTTGGAATTTTCGCTCTAAATTTTTTTCTACAAAGGTTCAGAAGCTAAAAATTTTATGAGGCAAAGGTGAAATCCTGAGGAAGCTGTAGTAAAAATTTCAAATCAAGGTGCGCAACGTTTTTGGAGATATGATCTGTGTAAGTCAGGGTTTTTGCAGGCTCCTGAAATTCATCTCAAAGAAGTGACCTTGGTAAATTCATCATAAATATCTCTCTGAGTATCGGATTGGAATTCTGTAAATATTGATGGATAGTGCATAGTCTGTAATTTTTTCTCTATCAATTTAAGAAACAAATGAAGAAACAGTGACACGTGGCATTCTGTACAAGTGCTCTCTGCTGAAACAGTCCATAATTAGGGCATTGTGAGAGATTGGGTATAACTCTCTCTTCAAGAATCCAAATTGGGTTAGACCTGTGGCATTGGAAAGATGAATCAGAGGAATACTAAAGAACTGAAAATTAGATATTGAGGATCTAAAATGACAGAGATACACCAGATTTAATATCAAGCTCCTAGAAGGAAAGAAAAATCTAGATCATGTGTTGTAAAGGGTTGCAAAGGACCAGACTTTCTATGGCAGAAAAGCAAAGCAAGGTGCAGCAGATGGTAGCATGACAAGAGCAGCAACCAAGGTGCATAACAGTAGCAAGAATTTCATCATATGAAGTCTTCAAGTGAGCAGCACTGCATACAATCATTGTAAAGGTATCATTGTACTTAGTAATTGTAAATACATTATTGTACAAATTGTACTAGTGTCTATCTGCCAAGGGTTGAAGAGGCAATGTTGGGTGGTCTAGGATCATCATTAGGTGGTTGTATCAAAGTTGGGGTTATGGTCTAGTATATCTTCTTCTTCTACATCATTCTATATCATTGTAAAGTGGACCATTTTCCCTGGTACGGGAGTCCATTCTTCTTTTATTCTTCTATAGGGTGGTAGGGTGGTGCTAGGGTGAGTTATAGCTCATTGGGTGTTGGGGCATCCATTCAGTTGACTATTGAAGAATCTCGGGCGTTGGAGCGTCCATCCAGTGGGAGCTGGAGAAGAATGCTTTTCTAGATTCTAGGAAGTTGGAGCTTTATTTTCAATTGGAGTTGAATATTAAAGAATTATTAGAAAAGCATTATGTGGTTTTTGTCCCGGAGTGGGTTTCCACCTTAAAAACCGTGTGCATTTGTGTTCCTTTTGTTTACTGCTATCATTGCACAAACACTAATAATAATTGAAGATTAACTAATGCTCTAATTGAAAGGAATATTGATTCTCCTCTCTCAAACATTTCCAACATATTGTAAATACTGCATCGAGTTGTGTTATAAACCTCCAATAAGCAGTATGGTGTTCATGGTTTCAGTAGTTATGAATGATGTAAATGCTATATCGATTTGTGTTATAAAGCTCCATGGGCAGCATGTTTTGTTAGTTATAAGCGTCATTGAACATCGAGGACGTTGTTCTCCCAAGGGGGAGGAGTTTGTAACAACCCCTAGTTTATTTTCCATATAAATAAAATAAGACCAAGGTCATGGGACACATATTCCAAGTTGAATGGTAGGAAAACATTATAGTGGCCTTTACTTGCAGTTTAATAATGCCTATGGAAATTGGAAAAGACATTGGAAAGGCAAAGAGACAATAAATGACATTTAATTATGAAAATAAAGGAAAATAGGAGAAAACTAAGGTGAAGAGACACAAATTTGCATCAAGATAAATTATAGAAAAATGAAAAAAAAGAGACATCAATAATAAAAATGCATCAGAGAAACAATTGATAGCTTTTGTCAATTTAGCATTTGGATCTCTTACACACTTGCAAACTTAGGGCATCCTTGGAGCACTCTAACATTCACTTGGATTTGGAATAAGACAAACAAGAAAGCAAAGGGCAATCAAAGGAAAGAAAGGAAGTGCAAGCAAACAGTTGGATCAACAACTACAACAAGCTTAATTTGTAGGTAACATGTTGCCTGTGTGATCTCCTTGCTGATTTTTGGATGCATGGTATATGCATGTGGTTCCTTGGTTATATGTTGTCATTAGCATGGAGACTTTCCTAGATTTATAGTGGTTACATCCTTGCCTTGTGATTTCATGGATAAGCATGATGTAGTGGGTTCCCCATTTAGTTTTCTTATTGGTTCTTAGGTTTCCTACGACTGTGGGTTGGGACAAACTCTCTGGAGCCCTGAAACAGCTTGGGTTCCCTGGAGGTCGTGGGTTAAGAGGGGAGATTTTTGGAGCCCTGTAACAACTTGGGTTCCCTGGAGGTTGTGGGTTGAGTTACTAGTTCCTGGAGCCCTGGAAAACTTGGGTAGAGAACAATTTGGTTGATGTTAGTAATTTTTGAACTGTATGGGTGAGATCATTGTGCTTGAGTGTTGACGTGGTTTGGCCTCTAAAAGACCTGTTTGGTTTTATTTTGGTTTAACCCTTATGATCCCACATTCATGCTTGGAATATGGCACAGGTTTGATTGGATGAAAGAGATATTTGGTTCAACCCAATCTATTGTCGGGTGGTACGTAGAAGTCCCTGACTTGGTTAGCATTTTCATATGTTAATATGAACTATTTTCCTATTGTAATATGTGAGCACTTGTATTGGTTATTATGGTGATCTTATGGTTGATTTTTCATAGTTTCTATTATAGTTGTATGTTGGTTATATGCCTGATTTGATGATATGCTCTAGCTATGAATCTTGTTCATGGTTTGATAAGTTACTAGATGGTTGATGAGTGCATGGGCTAACAAGCATTGTTACAGCTAACTTGAGAGGGCATGGATCTACCTTAGTGATTTTTAGATGAAGTTCAGACGTTTATGATCAAATATGCATTCATGACCTGTACCTTATATGTTTAGTATATGTTTAACGAAATGTTTATCTTGTATTAGGCATGTATAGGTCAATATCTTGCTCAAGTTTTGATTGTTTAGCATTGTTATCATCATTTTTATGATTCTGGAAAGTTATAGGCAATTTTGGGCAATGGTGTAGAGGCTATCATGAAAAATTGACATATATCTCGTGACCTCATGCACAGAATAGAGGAAATTGAGTCATAATTGCATTGGAGACAAGCCTATGGGTGCGGTTCTAGCCTCCCAACTGCATGCATGAAGTGTTATGGGTGCAATTGGGGAGTAAACATAGTGAAAAAGAGTTCGAGCTTGGGGATTGATCTCCTGGGGTTGTTGGTAGTCTCCTGAGTTATCTGTAGTCTCTGAGGGATGTCAGTTTACTTCCAGTTTGTAGGCCCCACTTCCATAACTGGAACTTGGAGGTCAGGTCATATCAAAGTGACACTTGGATCATGTTTACCCTAGAGAGCTTGTCAAAGTGGTTAAATATGGGAGGGGTAGTTATAAAGTGTCAGGGTGTTAAAAAGGGCACTTAAGGGAGAGGGCCTTAATTATTTAGGAACCTCCATGAAGTGTCGCCAATTATATTAGCTCAAGTATGTAGAAAAGGGGGGGAGATGGATTGGAATAGTATGGTTTCTCCTTTTCTCTCTCATGTATAAGTAATTAAATCTTCAATTGGTTGGGATGGGCTTTACATCTTGTTATTATGCAAGGTATCAAGTAATCTAAGTCTTATAACATAGTGGAAATCAGAATATATTTGTAGCTTGAAATATGTTCTAGTTCTATGGAAGGGAGTTGGCCACATAAAACATGAAAGGAAATGTTAATGATTACATGGTTAGATGTAATGGACTAATGTATTGATTGGGGTCATCTACATTTTTAACACCACTACTGTAGTTTATTGTTTGCATTTTCAATGTAGTAATTCCTTGTACGCAGTTCATTGTCCATGGGTTTGAGGTTTAGGGAGTGTGGAATTTATGACTCTACCCATTTGTCACATCAAACTCTTAGGGAATTTATAGAGGGTTTCCCACACAAATGTAAACAAGCAAAGGGTTAACAAGGATGTGTGGTTATAAGAAAGAAGAATATGCATGTGAAGGCCATTACAAAGGCTTGCGATTATTTCTTCTCAACTGAGGTCAAAGATGAGGTGGTGTATTTAGAGGACAAGATAAGGGAGAAACATGGTCACACATTCAATTTGTGAAGTCCTAGCGTTGCAAAGATCATGAGGTGTGATAATACTAGAATTAATGCACTGGATACCATTAAACTCCACAGTTAAGCGCACTTGGGCTAGAGTAGTACTAGGGTGGGTGACCTCCTAGAAAGTCCCAGAGTTGCTTGCTCCCCCATTTCTTGTGTAAAAACCCCGATTTCAAATATACAAACATTTACATCATTTTATATGATTAATAATCAACACCCAAGTATTCAGCTATTTAACATAGAATTTTCAAAAAACACGAGTACAAACTACTTTCATGCATCGACGATATTCCTTACTTGTGCTTCTGGAGTTGAATTCTCTTTGAATTCTGATAACCACAACAAATATTTTGGGGACGACTCTCCACCCAACCGTAGGCTCAACTGCACATAATATTTCTACATTTAGCTAACCTCGAGCCCTCAATCAACGTACTACTTTCAGAGAATCCTTTGTCTCAAACACTTTTCTCCCAATATAATGGATGAATCTCTTCCTCCTCCTCGTCCATTAAATAGACCAAAAAATGGAAAGGGGTCCACATGCACACATTCCATGTGTCAGCATGCAACTTTTATTTCTTTATTTTGAGTTTTACTTAATATAAAATTTCTCTTAATTTAACTCTTTCTTATTTATTTATTTTTACTTTTTGATAACTTTACTTATTTTTATTATATATATAGTTCTCTTAATTTAACTCTTTCTTATTTATTTATTTTTACTTTTTGATAACTTTACTTATTTTTATTATATATATATATATATATATATATATATATATATATATAACTTTAGTTTATTATTTACTATTTTGTTTATTTATTATTATTATATTATTTGTCATTTATTTACTATTATTATCTTTTATTTATTATTTATATGCTATTATTATCCTTTTTTTAATTTTTTACTATTTATTTACATTATTATCTTTTCTTTATTGTTTATTATTTATTTACTGATATTTTAATATTATATTATTTTATTTTATTTTCCCAATGAAAAATCGTAACTTTCATTATGTGAAATATTGAAAATTACATATTGTAGATGTTGTTATGAGAGCATATGCCAAAATTGGTGGCCCTGCCACATACTGAAAAAGTCTGTTATGGTTTGTACAATGTTGTAGCTGGAGAGCTTACAGAGTATCAAAACAAAACAAAAAATACATAATGTCTAAGATCATTACAAAAAGATACATGTGATCACCAAAAAAAGATCCAAAATCAGAACTACAAAAGTCAGGGCATTATTACACCTTGATGGAGCTGCTCTGAAAATGGCCTGTGAAAGAACTGGTAAAAGATGTGCCCATTGTGCTCCTAAATCATCCAATAACCATGAGGTTGTTGTGCTGCTTCCTTGGAAAGGATGTCAGAAAGTTGATTCCTTTCCTTGTAAATGTGTCGAACAGAGATATAGTCAAAATGATATTTTAATGCTAGTGCTTCATCCAAGAAATTCCTGATTGTGAGCATGTGGCATTCAACTTTCATATTGAACCAATTAATGAGAATCTTTGAATCACCAAAGATCTAGAGGCGATGAATGTCTTTCTCAAGAGCATAAGTCAGGAGATGACAAAGGTTGTTAAGTTCAGAAAAATGATTTGTGCCTCTCCCTAAACCAATATGCATTTTATAATAGTGATCATCATGTAAATATAAGATAAAACCTCCCCCACAACCCTTCTGCTGATCCAAACCATCGAAATAGGCCCAAGGAATGGTTTTATCTATGTTCTCGACCACAATAAACTTGTGTTATTATCGAGGATCATAATCTGACAACAAATTATAAAGGGTTGTGATGTGAGGAACATATACCATCCAATTGGGAGCATTGTCTTGAAAGATATATTTATTCCTACCAACCCAAATACACCAGCATACCAATAATGGGATATTGTGTAATTTAGATGGGTTGGCACGATTCCACTAGTCTTCCCAAGCATCCTGGAGTAATGCTCCTGTCCATCTCAAACATATATTCAATGATTGATATACCTGGTTCCATAGATCATTTCTATGAGGCAATGTAGAAACAGGTGGTCAATGGATTCCATTTCATTCTTACAAAGGATGCACCAAATAGGACCCTGAAAGGATTGCTTCTGTAAATTACTCTTGTAGGGGCCTTGTTACGAAGTAAACACCACATAAGCTGCGTTGACTTTGACGGGGCTCACAATCGGAAAAAATGTAAGGATAATCGTCCTTGGGGGAGTAGGTGCCTGATTTGGAGATGACCCAAGCGAGTTCATCATCTCGATCCTGAATTATAATGTGAGATTTAGGTAATACATTGGTGAAGTCAGACTACTCTTGATGCCATGGATCCGGGATCCGAAGGTCCTGTGCAGATTTCCAGGCCTGAGCAAAGATAGTCGAGTTGTTGTGTCCGCGACTTGGTTCAAGGTTATAATATCAGATGACTCCAGAAATTGGATAAGTTCATGTGAGAGTAGGTGCACATTCCCACTCCCAGAATATGCATCTAATCCGATGTGAACCTTGACTCCTAATCCCACTTTCTAGGCAAGACCTGATCAGATATATGAAATAGATTACAATATAGATCTCCAGATGGTTGATATTTCCTTTTTATTCTGAATGGGTCATCTGATCCAAAAAAAAATGTTCTGCAGACTGATGTATTTTCTAATGACAACCTCGGTCCATAGACTGGTAGAGGTAAGGATCTACCAGCCCAATTTTGCTGCCAGGTATTTTGAGAAGCATTTAAGGTTCTTCATCCCCCATCCACTCCACTTCTTGGGTAGATCAATATGTTCTGACCCAACCCATGCGAAATTTTTGCGTTCCCTACCTCTACGCCAAAGGAACTTACAACATAATTGTTGAATTCTAACTAAGATACCTTTAGGGATCCATGCCAGCAACATCCAATATACTGGTTTGGTTTCCAATACTTATTTGATAAGAACAAGCCACCCAGCACGAGAAAGCGATCGATGATTCCATATGCTACTTATTATTTCAATCTTGGACACCAACCATGACCAATCAACAATTTTATATGTGTTGGGTTTGAGGCGAAAACCCAGATACTTGAGGCCTTCATCAAATGTCAAAATTTTGTAAGTAAATATATGAACAACATAATCAATTTCATATTGAGATCATCCTAATGTTGTTAGGGATGAATTCTCTTGATTGCTAGCCATTCCTATGGCCTTGCAAAATAGATTAAGAATGACATTAAAAGAGGTGGAGTCACTGAGTGACCCATTCATAAATATAAGTACATCATCCACAAAATGAAAATGAGATAAAATGACATTATCTACAATTTTGATTCCTTTTAATCTCCCATGATTCTTCTCCTCGGTGATTAATCTTCTCAACCCTTCCATGACCAGGAGAAATAGAAGGGGAGATAGAGGATACTATAAGAAACAGATAAAACGCAACACATGATCCACATGATGAAATCATGTGGAAAACCCAGATGGGTTAGCAACATCCTTAGGTACAACCAGCTGGTTATGTCGAAGGCCTTGGAATGATCAATTTTAAACATCAGGCCCTTCAGCTTGTGGATTTTTGGTGAATGAATACCTTCCTGAGAAATCCCTATGGCTTAATAGATTCAGCGATTATTAAGAAAGGAAAATTTCTCTTGTGAAATATGCTGGGATAAGATAGGCTTAATGTGGTGCACAATGATTTTGGAAATATTCTTATAAATAAATTTACAAAGAGAAATGGGTGGAAAATCATTAAAAGAGTAAGGGTTATCAAATTTTGGAATCAAGGCAATGAAGGTGGCTTTGAAAGCATCATACATCCTGCCATTCTTTCGGCATTCCTTGACAACCCTAAGGAGATGTTTCCCAAGCAATTCAAAGAATTCCCGGTAAAATTCCACAGGCCAGCCATCCGGGCCTGGGCTCTTGTCTTTTTTAAACCATTTGAGGACAACTTCAAGTTCCCCCATAGACACAGGTGCAATAAGTTCTTTTGTTGCCTCCTCATCCACAAATATGGGGAATAAACAAACAATTTTGATGATTTCAACAAGTGATTCCTCTTGTGGGGCTTTGAATAAATGCTCAAAATGTGATATGCCCAAATTGGCAAGGCTATTGAAATATTTTAGAGTTTTCCCCCATCATCTTCCAACGACCAAACAGTATTGTTGGATTTCCTCCCATTGGAAAATTGCTGAAAAAAATTATGTATTCTCATCTCACGCTTGGAGCTAGATGGCTCTGCGCTTGAGTCTCCAACTTTCCTCCCTATCTTTTAATATTCTAAGATGGCTAGCTTTGAGTTTAATGACTTTCTATTTTTTTTCAATGGAAACAAAACCTCCTCCCTCGGGGTTTTCTAATCTGGCAAGGGCATCTTCACTGATTCTGAGAGCTTCATCATCCTTTTTATTTTATTTTTTCCTAGTCAATCGTCTTCTTTTTTAGAAGGTTAATTTTCTCAGAAAAATATGTCGCCATTTATTTTCCATCAAACAAAGAAGTCTCCTTCCATGTGTTTTTAACAATGCGTTGATAGTCCTCATCTCGGAGCCATATTGAATTGAATTTAAAAGGAGATTTTGGTTTGGGAGAGGCACCAGTGATCACAAGGTAAATGGGTGAGTGATCTGAAATCCCACATGAGGCAAACCATTTCCTAACCTTCACAAATTTATCCATAAAAGCATCCTTGATGAGAAATCTATCTAGGCGCCTTGCAAGCATTACATCTCCTATTATCCAGTTTCTCCAAGTTTGATGTAGTCGCACCACAGTTATATCTATCAAGTGGTGATCCTCCAGAAATTGAATATATAAGTATAAGAGGGCATTGATCTGGGAAATATTACCCCACGAATCTCCATGGCTAATAGAGAATTTAGATCCCCTCCTATGATGACATTGTCCACTTGCATAAACAAGTATCTCATGATATCCTCCCAAAATTTCGCACGCCTGTGACAGGGACCATATATATTCACGAAAAAAACTTCCATGCCTAAATCTTCTGAGAAGATATATGCCATTAATACTCCACTCCTCCCCCAAAAATTTAACAACTTCGTAGACCTTCCATCAACACCTACAACGATGTCACCAGATCTACCTTGAACATATAATGCATAAAATTTCCAGCTAGGTCTAAGGGCTTCTAGAAGTGAGTATATATGAGCGCTACTCCCAAGCGTTTCTTGTAAAAATATAAAATCAACCTTTTCTAAGTCTAAAAGTTGCCTAAAGGCTAGTTTCTTGGTGGGGCTAGCCAGATCCTTATAGTTGAAAGAGATACACTTCATCGAGACACCAGTTATGGCTTTCTTCTTTCTCTAAGAAACATTTTAAGAGATAATCGTCTTCCTTTTGCAACGTCCATACTCGCCTTATGTATGGCCATGGAAATGAAAGATTGTCTATCGTGGACAAGTTTTTTCAAGTTGCGAGCAGATGATTGTCCAAGTCTGCGCCCCATAGTAATAGGTTGTTTGGCTAAGGACCTCAGAAAGTACCTATGGTTGGAGTTGGATTCGGATGAGGCATAGCCTCTATGTTAGGGCCCTATATTATTAGTGCATTCTCTTATTGTTGCTAGTGTAGCCCCCTTATTGTTATTTTCTTACCCTTGTAGTCCCCATGTTGTTATTATTGTCCCCATAATAGCCCACTATTGTTATTTTTGTGCCCTTACATTATTATTGTTAGGTAGGCTAGGATTATATTGTGACCCCATGGACTCTTATATATAGAAAGGAGGTTTTTTCATTTGTGTCATCCAATAATTGTTCATTTATGTAATGTAAAGGAGTTTTCCCCCTCGAAGTGGCTGATTTCTAAGTCGTTAATCTCTCTTTTCTTCTATTTTGTGAGCTGGTTTCATAACATTTGGTATCAAAGCTTTGGATTCTAGGGTTTTGCTGCTTCAAACAGGTCATCGTGGAATTTTCGCTATAGAGTTTTTTCTACGAAGGTTCAGACGCTAAAAAACAAATCCATTTACGAATAAATCCTGAGGAACTGCATGTAAAAATTTCATATCTTGATTCACAATATTTTTGGAGATATGATATGTGGAACTTAGGTTTTTGCAGACTCCTGAATTTCATTTCAAAGAGGTGACCTTGGGAAAATCATTATGACTCTCTCTCTGAGCATCGAATTGAAATTTTGTAAGAAGTGGCCAAAATTACACAAACTGTAGTTTCCTGCGTATCAATTTTAGAGCCAAAGGAGGAAATAGTGACACGTGGCACGCCTTACAATTTCGCTCTACTGAATTATTCCATAATTAGGTCATTGTGGGAGATTGAGCATAAAGTTTCCTTGAAGAATCCAAATCAGGTCAGACCTATGGCATTGGAAACAGGACTTAGAGGGCTACTACAAAACCTAAGTACAAATCTCAGGGATCCGAAATTACAGAGATACATCAATTGCAATATCGAGCTCCACAAAAGTAAGAAAAAATGTGTGTATTTTTTTTTTTTAATTGCATAAGTCTTGTTTCAAAATTCAATTTGAAGTGATTCCAAGGGCATATTGAAGCATAGATATCAATATTGGGTTTGAAAATTCCCCCTGAAAATAATTAAACACCCATTAAGCTCTCATAAGGCACGACTATGACTCATGAAGAGGAATAAGTCCAACATGATATATCAAAATTACAAGACCAAGTGCATCAAATTTCACTCTCGCAAAGAATAACAAAAATGAAATGGAAAGTTTGAAGAACGGCGTGGAAGATAAGATGGATGGTTTGAAGAAAGGTGTGGAAGCTAAGATGGATGGTTTGAAGAATGGCATGGAAACTAATATGGATGCCATGGAAGCTAAGATGGATTTTATAGAAGGAAAAATGGAAGATATGAAGAAAGATATGGAAGGTTTGAAGGAAGGTTTTGAAAAGTTTCTACAAGAAAAGCTTCCTAATGGCGAAAATTTAGTAGAGGAAACTCATGATGAGAACAAAATAAATGTTCATCATGATTTCATAGACTCTAATGTTGGATTTAAGACCCACCATATTCCAAATATAGATATGAGGAATTTTGATGGAAAGGATATGATAACTTGGATACTACAAATGGAGCAATACTTTGAGCTCCATAATATGCAAAACACACAAAAGTTACACATTTCAAATTTATATTTAGAACAAAATCAGTTTGTATGGTATCAATGGCTTTGTTCTCATAATCCACTGGTCACTTAGTCAATTTTTAAGGAGGAAATGATAGCACATTATGAGGATACAAAGAGCAACACCTTCTTTAGCCAATTGATAAATCTCAAACAAAAGGGTGCAATGATGGAGCACATTGAGGACTTCCAAAAAATTGAATATAAGGGTAAATAATATTATTATAGAGGAACATAGGATTGATGTATTCATAGGGACTCTAAAGGATAGCATCCAACATGAGGTTCGCCTTTGAGAACCTAATACATTGGAGAAGGCATTCAGGTTGGCAAGAAAATTTTAAAGAAAAATTATGGCGACAAGGAAGCCTACCACTCACAACTACAAATATGGAAGTTTTCCTACTCATAAACTTCCACAACCTACAAGGTTGACACCACAAAAATTGGAAGGAAAAAAGAGCAAAAGGGATTTTCTATAGTTGTGATAGAAAATACACTAAAGGTCGTAAGTGTGCTGAGAAGAAATTATTTTACATAGATTGTGAAGAGAAGGAAGAAAAGGAACAAGAAACTTCAAAAGAAAAGGATATACACCAAAAACCAACCCTAGAGGAAGAAGTAATGAATCCGACCATATCTTTTAATGCATTGGCAGGAATTACGACTCCTCAAACTCTCAACATAGAAGGACATATCAAGAAGAAAAATATAATCGTGCTTATTGATTCGAGTAGTACCCATAATTTTATTCATTGTAAGGTAGCCAAGGAATTGAATTGCTTCCTATACCCAGCGCCAGAGTGTCAAGTGATGGTGGAAAATGGGGGAATTATAAATTTCTCTTGAAAGTCCTATAATATTTATTGAATAGTCCAATTCTTTCCATTCCAATGGGTGGTGTTGATATTGTACTAGGAGTTCAATGGTTACAATCTTTAGGGATTGTAGCTTTTAATTTTCAAGAACTTTTCTTGAAATTTTCTTTAGAAGGAAAGGAAGTTGAATTATGCGGTATCGCAGGGAAGCCGGGAAAGATAATAAGCTCTAATGTCATGAAAAATCTTTTGAAGAAAGAACAATGAGGTGTCATTGCACAATTATTCTCACTAGAAGTTCCAACATCAAAATCAACTATTTCTCAACATCTCGAAAAAGTCTTGGACAATCATCCAAGTTGTTTGAAACTCCCTAGGGAATCCCACCTATCTGTGATCATGATAATGCTGTTCATTTGATTCCAGGAAGTGTTCCTCCAAACATCAGGCCTTACATATATCCTTATTTCCAAAAGAGCGAAATTAAACGTATGATTGCGGAAATGCTAGAGGCCGATATAATTCAACCTAGTCAAAGTTATTTCTCTGCTCCAATAGTATTGGTGCACAAGAAGGATGGATCATGGTGCATGTGTCCGAATTATAGGGAGCTCAATAAGCTCACTATTAAAGATAAATTCCCCATTCTTGTGATGGAAGAATTATTGGATGAATTACATGGAGCAATTTATTTCACCAAGTTGGATCTTCGTTCAGGATATCATCAAATTAGAATGAATACTTAAGACATTTGGAAAACAAAATTTTGAACTCATGAGGGTCATTGTGATGTCATGCCTTTTGGCCTTATCAATGCACCTTCTACATTTTAAGGGTTGATGAACTCCATTTTCAAACCCTTCCTCAGAAAATTCGTGTTAGTATTTTCTTATGATATACTAATCTACAACAAGTCTTGGAAGGATCATGTTCAACATGTTGACAGGGTGCTCAAACTATTCGAGGAGGAAAAATTATATGCAAAAACCTCCAAATGTTTCTTTGGAGTACAAGAGGTGGAATATCTGGGTCATATTGTATCTAAGGATGGTGTTAAGGTAGACCTTACCAAAATTGAAGCCATTAAGGAGTAGAAAGTCCCCATAACTGTAAAGAAGTTGCGAGGATTTCTCGGGTTAATAGGGTATTATCGCAAGTTTGTTAATAATTATGGGAAAATAACAACACCTTTAACAACATTATTGAATAAATATGCATTTTCATGGACTCCTAAAGCAACTAAGGCCTTTGAACATCTTAAAGAGGCAATGTGCCAAGCACCGGTCTTAGCTATGCCAGACTTCACAAAAACCTTTATTATGGAATGTGATGCCTCGAGAAATGGAATTGGTGTTGTTTTAATGCACGAAGGAAGACCCATTGCTTTTGAAAACCTTTCAATCAAAGGAAAGTATTTACAGAAATCTATTTATGAGAAGGAAATATTGGAAATACTACATGCACTAAATAAATGGTTACCTTACCTAATGGGAATACACTCCAAGGTAAAAAATAATCATGATAGTCTTAAATACTTTTTGGAACAAATACTATCTTCAAAAGAGCAGAAAAAATGGGTCCCAAAGATGTTGGGTTATGACTTTGAAATCATCTACAAAAAAGGGAAGCTAAATGTTAATGCAGATGCACTCTCAAGAAAGGGTGAGGATGTGGAAGCATTTCTTTGTTCCATTTCTATTATCCAACCAGATTGGATAACCGAAGCAAGGGAGGAATGGAAGAATGACGAAGAAGTATGGACACTCATTCAAAATTTGCATCAAGATCCCAGTACATCTGATACATTTAGTTGGAAAAATGATACCTTATGGTACAAATATCGCTTATATCTTTGTAAGAATTCCCAACTAAAACAAAAGATTCTTTTGGAATTGCATACCTCTCCCTGAGGAGGACACTCGATATTTTTAAAAACTTACCACAGGGTGAAGAAAGATTTTTTTTGGGATGGCCTTAAATATGATATTCAAAAGTTTGTGGCAGAATGTTTGGTTTGCCAGGAAAATAAAGTTGAGACAATTAAGACCCCAAGTCTGCTACAACCCTTATCCATTCCAAATCAACATTGGGAGGAGATTTCAATGGATTTTATCACAAGTTTACCTAAGTCCGAAGGAAAGAGTGCCATCATGGTGGTAGTTGATAGAATTACCAAGTATGCACACTTTTGTGCATTATCTAATCCATTTAAAGTGATTATAGTTTCTACTGCATGTATGGAAACAATTCAAAAGCTACATGGAAACCCAAAGATTATTGTAAGCGATGGAGATCCCATTTTCACTGGAAATTTTTAGATGGAATTATTTTCTTGTTTGGGTACTCAACTAGCTCATAGCTCATCTTATCATCCTCAATCTGATGTGAAAACTGGGATAGTGAACAAATGTTTGGAAGGATATCTTCGTTTCTTTTATATGATAAACAAACAAATGGGTCAATCGGTTACCTCTGGCTCGATGGTGGTATAACACTTCCTTCCACACTGAAGAAAAAATGACCCCATTTATGGCACTTTATGGATATCATCCGTCGTCCATCACATCATATTTAAGAGAAAATTCTAAGGTTCAAGCAGTGGAAGATCACATCCAGCATCAACAGCAAGTTCTCCAACTCTTAAAGGATAACCTAAATTTGGCAAAGAATCGAAGGAAACAACAGGAATATCAACATCGCAGCGAGAGAAGTTTTGATGTAGGTGACTGGGTATTTTTATGGCTACAACCATACAAACAAATGTCCCTCAAGAAACCTAAGAAGGATAATAAATTATTGCCAAAGTACTATGGTCCTTACAAGGTGTTGCAAAATATTGGTATTATGCATACAAATCGGAGCTTCTTGCATCTTCCCGAGTGCACCCAGTTTTCCATGTTTCATGCTTAAAGAAGGTTATAGGTGACAAACTTCTAGTTCAAACAATATTTCCAGAACTTGATGAGGAAGGAAAATTCATATTGGAACTTGAAGCAGTCACAAAAACAAGAACTTGACAGCTACGAAATTGATCAATTTCATAGTATCTAATCAAGTGGAAGAACTTACCCACTGAAGATTCCACATGGGAGGATGAGAATTTTATACAAAAGCATCCATAACTACTCAAGCATTGAGGACAACACTTTTTTGAAGGAGAGGGGCATGTTAGGGCCCTATATTACTAGTGTATTCCCTTATTGTTGTTAGTTTATCCCCCTTATTGTTATTTTTGTACCCCTGTAGTCCCCATATTGTTATTATTGTGCCCCATAATAGCCCACTATTGTTATTGTTGTGCCCTTACATTATTATTGTTAGGTAGTCTAGGATTATATTGTGACCCCATGGACTCCTATATATAGAAAGGAGGTTTTGTCATTTGTGTCATCCAAGAATTTTTCATTTATGTAATGTAAAGGAGGTTTCCCCCTCGAAGTGGCTGATTTCTAAGTCGTTGATCTCTCTTTTTTTCTATTTTGTGAGCTGGTTTCATAACACTCTATCAATATCAGGGACTAGGGAAGCACAAGGGATGGATGAGGAGGGGACTGGGAAGCAGGTGGGGACAGAAACTGGTGCATGGGAGATGGAACCATAAACACACATAGAAGTAATGAACCCAGAGCGATGATAAAGACTAGAAACATCTAAAGCAAGCATACTAATCTGTTCAAGGGGAGGAAGGGAAGAAGTAGTACTCGAAGTGGATGTTGTTATAGATGCGACAGCTCTGGTGGTGATAGGAGACGGAGGGTGAGAAGTAGAAAAATTCTTCACTTTATCCTCTTCTTTACCTTTTTATTTGTGTTTCGATGGCTTTTGAGACGTCTGATTCATCAAGGTGGAAGTTGTGCCCTGTCCATCATCCCCAATAGCTGATTCTCCTCCTAGTTTTTCTTTGGCTAGCAGGGGAAAATCCCTATAAGTATGACCAAATTTGTGAAATCTACAACACCGTAATTGGACCCCTTCATAGTCCAGTTCCTGCAAACGAATGTTACCCCGCCATTGCAACCTTATAATTTAAACCAATCCCTCACGAGTGTTCAGGTGAACCAGAATGCATGCCTAGGCCATCTTTCCTGATTCTAGGAAAGATTTTTCATAGTGTAAGAACAACCCCCAGATCATTTCCAACACACCTAAACACATCTTCGGTCCAGAATTGGAGAGGAAGTCCCTGCATTCTGACCCAAATTTGTCCTGCTCCCAAATTTTCATGCTCCAGATCAAATAACGGGGACCATCGTTTCAGCAAAACCGGCATCATTTCGATGTGCCAATATTTTGATAGGACCCAGGTCACATGCTCAGGTATATGGAAGCGCAGGGTGAACCAACCCATGGTCATGGTCATTACTAACAATAAAGAGTCAAGAATTTGCCCCCGAATTTTGACCACCCACTTCTTTAGACACGTCGTGGAGTATTCTCTACCACATACCCTTCCAACAAAACATTGTATGTAGTTTCCATGACTTCGTCCAACCTAATTTCCTCCACTAACATGAGCACTCTTCCTCTTTCTTTTATTTTGGTACATTTTGTCTTCTTTTCGCGTTTCCTCTGAGGCTCACCTGGCAATGCAACAGGATCTAGAGAGAGCGGATTCAAAGGGGAGCTAGCCCAAGCTTCCAGTTACAAGTGATTTGGGGAATTGGTCGGGAGACCAACAAAGAAGCTCAATGTCTGAGCAGGAGTGGAGATCTGAAGGTCCTGAAAGATGTTCGTAGCTTCAAAAGGATGGATATTCTCGTCAACAGTATGAGAGGGAATGCTAGATGGACCCGAATCAGAAATGTAGGTTGATTTTTCCAATATCCCGCCCTGATAGGGAATACCTTCAGTGATAACCGGAGACGAGAAAGGGTTGAGACAAGTCGCTAGGAATTGTAATGAGGGTGACAATGGAATCGAAAGTTCAACATACAACTGAGAAAAGGGATCCATGGAAACCCCAGAGCTCTGAAACCCAAGTGTAGGTTGACCATCAAGAAGAGTACTAACATAAGCCTGAGGACTTGGGTTTTCAAAAAGCACCCCCGATGAAACCCTAACCTCCGCTACTTGAGAGACTGGTAACCCTTTTGCTATCGATGGATCCATCATAGAAGGCTGAGGTGGTGAATCAATCTAGATCAGGACTGATTCATATGGGTCAGCAGAATAATCGACAAGATCTTCGTTTGTCTCAGCATGTGGATTTTGCCCAGGACCCATCTGAATCCTCCATGAAAGCCAACAGACAAACCCCACTCTAAATATCAACCTTTCAACCTCCCTAGTAAAAGCGTTGATGATTATTACCCGAATTGGAGGTTGCTAAATGCTTCAAGGCTCAGATGGAGGTTAACTAAACCCGGTCAGAGGACGTGAGTTCAAATCTCTACATATAGACATAGCCATCGTCGCCCATCATTAGTTTACTTCCTATTATTTTATTTATTATTATTAGGGTATATTACATACAATAAAATAAGTAAAATTAACAATAACCACTTAGGAATACAACTTTCGAATTTTCATTTTATTTATGCCCGAGACATTTTTAATTAAAGCAATTTTCTTCCTTCCTTGAGACATCATTAAAAATAAAAGAAAATAATAATAATAATAATAATAAATTAATTATCATTTTTTCAAGTCCCATTAGCATAACCGGTTGGGGGTGAGCCTTGTTAGCAAGGCAACCCAAGATCAAACCTCACGGAGGTTGTTGTACCTGTGCTAGGGGGAGGAGACACACTAAAATCCAGTTAGCTTAGGGCTGGTGTGGCCCAGGCCAAGTGCGATCCCCGGGTGAATTTGACGGATTAGATGCCCCTGGGTCGTGGTTTCTCAAGCCACACATTAAGCCTGGAGGATCACAGACAACTTGACAAACAAATAAAAAAATTAATTATTGTTTTTAAGTTTTTTAAAGATTGATTATTTTTAAATTTAAAATAGTTATTTATTTAATTGATTTTAAAACGATATTTTTAAAGGATAAATTAGGAAAATTGTAAAAGTTTTGAATTGAATTTAATAAGTAAAGTAAACTATAAGTAAAGTTAACAAAAAGTAAAAAGAATAAAATAAGAAATAGTTAAATTAAGAGAACTATAAAAATAGTAAAAATAAGTAAAATTAACAAAAAGTAAAACGGAATAAAATAAGAAAGAGTTAAATTAAGAGAAATATTATATTAAGTAAAACTTAAAATAGAGAAATAAAAGTTGCATGTTGACAAATGGAATGTGCACATGCGGACCTCTTTCCATTTTTTGGTCTATTTAATGGAAGATGAGGAGGATGAGATTCATCCATTCCTTCCTCCATTCTCTTGGGAGAAAAGTGTTGTGAGACAAAGGATTCTCCGGCAGTAGTACGTTGATTGAGGGCTCGAGGGTTGCCAGTTGTACAAATATTATGTGCAGCTAAGCCTACGATTGGGTGGAGAGTCATCCCAAAAATATTTGTTGTGGTTAGCAGAATTCAAAGAGCATTCAACTCCAAAATCACAAGGAATTTCGTCGATACAATTAAGTAGTTTGTACTCATGTTTTTTGAATATTCTATGTTAAATAGTTTAATAATTGGGTGCTGATAATTAATCATATAAATTGATGTAATTATTTGTACGTTTTAAATTGGGGTTGCTAGAGCTTGTTGCTAAAGCCCCCAGGGTGTAGACAAGCTAGTGATAAGGTGTATTGTTAAGGCACTCCTTGTGTAAATTTCACTAGTTCAAACCATGATTAACCTGTGTCCACAATAGGGGAAGTTATGGGAATATAGGGGTTATAATGGTAGTGGCCACGATAGACATTTCTTATAAAAACATGGGTGGTAGGTGTGGTGTGGTTGTCATTTTCCCCAAAGGACAAATTCAATTATCCTATTCTTAGGGTCTGGGGCGTGCCTCGAATATAAAGTAGAGACCTATGTAGTTTTGCAAAGGCTTCATTAGGCCATATCTCTTAGTATGAAAAAAATAATTATTGTAGGAGATTCCTAAATCATAATTCAATATCTCTACCAGGGATCTTCTCTAAAGGACTTAAAGTTAGTTATCACTTTCAACATAATTCAAACATTATTGAAAGGTAAAAGGTGATATTTGGTCTTCCATGTCCTTAGACATCACAACAAGTATGCATACTCCTTAGCAAACAAAGGAAAAAATCTAGGACCTAGTACTCATGTAATAAAATATAGGATGGGAAATTTTCCATTCTCGCAAGGCTATGATCCATAGACAAGATCGAAGTTAGAGGAGAGCACATATGTCCCTTAGGGTGAGTGGCGTGTGGAGACCCGTGTGTGCCTAGTATTATTTTTAATGCGGCCAAATAAAGGGTTTAAACCCCCCTTGGTGGTAACAAATTGTTCGCATGGATTGAAAGTATGATGGTATCCATCCCTTCTAATGGTGAAAAACTTCTCACATTGCTTGTTGGTACAATGGTATTCGTTTCAAGAAGAGGTGTAAATGATGGCTCGAGTGGTTGTTTTCGATTTTGGTAGCAGTGAAAATGTGAGTTTCATGCTTCCACTCCCTTTGGGCATCAATAGAGGATTTTTTGCGGCATATTAAGTTCATAGTGGTGAAGGTATGTTGAATCTATGCATTATTTGGAATTTTTAGGATCCATGATCAAGTTTGTGGCGGCTGGAGACCTTAGTTGGTGTGGTAAGGTGGTAATTATGTACATCATGGGGAGGATTTGGCACACTCTTCAGTGATGTTGGTTATCACTCTACATAATTATTGGAATAGGGCTCTCAATACCTTTGGTGTTATGCTTGAAACTCATCAGTGTTTTCAAGATTTTTATCATAGTGAATCTTGAAGAGTGTCAACATCTTCTTAAGCGAGACCCTAGGATGAGAATACAAACTTGTTTGTCACTCGAAATTGGGTTACAATTTGGACAAAGGAGATGTACCATGGGGATAAACAACAACATATTGAACAAGAGATTTTGTCCCTTCGGGAGGGAATTCCATAATTACAACTCCAAGATAATTAGTTGGCTATGAGCTTGGCATCGACACTGGAGATCTTGGTAAGAAAAGGGTGTAACTGCAGAACGATGAAGACAAAATTAGATAATATTGCAATCAAATTAAGGAACTCCAACATGGAATTGATTCAACCAAGATGGTCTCCTCTACCTCTGGTAATTATATTAATGTATAGATTCACGATCCAAATGAAAATGCACCCTTTCTGAGGATAGAGCAAGGGCTTTCTATTGGTGAAGAGCTCACTCATAGCTAAGGTTGTTTTCAAGTTACATTTTATAAGATATTAGGACTATATATATATATATATATAGATATTTTTTTTTCCAAGGAAAAAATCAAACCTTTTATAAAAATAAAAAAGTTATCTGTGTACATGCATTTAAGCATTTCTTGAGAAAATTGAAGCCTCTTCTCGGTTTCCAGCCAATAGTTCAACCCTTCCATTTGGCATCAACCCAATCAGTTGGGATCCCAGACTTCCATATTTTAAGGGAAAAACGACCAACATAAAGTCGGCCTGTAAGAAAAAATTAACAAATGCAATACCGCATCCCGAGTCTCCTCATTTAGAGGAAAACAATCCATAATATTCAAGTTAACAAAAGTTCATAGAAACGTTCCCGGGCCTCCTCTTAGGAGGAAAATAGCCCAAACAGGAAAACTAAGTCTTCAAGTATGAACTAGTGACAACAAACCAAAAACAGTAATTACAAAATACTCCTGAAAGCAAGAATGTCTTTGTGGATCCAAAAATTAACGTTAAAATAGCTAAAATATGAAAAAAATCCTAAAAACTTAATTATGCAAAAGGTGGTTGATCCGAATCCACAGAGCCTTCCGGCCCTATTTCTCGTTACCTCCAGTTGCCCATAGCTTGTTGTACACCCTTTTTAGAAAGGAAGTCTGCAGCACCATTCCTTTCCCTGTAAATATGACATAGATCAATGTAAGTAAATGAGTGCTTCAGTAACCAACGTTCATCAAGGATTGGACGTAATATATAATTTGAGAAAACAAATTCCTTGTTAAACCATTTTATGATGTTGAGGAAGTCCCCAAAAATCTAAACCTCTGTACTGTGTAAGTGAGTAAGCCAGCATAAGAGAAGGTGAAGAGCTTTAATTTCAACGTAGTTGTTTATTCCCTGTCTTAGACCTACAGAAGCTTCCAGTCTTCTAGTTTGTGACAAATGAATCACGATCCCAGCCCCACACTGGTTTGTTGGGTTTGATGCGCCATCAAAGTATGCCCAGGGGATGTCTCCTCTGATTACTTCCGGGATTACTACTCTTTCTTTTGTGGGAGTCTCTTTCTCTGGAATAAGGGAGTAAATGGCAGCTCCATTCTGAGCATCTGGCCAACCAAATTCCCCAGATGGTGATAAGAGGTAATGTTTTTTGCTTGTCCTTCTGACTCTCATTCCACCAACGTAGCCATGCCTCCTTGATTGAAGGTCCTTCCCACTGAAGAGAGAATCCAGTAATATTATGCATCTCTTCCCATACCTTTTTTGCAAATGGGCAGTGTAAAAACATATGTTCACCCGATTCTCTATTCTGCTTGCATAGAGGGCATCTCCCCGGACCCTCTTCTTTCCTTTTCTGTATATTATCCCATGTGGGTATCTTATTTTCCAGCAGACACCAGAAGAACAGTTTGCCTTTTGTGGGACGACTTAATTTCCAAATGGGCTTGTGCCACTAGTCAGCTTCATTCCAATTTTTCTTCTCCATTAAGCGCAGATATCCTGCCTTCGGGGAATATAAGCCCTTTTGGTCAAATCCCCATCTGAGTGAGTCAGGTTCCTCCCCAATGCGAACATTCATTTTGCGAAGCTCCACAATGTAGGATCTCCAATTTTTAGCCCAAATAGGGTCTAGTTGTATGTCATTCTCATCTTTCCATCCCTATTCCCAGAGGGTTGAGGCTTCTGGCTTGTTTATATGACTGAGAAAGAATATCTCTCTATCCTCCAAGTAGGCTCTGCACCACTGTGGAAGCAAAAATTCTCTATTGCATCCCACCCAGGGGTCCGACCCTACTCTAATCTGTTCTCCATTTCCAAATTTCCAAATTATACCTTCTTCAATCAAGTCCATAGACCTGAGAGTTGCTCACCATACCACTGACCCTCCCCTTGAAGACTTGTTTAGATTCCTCAACTAATCGATCACATCTTTTGGGTCTATGTACTTTCTTCTCATAACTATGCACCAGAGGGGGTCCTTGGTTAAAAGAGCCCACCCCATTTTTCCTGCAAGAGATTTGATAAAAGAAGGCAATTAATTTATTCCCCATCCTCCCCAATCTTTGGGTCGTGCAATTTTTCCCAGGAAAACCAAGATAAAGAACGATCCTCTTTGATCCCTGACCACAGAAATTTATGGCATATTTTCCATACACGCTCCAGAATTCCCCTCGTCATCCATGAGAGAAGAGCCCAATAGATATGGATTGCCATCAGGACAGATTTGATAAATTTTAGTCTCCCTGCCCTGGACAGCCATTTGAAACTGCAGTTCTTGACCCTTTTTTCAATCCTAGCCACCATCCACAGCTAATCTGCAATTCTGTAATTGTTCGGATTTAGCAGGAACCCAAGATATTTGAGACGTTCTACTATATGTTTAACCATGAAGGGGAGGGATTCCAGGGAGTACCTGGTTTCTTCCTCCGTCAATCCTGTTACCATAATAGATGATTTGAGGTGATTAATGCTCATACCTGTGGATTTGAGAAAAAGGGCTAAAGGCCCTTTCAGATGGAAAGAGTCCCTATGAGATCCATTGTTGAAAAGGAGGATGTCATCAACAAACAAGAGATGAGTGATTCTAAGATTGTTGGCAACCTCCACTCCCCTTAATTCTCCCCTCCTTTTAGCTTCCAAAATCACTTGGACAAGACCTTCAGCTGCTAGCAGAAACAGAAGAGGGGAGAGGGGGAAACCTTGTCACAGGCCCCATTCATTTTTGAAGAAATTGGGGGCATCTCCATTTATCAATACTGCAAAGCTGACATTGATATACAACCCATCACCCATCTGATAAAATTGTAGTTAAAACCCAAGTGTGTAAGGAGAAGCCTGCTATACATCCAGCTGATTTTATCAAAAGCCTTTGAGAGGTTGATTTTGATGATCAGACCTTTCCTACCTTGTTTCTTCATACTATGGAGGGCCTCTTGAGCCACCCCTATGGATTCATGGCTCTGTCTTCCTTCCAAAAATCCAAATTTCTCCTTGGAAATGTGTTCCGACAGGATGGGTTTGAGTCTTTCAGCTATGAATTTTTCAATAATTTTATAAAGGATGTTACATAGTGCTATAGGCCGAAAATATTCAAAAGAAGTCGGAGAATATTTCTTAGGGATTAGAGCTAAGAAGGTGGAGTTCATGGATTCGGGGATTGTTCCACTTAACTTGAAAGCTTCCACCACCGCGGTCAGGTTGTCTCCCAATTTTTCGAATAAATGTTGGAAGAACTCCATAGTCCATCCATTTGGCCCCGAGCTTTTATCGCTTTGCATTGCCTTTAATATTTCTTCGACTTATTCTTTCTTAACTCTTGAATTAAGAATATTCAAACGATCTTCGTCCATATAGCCTGGAAAAAGTTGGGCGACTTTTACCACTTCTGCAATAGTGATTTCCCCTAGGGCTTTGTACACTTCCTTGAATGTTTTTGTCTCCAAGGCGGTGAGACCTTCAAAATATGAGATTCTTCTTTGTTCCTCATCTTTCACTTCCCAAATGGTGTTGGAAAATTTTCTTCCCTTCGCAAAGTTGTGAAAGAACTTGGTGTTTTCATCCCCTGCCGTGAGCTAGATTTCTCTGCTATTGAGTCTCCAATCTTCCTCCCTTACTAGCAATATCTTTCTTCGTTCAACTTCCAAGCTCTTAATCCTCTCATGCTTCTCCAGTGTCTCGTATCCATCTTCAATCGAGTCCTCCAATTTTTCCAATTCCTTCCCAATCCAGATTAACCGGGCCTCCTCGTCCTCCTCCTTTTTTTTTGCCCACGTCTTTGTGGCCTTCTTCATTTTACAGAGAATGGATAGAAATGAGGTCGTGACACTGAGCATGTCATTTGGGGTGTAAAGGACCCAAGTGGAATTAAATAAAGCAATGAAGGATTCCTCCTGCAACCATCCCGAATTGAATTTAAAAGGGGCTCCTGGTTTGGAAGATCTTCCTCTCAGCTCAAAGAGAATGGGATGGTGATCCAAATCCCCTCCTTCCCCAATCCATTGTCTTAACAAATGGATTGTTTCCACAAGGGGGTCCTTTATCAGGAATCAATTCAATCTCATAGCAACCCTCTCCTCCCCAATACGCCTATTCCTCCAGGTAGGCCTCAACTTGATAGGATCCAAGTCTAGCATTTTGTTATCAGATATCCAGGAAGAGAAAAAATTGGAAAAAGGGTCAGGACGATAGGTCGGTCCCCAAGACTCCACAACTCCCAATGAAAAGTTCAAATCTCCTCCCAAAATGAGGTTTGGGAGCGAGGGGACGGATTTTTTCCTTAGGTTGGTCCAGAAAACTTCCCTGTCAAGATATGGCCCGTAAACATTGAGCAGAGTGAAAGATTGTTCCAATTCAGAGGAGAAAATTTCAATTACGAGGATCTGGTCCAACCCCCGGGATTTTAAAAGCTGAAATTTTCCAATTCTGAAACCCAATGCAAGCTCGCCTGATCTACCTTTAGCATCAAGGCATAGGAAATTCCAACCCGAGATGATCTTTTCTAGAGAGGATTTTACGTCATCTCCAGGCCCCAGAGTTTCTTGTAGCATGATGACATCCAAGTTGTAAGAGTCAAACAGTGCTTTGAGTGCTAGTTTTTTGGGTTTACTAGCCAACCCTCTGCAATTAAAAGACAAAATGATCATGGTTTACCCTCCCCTAGGGTTTTCGTTTCTCTAAGCACCCCTGAGAGAATGTGTTGTTTACCATCAACAATCTCCAGTTTTGCCTTTTCTTGGGCTTTTGATAAATTAGACTTTCTTCCCCTCTATTTGGGCCCAGGAGGGGGTTCACATGAGATCCCCAAACCCCCAAACACTTCCAGGAGAGTATCCTTTCACTCACGGGACCATAGGTTATAAGGGTTGTGCTCACCAGGGTGTAAGGGAAAAGACAAGGGGGGGGGGCGGCTCAGAGAGGAGGAGGGGAGAGAAGTAATCATACTATCCAAGGTTAAGTCATGAATAGGGGCTAGGGACTGAGTACTCAAATGAGAAAACGGCCTAGAGGGACCAGGCTCAACTGCAATTTCTAAAATTTTAGAAACAGAAGTTGTAAAGGAGATGGGGGATTTAGAAAGGGTACCCTCCAAATCTTTTATTGCCTTTGGATCTACGTCTTCCTGTGTTGCCTCTTGCTTTGGGTCCACTCCCTGCGTCGACTTCTTGGGATGCTCTGGCTCCATTGAAGATTTCAATTGCTCCTAATCTTGAAGGAGTTCATTAATTTGATTTTCAAGCCCTCTTCCCATTTGCTCCTTCATGCCCTCCTCTGAAAGAGAAACCTCGTTGACATTCTGGCGAGCTGCCTAAGGTCTTTTCTTCTTGAATCTTTTGCGCATCAGAAGAGGGCATGCTTTGGCCATGTGCCCATAGGAGTGACATCTATGGCATCTAAAAGGTAGTTGTTCATAATCCAAAGCTTGGATTAAGGACCAATTCATGTAATGCAGCTGAATAGCTTCGAAGAGTCCTTCCCACGGGTCAAGATGGACAAGAATTATTGCCACTCCATATGCTCCTGTCTGTAAATGAGACATATCAGCTTCCGGAAAATCTCATAACTCATTCTTGATATCCTTGAAAATATTCGGAGTCCACAGCTGGTGTGGGAGGCCTAAGAGTCTGACCCAGATAGGGAGATCCAACACTTTCTCCTGTTGTGCATCAAATAAATGGGACCGGGGTTTGAAAACGATCGGGGTGAGCCCAAAACTCCACTGCTTCTCTAGCACCTAGGAAGCAGATTCGATCGCTTTAAACTTCACCATAAACTAGCCATAATCCTATATGAAGGGTCCAGAACCATTTCCGAGGCTTTAGATGCCCATTTCTTAATATAATTGGCCTATAATTTCTTGTCGTTCGCCCTGCCGACCAGAGTTAACTCGACCATCTCCATAGCTTCATCCACCATCACTTCCACTCCCAGCCTGAGGTTGGCAATTTTGTCCTTACGTCTCACCCCTTTAATGTTCTTATGGACAGGATCTGAATCTTTTGCGTTATCAGATGGGGCAAATGAGGAGAAAGGCAAAGGGACCTCCTCAGAGGCGTGCTATGCCGCTTTCACCCCAGTCGTTTCAGTACAAGGTCCTGTTAAAACTTCCTCCTTGCTTGTCGTTAAAGAGTGAGCTAACCCTTCATATGGAAGTGGTTGGGGGATCTTTCTCTTAGTTAGGAGTGAAGGACAAACAAACCCTCCAATCTATGAGTGAACAGGGCCACTGTCCCTATGTGTCACCCCCGTCGAGATTGCTTTAGCAATATGTTCCCTGCCAGAAACCCTAAGAAATTGCTGCAAACACAATTCTCCTTTATTTATGCTCGGAAAAACCATCCTTGTGTCACCCTCAGAGTTGTTAACCAGGCTGGAAATCCCTCTTCCAGAGCCTGAAAAAAGCTGCTAGGAGAGTCACAAGTTTGATTTATGTTAGCATGGCTATAGATGATGTCCTCCAGTCCACCAGTCTTGATATATGTACTCTGCATGTCAAGGTTTCGATGAGAAACCTTGGGGAATCGGGGACGTTCATTTATCCCCGAGAGGTTCTCCATAAACTCCGCTGCTCCGACTGAAATCTACTCCTTCCCCTTCATCGTCTCACTGGGGAACCCTAGGTTGCTTACCAGAGAATCCCCGAACCTCCACTGAGATAGCTTCCCTTCCCAGCTGGACCTATGAACTCCCGCATATTCTGAACTGTGGCCTCCTTACCCCACATGGCCAGCATATCCTCCTGCTCAGGGTCAAAATCCACCTTGTCTGAGCCTCGTCCCATTCCACTGTTTTAAGTTTAACCTTAGGGTTAACTGTAAAAAAAGGGGCAAACGCTCCCACCTATGCCTGTCACCCAACGCTATACATAAAATTATTCCAAGAGAGGTTTAAACCCCGTTTAGATTAGGCACCCTCTAGAGAAAATTTACGCAAATAGGGGGTACCCTAACCATACATCCTAATGACCAGAGAAAAAATGATTAAGAAAGCGGCTAGGGGCCTGCAGAGTTACCTAATCCGCGGAAAACGGAAACCACCACCTTGTTCGACTGTTAGCTTGAAAGTGCTACCTACTCCTGCTAAAAGAAGACCCAAAAATCCAAAACAAGGACCGAAAAAAGGAGCTATCGTGACCTTCACCGATCTAAAGTCTTTTTCCCTTCCCGGTCCCAATGATAATGACGAGCGCCTCCCTCTGACAAGTCACATGGATGCCGCCTGCATTGTACCCCTCGAGACTGCAGCCCATCATCAAGATCAACAGATGTCCTTTTCCATGTCATAACATGTCCCCTCCCTGATCGAGGGGGCCACAAGTGAGTTGAATCCTTTTGATCTGACCTAGGTGTACGCCATTGGCGCGGGTGTAAGCTTTCAGTCAGCAAACCCTAGTTGCATATCTTCATATATATATATATATATAAGAGACAATTTAATAATCCTTCTTCGTGAATTTTGGTTAGGTGACAACTTGGAAATCAAGATTGTATACTTATTCCTGCTTCATCAAATTTGTAATCTTGTTGTATTCTTGCACCCTCGAGTGCAGATTTTAATATAGTCTTATTGTCTATTCTAGTTTTAAAATATATATATATGCTAAGGTCACATCCAAGCCAAACACCAAATTGGTATATGAGGCCCACTTGTATATAAGAGACAATTTAGTAATCCTTCTTCGTGAATTTTGGTTAGGTGACAACTTGGAAATCAAGATTGTATACTTATTCCTGCTTCATCAAATTTGTAATCTTGTTGTATTCTTGCACCCTCGAGTGCAAATTTTAATATAATCTTATTGTCTATTCTAGTTAAAAAAAGAAAGAAAAAAAGTTAAGGTCACATCCAAGCCAAACACCAAATTGGTATATGAGGCCCACTTGTATATAAGAGACAATTTAGTAATCCTTCTTCGTGAATTTTGGTTAGGTGACAACTCGGAAATCAAGATTGCATACTTATTCCTGCTTCATCAAATTTGTAATCTTGTTGTATTCTTGCACCCTCGAGTGCAGATTTTAATATAATCTTATTGTCTATTCTAGTTTAAAAAAAAAAAAAATTAAGGTCACATCCAAGCCAAACACAAAAATTGGTATATGAGGCCCACTTGTTTGTGCGACAACAGATCCTCCTCCACATAATGATTTAACTATTATTGGCTACGACGGTGTACAAACTTTACCCCTTTCTGAATTTGAACTTGTGACCTCCTAAGAGGAAACACATGTTCATAATCATTGTGTGTTTTTGAAACACATGGTTGTAATCATTATGCATATGTGTTTGTGAAACACAAGCTCGTAATCATTGTGTGTGTGTGTGTGCATATACATCGAAAAACAAAGAATAGTGATCTCACACATATATAGGTGAAGTCTAGTTGTTTTACATTTTTGTGTTTTTCATTGTAATACGAGGAGACAATTCTTAGTGAGATCACTATGCTTTGTCTTTTGAAATGCATTTTTGAATGCATAGAATCGATTCAAAGCCCCCGAAATCCCTTGGGGTACTCTGTATGTACAAATTTAACTACTCATACTCACAATTAAAATAATTTTAGGTTAGATTTCATATTCTCTTTCTCTCTCTCCCTCACATGCACACACATCATCGTTTTAATAAAGTATATAATTAAAATATATTATCCACTTTTTTATTTTCATTAATTTTGAGTAGAAATCAGAAATTTTGATGGGATTTGTTGTGGATTGCATCACATGATCTTCCCCAATGCATCTGTCAATTACAATATATTTTAATTAAATTATATTATTTAAATTGTTTGTGATGGATGGATTTAAATTTTAGAGTATGTGCATAGTGGTGTTAATTCTAAAATCTAAGAGGCACGCATTAGGATTGCCTTGTTTTATGAGTTGTATGAGACATTGAGAGCGTAGTTTTATTCCTATAAATAGAATGACTGTAATCAATAACAAGGAATGCAATAGATTGGATTGAAATTTTTTATGTAGGTGTTTTGAGGCCATGGTAAATTGAACAATGTTCCTTCCATGTTTGATCATCACATAATCTCTTATAACTCACAAAGATGAGGTTCCTCCATATGCTATAAGACCTTTAATTTTGGGCTTTTACAAGTGTACATCAAAATGTAAGAAATCTAGTGTGTTATGTATTATTGTTTGTTGTTGTTGTTTATATTTTGTTAAAGGTCTCGTAATATTTGTGATTTATTATTTATTCATTGTAGATGGGACGAGGAATAGGAAATGTCAGAATTTGTTAATTTCACTTAAGGCTATATTATTCTTTGCTTAATATAAATGCATTATATCATTCACATCTTGAATTCACCCTATAGAATTATAACATCATTATGTCATATGTAATTATGTAGAAAGAACAATATCAACAACAATGCAGCAGAACATAAAGGAACAACAAAATAAAAGCAAGTACACATAGAGACACCGGGATTGGTTGGAGACTAGGACAAAACACCACAAGGGGGAAAACCCATAATTCTTCTTCTTATTCTATTAAGTTTCATCAATTTTTTTAATTGTGACACAAATTACATCATCGTGACACATCATAAACCATATCATCCCATCTAGCGCTAATCCAAAGGGGTTCACAACTACATTTGTGAACAGTACGAGACACATCTAAGAGAACTACCAACATAAGAAAAATATTCATCGAGAGCATTTTCCTATATGCCAAGATAATTGTGGTATAAATCCTTGTCATATGCATCAATGTCATCTTTGGATCAGAAGAGAGACCACTAACATCATGTGTCCCAAGAAATATTACTATTATCATGGACCATTGTCATCTCAAATAGCACTGACATCAAATAATAAGGAGCAAAGAACTATTAATTTCAATCTTATCTCTGTCATCAAGGGTATTGAATTGACCTGCATCATGGTTCATAATACTGTAGGGAAACATTTTCAAATATATATATGAGTAATAGGATACTACAATCTAGACTCACTGCCTTCTATACAATTACATACATATTGATGTGTATACCCAATATATTTTTCTTCATACAATGCCATACATACCTCTTACGCCTATAAAACTGCAAGTCATACCATAAATATTTGTTGGAGTAAAACAAAAACCATACATATACACTTGGGGAAAAATTTAAACCATACATATTGTACCAAGAGATGAGATATATAAAAAAATGTGCATAGAGCATAAAAATGAAAATTTTGTGTCATATATCAACTATAGTATCAGCCATGTATACAAGTATGTGAGGACCTATAGATCATAAATCGAAGCGATACGAAGCCATTTCCAAAAATGTCATAGGATCCACGCCATATACATAAAGATGCCAAGACTATATATAAAGTGCAGAGAACAACCATACATTATACTAATACCACTATAGAATAAAAATCATTGAGACCAGTCGACTTTCATTTGTCATGTGATTCATATAATATAATGCAAAGGATCATATATATATATATAACCATGTCAAAAGCATATGTTACGATGTAAATTCAAGTGACCATGCCATACATACGTGCAATATCAATAGTGAAAAATTCCATTAGAGCATTGTCATATAGAGAAGAGAGCACAAGATATAGAGTGAGAACATATGACAGAGAGCGGCATACTTGTTTCTTTTGAGAGAGATCATCATGTGAGAGTAGCCCTATGAGAGAGCAAACCAATGAACCTCAAATCCACAGAACTAAATTGTAGAGAGAGAAAGAGATGATTCTCATATATCGTCCAATACGAATACACAATGGAATTTTATTTATAGAAAACAAATAGGAGTCAAAGAATAAGCCGACATAATCAATTTAAAATTCAAATTTTCAATTTTCCCTCCAATAGAAGTTAACTTGAAGAGAAATAAAATTCCTTTTTTAATAAGTTTCTTATTGTAATAATAATTCCTTTGCTTAACCAAATGAGAGAAGGAGTTCTAGGGAATTTCTCCCTAGCTAGCAAGTTTAAAAATTCTCCCTCATTGGTTGTCACTAAAGCCCTATGGGTGTAGAAAAGCTAGTGATAAGGTGTATTGTTAATGAAATCATTGTGTAAAGGTCAATATTTTAAACCATTATTAACCTTTGTCCACGGTAGGGGAAATCATGGGCACCTAGTGGTTATAATGGTAGTGGTCATGATAGTCATTTCTTATAAAAACATGGGTGGTAGGTGCGGTGAGGTGGTCATTTTCCCTAAAGGACAAATTGAATTATCCTATTCTTGGATTCTAGGGTGTGCCTTGAATATAAAGTAGAGGCCTATGCAACTTTCCAGAGACTTCAATAGGTCATCTCTCTTAGTATGAACAAAATAATTATTGTAAGAGATTCCTAAATCATAATTCAAAATCTCTACTAAATCATAATTCAACATATATATATTGTGTTGGTGCCATACATGTTACGATGTAAATTCAAGTGACCATGCCATACATATGTGCACTATCAAGAGAGAAAAAGTCCATTAGATCATTTTCATATAGAGAACAGAGAGCACGAGATATAGAGTGAGAACATATGACGGAGAGCAGGATACTTGTTGCTTTTGAGAGAGATCCTCATGTGAGAGTAGCCCTATGAGAGAGCAAACCAATGAACCTCAAAGCCATGGAACTAAATCATAGAGAGATAGAGAGAGAGAGAGAGAGAGATGATTCTCAAATATTTTCCAATACGAATACACGATGGAATTTTATTTATAGACAACAAATAGGAGTCAAAGAATAAGCCGACATAATCAATTTAAAATTCAAATTTTCAATTTTCCCTCTAATAGAAGTTGACTTGAAGAATAAAATTCATTTTATTATAAGTGTTTTATTTTAATAATAACTCCTTTGCTTAACCAAATGAGAAAAGGAGTTATAGGAATTTCTCCCTAGCTAGCAAGCTAAAAACTCCTTATTAATAAGCTAAAGCCCTATGGGTGTAGAAAAGATAGTGATAAGGTGTATTGTTAAGGAAATCATTGTGTAAGGTCAATAGTTCAAACCATGATTAACTTGTGTCCACAATAGGGGAAATCATGGGCACCTAGTGGTTATAATGGTAGTGGTCATGATAGTCATTTCTTATACGTCAACATGGGTAGTAGGTGCGGATAATGGTCATTTTCCCCAAAGGACAAATTGAATTATCCTATTCTTGGATTCTAGGGTGTGCCTTGAATATAAAGTAGAGGCCTATGTAGTTTTCCAAAGACTTCAATAGGTCATCTCTCTTAGTATGAACAAAATAATTATTGTAGGATATTCCTAGATCATAATTCAACATCTCTATGATCCAGGTGGATATTGGTGGTCACCCGCCTATTCCACTTGGGGCTCCATCATTGTCTATTTCAGTTTTTCAGTTTCGGCACAGTTTACTATTTTTAGCAGTTTTTCGGGTCCTAAACTTCCGGAGCCGTTTTGAGGCCCTAAACGACGTTTTTTGGAAAAACGGAGGGCAACATGGGTCCATGGACCAATGTTGCCCGTTCCAAATTTGTAGTCCTCGGATAGATCTTTCTAACGAGGTATGGTACGCGTCAAACGGAGATCGTATGCCAAAGTTACGCCCCTGGGAAGTTGAAACACCAATTTACCCAAACTGGGCCCATAGTTTTGGCGCTTCATCTCCTAGGGTTAGGGTTTTGGCTGTTTAGGATTTCCCATTGTTTCTAAATGATAAATAGGCCCTCGAGCCTCATTGTAACACAGTTCAGAGGCCTGTAGCCGCCACATCTCTTCTCAGAGATAGCTACCAGCGCCCTAGCTAGTTTTATTTCCATTCTCTCTGTAAGCAAATTTCAGTTCTTTGATATTAATGAAATGAAGTGTTATTTCCGCTGCATCTCTGTATTTATGGTTATGTGTTTATTCTGTTGCGTTCCTGCATAAATCCGGATCAGTGGTATCAGAGGGGTCTGCTTTTTCTCGATCCTTCTTTGCATGTCCCCAACGAGGTCGGGGTATAAGGAGCTAAGGCTCGATCTGGTGGAACCTTTGCAAGATCAGCCTCGCAAACCTCGACGGACGCCCATGGGGGACGAAAAGAAAGATGAGGGAGCAGGAGATCCTATCAAAATATTGCTCGAGGAGGCCCTCGAAAGACAAAGGAACATGATGATGGATAACTTTGCTCAGATCCTTCAACGGCTACCCACCGGCGGCGCATCTGCATCCAGCAGCCACTCTAGAGGCGCGACTCCTTTTAAGGTACAAGTAAATTTTGACATTCCCATATTTGAGGGTCAAATAGACGCAGATGCCGTAGATAGATGGTTGAATCTGTTAGAAGGATATTTCTCGGTTCATGACTTTTCCGACCGGGAGAAGATTATTTTTGCACTCCTCAAAGCTACCCCCCATGTTAAGGACTGGTGGGAAACCTACTGTGAGAACAAGGACCAGACAGAATCCTCTCTGTTCTCGGCCGTATCAACTTGGAATTCTTTCCGAGTCGCCGTCAAGGAACAGTACTATCCCGTGGGGAGCTATGAGGACAAGTACATACAATGGACCACGCTGCGACAACAAAGGGATCAAGATGTGCACGAGCTGACGAATCTGTTCCATACCATGCGCACAAAGTTGGGTATCAAAGATTCAGAGAAACATTTGGTGCTAAAGTATCGCAGCTGTCTGCACAGATACATTCAGGAGGAAATGGAGTTCCTCGACATCTCCTCGCTTGGTACGGCATACCGGTATGCTGCCAAGATTGAGCAGAAATTCAAGCAAAAGAAGCGAGACTTTGGATCTGCGAATCAAAAGCAAGGGAAAGGTGCTTCCAAACCGCAGAACAAAGGACCGAGCCAAGGCATGGCGGCTAAAGACAACTCATCGAAGCCACAAGAAAAGAACAGCACCGCAAAGCCAAAGAAGGACACGGAAAGTGGTGTGAGTTCCATAAGAGCTCCACTCACAACACAAGTGAGTGTCGGGCCAAGCAGTCGCTAGTGGCCGAGATGAGGGCTTCTGAGTCAGATGCATGCTCCGACTCCGAATCAGAACCTGAAAAGGGGAATGAAAAAGGGAAACAGATTATTGATGCGGAGCCCAACACCATTGTTGCCACTACAAAGGTCCAGAAGGAGGAACCGGAAGATCCAGAGGAGGAGGAACGTCTCTTCCACTCCCAGATGTGGGTAAAGGGCTCCCCTGTACAGCTCATTGTCGACAATGGGAGCCAAAAGAACCTCATTTCAGCAGACGCCGTGAAGCGGTTGGGCTTGCCGACCACAGCTCACCCACATCCATACACCATCGGGTGGCTTCACCAAGGACGAGATCTCCGCGTCAGCCAGCAGTGCCGCCTTTCCTATAGCATCAAGCCCTTCACGGATGAGGTATTATGTGACGTTGCTCCTATTGATGTTTCTGATGTATTATTAGGACAACCATACTTGTGGAAGCGTCATGCCGTGTATGAGTCTCGGCCTCGTGCTGTTATTGTTACTTTGGGAAATAAGTTGTACAGGATACCAGAGGTACCACCTCCTGCTGCTATCTCTTTGGTTACTGCAAAACAATGCAGTAAGCTCATTTCCCAAACCAGGAAATTCGTTTTCCCGATGATCCGCCCCCAGGGCAAGAAGAAGACTGTGGCCACGACCTCCAGACAGGGCTCCTCTGCACAACAACAACAAATGGATAAGGTTGTGGAGGAGTACGGGGACATATTCACCTCACCCACAGGGGTTCCTCTGCACTGTCAGGTCAAGCACTCGATTGATCTGACCCCCGGTGCGCCACTACCTAATGGACCGATCTATCGGCGCTCTGTTCTGGAGAATGATGAAATCAAGAGGCAGATTCAGGAGCTGTTGCAGAAAGGTCACATCAGACCAAGTTCATCGCCCTGTGGGAGCCCGATCGTGTTGGTATAGAAGAAGGATGGGACGTGGAGACTCTGTATTGACTATCGGGCGCTGAACAAGATCACTGTCCAGAATAGGTACCCAATCCCACGGATTGATGACCTTCTGGACCAACTCAAAGGTGCAAAATGTTTCAGCAAGATCGACCTGAAGTCTGGGTATCACCAGGTACCAATTGAACCCTCCGATGTGTGGAAGACTGCCTTCAAAGCCAAGGAAGGCCTTTTCGAATGGCTGGTCATGCCTTTCGGGTTGAAGAATGCTCCCGCCACCTTCATGAGGATGATGGATGACATCTTGCGGCCATTCACCAACTCATTTGTAGTGGTGTACTTGGATGAATTCTCGCTTCACAATGATAGGAAGAGCCGATATCGAAGGATCAAAAAGCAACGTCGCCGGATCACTCTACTAGGGATATTCTATAAAGGACTTAAATTTAGTTAGCACTCTCAATATAATTTAAACATTATTGAGAGGTAAAAGGTAATACTTGTTCTTCCATGTAAACAAAGGAATAATACTAGGACTTAGTACTCATGTAATTAATGATAGGATGGGCAGTTTTCCATTCCCATAAGGCTATGATCCATAGACAATATCAATGTTGGAGGATAGCACATATGTCCCCTAGGGTGAGTGGCATGTGGAGATCCATGTGTTCCTAGTATTATTTGTAATGCAACCAAATAAAGGGTTTAAATCCCCCTTAGTGGTAACAAACTCTTCGCATGAATTGCTGGTATGATGGCATCCATCCCTCCTAGTCATGAAAAAATTTCGCAGGGCTAGTTGGTACAATGGTATTCATTTCAAGAAGAGGTGGAAATGATGGGTCAGGTGGTTGTCTTGGATTTTGGTAACAGTGAACAAGTGATTTGCATGCTTCCACCCCCTTTGGGAATCCACAAGGGCTTTCTTGTGGCCATATTAACTTCGTGGTGGTGAAGGTATGTTGAATCTATGCAATATTTGGAATCGGTAGGCTCCATGATCAGGAATGTGGCAGTTGGATACCTTAGTTGGTCTAGTAAGGTGGTGATTGTGTACATCATGGGGAGTATTTGGCACACACTTCAGTGATGTTGGTTATCACTTTAAAAAATTATTGGAATAGGGCATGCTCTCAATATATTTGGTGTTATGATTGAAATGCATGAGTGTTTTCGAGCTTTTTATCATAATGAATGTTGAAGAGTATCAATGTCTTCTTAGGCTAGACTCTAGGCATAAGAATACAACCTTATTTGTCACTCGAAATTGAATTACAATTTGGAAAAATGAGAGGTACCATAGGGATCAACAACAACATATTGAACAAGAGATTTTATCCCTTTAGGAGGAAATTCTATAATTACAACTCCAATATAATTAGTTGGCTTTGAGCTTGGCATCAACAATGGAGACCTTAGTAGAGTAAAGGGCATAACTGCAGAAGGATGACGAAGAAATTATATCATCTTGCAATCAAATTAAGGAACTCCAACATGGAATGGATCCAACCAAGATGGTCTCCTCTACCTGTGGTAATTACATTAATGTATAGATTCCCCATCCAAAATAAAATGCACTCTTTATATGGATAGAGCAAGGGCATGCTATTGGTGAAGAGTTAATTCATAGTCAAGGTTGTTTTGAGATTACATTTTATAAGATCTTAAGACTGTATTAAAATATATATACCCATAGAAGAGACAATTTAGTAATCCTTATTCATGCATTTTGGTTACATGACATCCTGGAAATCAAGATTGTGTAGCTATGCCTACTTCATTAAATTTGTAATCTTATTGTATTGTTGCACCCTCGAGTGCAGATTTTAATATAAGCTTATTTTCTATTCTAGTTATAAAAAAAAATCAATGTTAAGGTCACATCCAAGCCAAACGCCAAATGGGTATATCAGGCCCCATTTTTGGTTGGACAACGGATCCCCCTCCACACAATGATTTGACTATTATTGGCTATGAAGGTGTATAGACTTTACCCCTTTCTGAATTTGAACTTGTGACCTCCTAGGAGGAAAAACATGTTCATAATTAGTGTGTTTGTGAAACACATCCTCATAATCATTGTGTATGTGTGTGTGAAACACACGATCATAATAATTGTGTGTGTGTGTGCACATTGAAAAATGAAGAATAATGATCTCACACATGTATAGGTGAAGTCTAATTGTTTTACATTTTTGTGTTTTTCATTGTAATATGAGGACACAATTATTAGTGAGATCATTATTCTTTGTTTTTTGAAATGCATAAAACATATTCAAAGCCCCCAAAATCCCTTGGGGTAATCTGTATGTACAAATTTAACAACTCATACTCATTATTAAAACAAATTTAGGTTGGATTTCATCTTCTCTTTCTCTCCCTCCCTCACATGCGCGCACACCCTTGTTTTAATAAAATATATAATTAAAATATATTATCCACTTTTGATTCTTCATTAATTAGAGTATAAATCATAAATTTTGATGGGATTTGTTGTGGATTGCATCACATGGTCTTCCCTAACGCATTTGTCAATTACAATATATTTTAATTAAATTCTATTATTTAAATCAATTTTGGTGGTTGGATTTAAATTTTGGAGTATGTGTGCGGTGGGATTAATTATAAATTCTAAGAGGGCTAAATTAGGACTGATATTTTGGAAACTTAAATCACAAATACAATGATTTTTCTATCTTAATGCTATGAAAAATAAATCATAAGATAAACACATCAATAATAGAATATAAGATATACCCAAGAAACCCCAACTCTTGGGAAAAGCTACAACGTTGTGTGTGTTTTATTATTGTTTTACAATAAATAATTTATTCTAAGAATTACAACAAGGGAGAAACTTCCCAATTTATCACAAGTAAAATACTCATCTAGTCTCCAGCTAAATCAATTCCATTCTTATGTAATAGATCTACCAACCTCCTATGCAAATCAGCAATTGACCCACATGTGTGAGCTCACTTCCTCTCTCTACACGTGCAAATAGACCTTTGCATTGGGCTGTGAAAGCTCAACCCTCACTCAATTTCTTCTGCTAAGATACTGATTCTTGTGATCTGTTGAAACCCTCACTCTTCCTTTGCTAATCTCTCACATCTACATATGCTCAACTACCTTACCACCAATTTGATCTATCCCCTCTTATAATTTCAACCTCAACCATCATTTTCAACGACTGAGATTTAATCGTGATAAATGGTCGATATTAAATCATAAGATAACTTAGGAACTTTTACTTTTTCCTAAAGTGGTGTTATTATGTGTTCTTCTACTAATATTAGCACTTATACAAGCATAACACTTCTTCTCTACTCTAATCAACACTCCCTCTTAGCCTAGGAAGGTGTTCTGCACTACACCCAACTTCTCTCTAAGGTAAACAAATATGGTCCCTGTCAACACCTTGGTTAGAATGTTTGTTGTCTACTCCTCTGTTTTTATGTACTAGAGTGAAACTACACCTCTCTGAATAATATCTCCAATGTGGTGATAACATATGTCAATGTTCTTAGAGCAATCATGAAACATTATATTTTCAAATATCTTGCTATAGCTATGATTTTCACTATGTATCATTGTGGGCTCCAACTTTGTCCTAAACAAGCCCAAGAGAAGCTTCCACAACCAAATAGCTTCGCACCCTCCCAAATTAGCAGTCATGTACTTAGCCTCGGCTAAGCTCAATGTGATTGATCTTTGCTTCCTGCTAAACCAAGAAACAATTTTTGATCCAACACTGAATATGCAACCCAATGTGCTCTTCATGTATGTGGAACTCCCTACCCAATCTGTATCAGTGAATCCCTCAAGCTTCAACCCATCATCATGTTTATACCATAATCCATGATCTATCCCCCCCCCCTTAAATATCCTAACATGTTCTTAGAAACAACCTAATGCACTTTGGTAGGTTCGACAAAAGACTAGCTCAACGAGTTAACTGCAAAAACATATATCTAGCTGCTTGTTCAAAAAATCCATGTTAATATAGGTTGTCATTGATGTAAATATGGCAATAGGATGCTAGATGATTATCGAAGACTACATGAAGACATACATCACTACGGCACGGTAACCTTATGATGAAGGGAGTTATGATGAAGAATCAAAGAAGCCCAAGACACTCTGCCCTACCCCCATTTCTGCACCAATACATGACCAGTCACATTGAAAATTATTTTTCACTACCTTGAAGGAAAAATTTCTCTATCAAACCTTCACCATCATCTAGAGCATAATTTTCCCTTTCCAATGAGCTATTACTTGGCCCGAAACTCCAAGTATTCTAGGAGAAATTATTTTTTGAATATTATATATCCTATTTTTTAAAATATAGCCGACCTATACCCTATCCCTAACGTCAGCCTTCCTCCAAGGGCCACGTCCCCTCATTTCACATCATAATGCATATAAATAAGACCTCAGATCTCATTTCTTTTCAAGGCAATTCGGTGAAAATCCACAGCACAGAAGATCACAGTTCACAACTCGTGAACTTAAAGACACCGAAGAGAAGGAGCCAAGGAAAAAGGGTTACGGGTGGTTCCAGAAACTTTGATTTGGGAATAATCTTGATTTTTGGACTTCTATCACAGCACCTTGATTTAGTATCACACAACCTTCGGACCAACACAAGGATATAAGGTCTTGCAACTTTCAAAAGAGATCCTTGTGATAGGTAGCTACAGCTTGGACTATCCCACACTTAATCACAGAACTCGGACACCTTTAGCACCTCAGAATTCTGTCACAGTTGGGAACTCAGTCACTTACAACAGATCTGCAGTATATTCTCTGTGGACAGGTTCAGTATCTTTGTGCCTCGGAACAACACACAGCTCAAGATTTCGGCTATTTTTGTAGACACCTTCAGTTCAAGCTACATTTATCACCACAGGCATCACAAAGCCACAGATTATTAATATACCCTCGGACCTGGTATAGTGGCTTGATTGGAGTTAAGTTTGGTGCAAAATTATCGTCTTAAAACTCGGTATAGCAGTCTCAATGAAGCTTTTGATCTGTGGAGTGTTTACACCTTTAGGACTCTACATGTTGCAGCCTCAGACCTGTGTGATGTATAAGAAGATTTGGAAGTTGGGATAGTGATGAACTCGATGGCATAACTCTGAACAGTGAAGTAACAATCAATGAGGCATTAAGTGTTATGAAGCTATAGGACATGTGAAGCGTTGAACAGTGCAGAACCTTGTGAAGATATTTAAGTAACCAAGTAAGTACATTACTCATTTTATCAAGACTAAAGGATTGGTGTCCTAGAGGTTGGAGCCTCTAAAATTCAAGGTTGGTGCCTTGAGAAGATAGGGTTGGAGCCACATCAAAGTCCAAGTTGGTGCTTGGAAAACACGTTAGTACCCGTTTCATTAAAAGGGTTGGTGCCCTTCTCTCATCTATTATATACTACTATTAAAAAGGGATTGAAATTCTCTTTAATTCTTAATATCATTATTATATATATCTCTTTGTCTTTAATTGTGAAGAATCTAACTAGAAATAATTAAAAATTGAAAAGAAATATTGATTCACCCCCCTCTCAGTATTTCCAACAATCCATGTGACCCAATCATCAGCCAGTAAAATGTGGGATCTACTCACTTTGATCTAGATGCATCTACCTTCCTCCATTTTATGACTAGAGACGTGGTCATGGGTCTACAATACTGCATGTGAAATCTCCTCAGAATTTGCAGATCATACTTTCCCTACCCCACGAAGATCTCTCCATCACTATGTAAAACCTTAAGCCCAAGGAAATAGTACATTAGCCCCATGTCCTTCATATCAAACTCACAAAATTTCTCTTCCACTCATGTATTAGCTTGTATGTTCCTGTTGAAATCAGATTGTCCACATATAACAACAAAATAAGTTTCTCACCTCCAACAACAGTGTAGTAGAGGTTGGGTCGCTTCACTCTTGGTGTGGCCCAATCCCTAAAGGTGATTTTCTATTTGGGCATACCATGCTTGTAGAGACTGCTTGAGCCCATAAAATATCTCTTGAGTCTACACATGTGTGTCTCTTTGTTGCATGTCTCAAATCCATTCGACTGCTCAGTGCAAATACTCTCCACAACAACCTCATTGAGGAAGGTTGTATTCATGTCCATCTGGTGGATATTCCACCCCACCTATTTTGCAATAGATGTAACTACCTAGACATGTGAATACTTGGAAATTAAGGAAAATTTCTCGTCATAGTCAACTCCCTTTATCTATAAAAACCCCTTTGCCACAAATTGTTACTTATACTTCTTAATATTCCCAATGAACTCCATGCTTAAACTTGTAGACCCAACAATATCCTACCATGTATTTTCCCTCTAGCCTTGGCACAACCTCCCAAACATCATTCTTAATGATGGAGGCATAATCCTCCACCATGGCATCTCTCTGTACTTACTGAGTGGTTGCCTCCTAATAATTGGAAGGCTCAAGATCCAATACTCTGCCATAAGTGCCACATATCCTGTGTACATTTGTGGTTGTCTACTTTTTCAAACTAATGTACTTGGATCCCAACTTGCTCATGTGTCTCCTTAATCAGTTGATATGCCAATTTCACTCTACTTCTCCTTATGCTGGGAGTTTTTGCATGAATGGGATCCACTCGCTCTTCCACCTGCATTTCCTTATCTTCCTCATCCTGCCCACGCACAACTGTGGTCTATGGTACTGGATGAGATTTCTGCTTTAGAGCCTATTTCTCCTCCTCCTACACAATATTCAACTCCTACCCTAAGTACTTTCTCAAAGCCCTATCTTCCTCAAACTTCACATCTCTCCTGATGATTGTCTTCCTACGTGCTGGAATGTTACACCCTTTACACCTTGGATGTGTCACTGTAACCAACAAAGATGCCCTTATATGTTGTGGGCTCTAGCTTCTTCATTTTCTCCTCTAGTACATGGAAATATACAAGGTTGTCAAATATGTGAAAACGAGACACATCTGGTTTCTTTCTTGTAAATGCCTCCTCAAATGTAACTCGCCCCAACACTATGTGTGGGCTCCGATTCTACAATAATATTTTTGTATTGCATGCCTCATCACAAAGTAACTTGGGTAGACCTTTATCATGCAACATGCTTTGGTTTCTCTAACTATGCCCATTTTCTTGCACACTTCCACCCTGTTCTGTTGAGGATTATATGGTGTGGTCAGCTCCCTCCTAATTCCCTCCTTCACACACAACTCCTTAAATATGTTCGAGGTGTACTCCTCACTGTTGTTCGACCTCAATGCCTCGATCTTCCTTCCATTTTTATTCTCACTCAAGGCCTTAAACTCCATAAACTTTGAGAAGAACACATCCTTCTTCATCATGAAAAATATCCAGGTCTTCCTTGAGGGATCATCTATGAAGGTGACATAGTACTTGTACCCACTAAGGGATATTGTAGAGGAAGGACCACTTACATTTGAATGAACAAGGTCCAATATACCCTCGGACCTATTGTCTTTATTGGGAAACGATAACTTGGAATACCTTCCAAGTGTGCAACCCTTGCACACCTCATGTTGATCCACGTTGCAATGTAGTAGCTTTGTCACTATCTCCCTAATAATCTTCAATACTCCATGTTGTAGATGCACCATGTGTCTATGTCATAACTCTCCAAGCTAGTTTCTCGAGTCACGACCTCCTCTGCTAGTCAAACGGTTGTGCCCATCTCAAACTATAGTTTGTATAGGCTCTTGTGCCTAACCCCAATCTACTTTTCCACCTTGGAGTTTGAGGGTTTTATAAAAACCATACCCTATCTGAAGGTCACCTCGTACCCCTTATTCTCAAATGTTGAAATTGAAACACGATTCTTCTTGAGCCCAAGTGCGTAAACAACATTTGTGAGATATAGAGGGTTTCTAGACTCCCTCTCAAAATGAATTGTACCACTACCATTGACCCAGTACTTCCCATCATCTCCTATATCAATATTAAATTGCATGTACTTATCTAATAGTTTGATTAAATACTTCTTGTTTCCTGTCATTTGAAAAGACGCACCATTTTCTGCAAACAATAAAATAGTGGCCAATGAGCTTTCCATACAGGCAATGAATGGGACCTCCTCAAAATGAATGGAAATCTCATTTATCTCTATAAAGGCTTCTAATTGGTCTTTTTTGGACTATTTACTCATGTTGGGACATTTAATAACTTAATGCCAAGCTGGTGCCATAAAAACACACTTGATATTGCTAACATCCTTTTTCTTATTCTCTCCCTTATAATGTGGCTCACCACCACCAACACTTTTTTTACCCTTGGACTTAGTCCCTTTATTGGCTAGAATGGATTTTTTTTCATCTTCCTCACTTTTAACATGAGATCTAGCTTGAGCTTGTCCGTGAATCTCCTCTAGGATGCAGTCACCCTTTAAATGTTCCCAATATAGAAAGTTTTCTTGGGCACATATCCCATTTGTGAAGGCTCTCCATGACTTGGTGAAACCCAGTAGAGTGAAATTTACCAGATCCCTATCGGGAACTATCTCACCCACATCGGCCAACACTTCCTTTACCTTGAAAAACTTGGTCAGGTAAAAAAACACCGAATATGACTAGGAAATTATAATGCTCTTCAACTTACCCTTAACCACTAGGTTTCTATCCTCACTCAATCCATGACCGAGACCAATGATGGCAGTCCACATTTCTTTGGATTTATTCTTCCCATTTAAGTAAGGGATAATGTGGTATTTGACTCCCTCCAAGATAATCCTTCTTGCTTTGGCATCCATCTTGTTATGTTGATCCAATTACTAAGGACATATCAACAAAATACCAAACCCATTATTCCTCCAACACCATTTCTATCTTTTCACGCCATGAATAGAAGTTGGACACATTCTCCAATTGTTTTCAAATTTGAGACCCTAATATGTCATACTTCCAAATCGAACAATTGAATACAAATAATGTTGGTAGATCAATGTGCACTGCTCGGAACCCTAACAAATTGATCTCATAATGTGCTCCCTCTTAATTGTAGAATCTACTCCTGAAGATAAAATTTGTGCTTGTTCTTCAATCATAAACTGAGTTGTAATACCATGTTAGATTTCCTTAAAACCCAGTAAATTGATTTGCAATTTCTAAGTGTAAAAACACATAAATATAAACAATTGATATTATGGAATATTAAATAAAAAATAATGTGATTTTTCTAACTTAATATGCACAACATAAAATAAAACAGAAGACAAACACATTAACCACAGAGCACAAGAGATACCCAGGAAACCCCAACTCCGAGGAAAACCTACAACACTATATGTATTTTATTATTCTTCTATAGCAAAATATTTTCCTCTAAGAGTTACAATAAGAGAGAAACTTCCTAGTTTATAACAAGTAAAATACTCATCCAATCTTGAGCTAAATCGATTCCCTTCCTATGCACTAAATCTGTGAACCTCCTTTGCAGATCAACAATCTGACCCACATGTGTGAGTGCAATTTCTCTCTCATAGATGCACGTGAAAATAGACCTCTATGCTGGATTGTGAAGGCTCGACCCTCACTCGATTTATTTTTCTTGAATATTGAATCTTGTGATTTATCGAAACCCTCGCTCTTCCTTTGTTGATCTCTCTACTTGTGCTCAACTAACTTGCCACCAACTTGTTTTATCTCCTCTTATAATTTCGACCTCAACCTAATCTCCTTTTCAACGACTATGAGTAAATCACGATCATTGGTTGAGTTTAAACAAGAAGTTAACTTGTGAACTTTTACTTTTTCCTAAGGTTAACTTTAGAAAATAATTATATAAATTAATATTCTACTAAACTGGAAATCTTCTATATTCTTCTCCTATTCTTAGCACTTATCCAGGCAGAACACTTCTTCTCTACTCCAATTAACATGGAAGAAGGGCAAGCATTTTGGAGATGATGTGGTTGTTGATATATCCTGTAGTGGAAAGTTGTGTTTTCTTAGTTCACCAACTACGAATAAACTTAGCCATGTCAATCGATGAGGATTTGGTTAGGAAACCTTTTGGTAAGATCAATTTCAACACATGCAGACAAAGGTTATAATACACCTCTCAAGGTTTCCTATTTATATATTAATAAAAATACTGAGTGTGCTACCCACCCCAATTAAGATATTTGGGTTTATTAAAGGAATGGCCATATCGAGAAATCTTACCCAATTGAAGTGGCCATAGTTGTCATGGATAAAGGGTTAAATTCAGGAAACAATGGTTGAAAGGAGAGCCCGACGTGGACCTAAAACCAAAATCCTTGATAAAAAACCTTTTGACGACCCTCTATATTTTTGAAATATACCACAAAGAAACCCTTTGAACAAAAAAGTAGTCCCATATTTTGGGACTAGGTATGATTCACCATTCTTGAAGAGCATATGTTAATGGCCAAATCCTATTATAATGACAGATAATGGCATGTCGCTCATATCTTGTGCAATAAATGACATATTGGGGTGATCCACCCAAGTAGTTGGAAAATATTCTACATGTTCCACAATGAAGACTAGCCTTGAGATATCTTTGGGAGTCAGTTTTGAGAGTCGTGCCTTTAGGGAATCCTTGAAGGGTCAATACTAAGATGAAGAGGGCACATCCTTTCCTTTGGATCCACCATTTAGTCTTGAAACAATGAAGATTAAAGCATACTTTTTATATATCATAATCTTCGAGTGAGTCCCTTTCTTTAAGTTTCCTACCTCTATGTAGTAGTTGCATAAAGATGGAAGGGATTTTTATATGATCTTGAATTCTGGTTGCAAGTGTAAAAGATCAATGACTTTCACGTGCATACAAAAGGTGCCTCCTGATATTGGCCTCACAAAGATTGAAAATTTCTAGAGATTAAGTTAAAACAAAATATATTAGTTTTATGGTAAAATGTTGGCTATAGAAAAATACGTTTAATTAACACATATCATATATGAAAAGGATAATATATATAACTAATGAATATAAGACATTAAATGGAAAATTGTTAAATTGACAAGAATTTATAACACTATTAGTCAATGTGGCTCAAACAGAGTATACAATGTTAAACAAAGAGAAAAAAATTCCATTCGATTCAAATTCTTACAAAAATTATATATGAAAGAACTGTTGAACAACATATAGGGTCGAAATATAGACCCCAATATAAATAACATCCAAAATTGATGTTATATCTAAACACAAATAGGCATTGAGGGCCTGAATATTACATTTTTCCAAAGAACCGGGAGTAATAAAATATTAACACATTCATAATTTTATAAACAATTATGTAACCGACCTCTCTCAACGAAGTCACAATCACAGGAGCTAGGTACATTAGGTTTCGTCCTGCTAAAATAATTGAATGCCATGTGAGTTGAAGTAGAACGATGCTTGAATTGGAAAAATCGAAAGAAAAATGTGTTATGTACCCCAACAAGGTGTTAAACAATTGCCTCTAAAGAACAAAAAGGAATATAATACCATTAATTGATATTAAATCCTTATAGAAAGTGTAAGTGAAAAACAATAATGAGAAAGATAAATTTTATGAAGGTTTGTAATTACCTTGAAATAGTGATAGACTTCATTATCAAATAAATTTATTACTGGTATAAAGGAAGTGAATTCCTAATTTCAACAAAGAGGATAACTATATATGAAGGTCATAACATGAAAAAAATTGTAGACCACGCAACTACGTAATCACAATAAATAAAAAGAAGAATAACCACATTAATAAGACACAGAGAGACAAAAAAAAATTAATTTGTATGAAGAAACACTTTAAACTAATGTGTGTATTTCTACATTGAAAACAAAATAGAACATTCATGTTTTTCAATACATAATTGGGCACATATACGTTTAGTCGAGTGGATAAACTCTAACCAGTATTACTCCGATAATATTTACCTTATAAAATAACAAATATATATACATAAATATATCAATGAAATAATAGCCAACTACAAAGAATACGGTTAGAGCTTGTTTGTGATTAGAATGCACTTAGGGTTGAGGAAAAATGCTAAACCCTGATGAGAATTCGACTAAATACAGTTTGTTCAAACCCTAAGACTAAACGAAATCAAAGAATCAAACCAGAGGAAAACATAGATGGGATTATAATGAAAATGGTATTTAACAAAAGTAAGGGCGATATAGGGTTTGAAATGCAATGGTTGAAATAAACACAGAGTAACCCTACATAAATTACGTGTAAATAGAGTCGTCATTTAATTGAAATATTAAAGAACAAAGTCCCCAAAACCTTGCTGGTTTATTCAACAGAAAATATGTTCGAGAGGGGGAGTCTCCAAACAGGTTCTGAAGCATCAATTATTAGAAACCCAAATTTATAACTGAGAAGTTATACAAGAAAATGGTTCAAAGGCAAAAAGAATTGCTTCACATTGCAATTATGAACGCTATAAAAACTCTTATAGTCGGAGGCCCAATGTTCTGAGGTAAACCCTCATTGAAAAATGTTGTAAAATTAGTATTAAATAACTTAACAATGACGAGACACGTCAAAATTAGTCCACAATGAGAGTAAATGCTAACAAATTTAATCTAAGAACAGTTTCTGTACAAACAAACTTGTATAGAAGAGACTGAAAATACATTTGGTGTAGATCGTAGAATTGAAGCGAAATATAACCGGTCTTCTGAAGTTCTTAATAACACGATGAATGGCGGAAATACAAATCAGAGTTGCAGAGTAGTGAACTTCCAAAGCGCCATAAGAGAAATGAATGAACAAATAAATTTGTCGAAATAGTCATTGTAACACAATGAAACCCTAAAAATCATAAATATATTTGATTTGATAGATCATATTTCAATCGTAGATTCAATAGGTCGAAAGGTCACGAAAGTGCCATAAATCAACACATGTACGAACAGAAGAAGCTAGAGAATGCTTCACAAAGAACGTATAAACTATAACAAATTATGACACCAAGAACAAATAAATAATATACCACATTCAAATGTTGAGTTTGAATGGCACACATTGATATAAATCCATACAAAGGGTTTAATAACAAAGTGATGTGCATGTATAGTATGTGCAATATAGTTGATGTATGTTATGTCCTCTTGTGATTTTAAGATATGAATTTTATATTTAGGGATTTAAGCAATGTTGATGATTACATGTTTGTAACCCTAGTAATGGTAATAGAGCAAAATATATATAAACTGTATGTTGGTGAACAATGATCCAACATATTTTTATATAATCGACCCAAACATTTATAAAACATCATATATTATCAAAAGTGATCAAAAGTCTAATAGACAAGTGCAAAATGATCTAAAATATTTTTATATAATCGACTCAAACATTTATAAAACATCATATATTATTAAAAGTTTAATAGACAAGTGCAAAACATCATATATTATCAAAAGTGATCAAAAGTCTAATAGACAAGTGCAAAATGATCTAAAATATTTTTATATAATCGACTCAAACATTTATAAAACATCATATATTATTAAAAGTCTAATAGACAAGTGCAAAATGAGTTTAAAGGTGGTAGATTAAACTCAACAAAAATACTAAGATAAGTACATGTCAGTAAAAAGGGGTGGTAGATTAAACTCAACAAAAATACTAAGATAAGTACATGTCAGTAAAAAGGGAATTTTTCTTGGTAAGGATTATCATTATGTTAAAATGAAACTCGTAATGAAAAAGAGTTTATGGAATTCGATCAAGAGGATAATATAGGAATTTTAAAGAAAGGGTGTTACGCGTTGATAGCAATTTAGTATCAGGAAGATTTTTGTTATCTATTTTAGAAAGAAGTATATAAATAGATTAATAAAGTGGAAATTTCCTTAGAGAAAATGAGTACAAGATAAATAAATGTGTGCCTTTATATACTTAAATGTTTTGTTAAAAAAAATGGTTAGAAGAGGTTCATTACAAGTGGTATCAGAATTGTATGTTACAAAATTGGGCCTTTTATAGGTCCACAAATTAAAATATTATTTTATTTATGTCATTATTGAATTATTAAAGGATTGTTAGAAAAATATGAAGTATGGTTGAAGAACACAGTGGGAAAACTTCCATCGGATCAACTAGAGGAGGTGAGGAACCTGATACTAAGATTGGGATGATGTGTGGAGGAACCAGTAATGCAAAAATCCAAGAATCTGAGTTGTTACAAGCGTGCGTAGCTTGAAGGAAAACTTAGGTAACATAAAGGAAAATCAAGAAATAATGTCCAGATAAAAAGAAGAAAATCAGGAATTAATGGTTATGTATTGAGAAAATTGGAAGAAGATGGAGCCAATAAGAAAACAATAGAAACTGATCAGAAGAGAACTAGGAGTGAGTCAACAAACACAATAGATTCCATAACTTCTAGTGGAAGTAAGTTTCATGAGTTTTATGAGGAATAAGAACACAAATCTGAAAGTAGTACCTTCACATCTAGGAAGAAGAGGACAACATCTCAACTGCAAGGGGAGTTTAAAAGTATTAGGCCTGTAAATTTTGATGGTGAATCTGAGGAAGGAGAAAAAGCATGGATTCTTAATATGTCCAAATGCTTTGAGTTCTACAATTATCCAAGTAATTTGAAGACAATATTGGCAACTTACCAATTGATTGGTAAGTCAAACTCAAGGTGGGAGGAGATCAAATTTGTTAAAAGAATCAAAAGTAAATATCTAACTTGGAAACTCTTTAGAAAATAATTTTAAAATAAAAATATAACTGAAAGGTGTTTCAATGAAAAAGCTAGAGATTTTCATGAGTTATGATTGGGATAGTATACCATGGATGAGTTTTTTAATGAATTAACAAGTTTTCTAAGATATGTACCTTACCTAAAGGAGGAAAAGGCCAAAATACAAAGTTTCATTAGTTGTTTTCCTTTTCATTATAAGGAAAGGATTGAGTTTGATAATCTAAAGAACATGGATGAGATTATAAGGAAGGTGAAGTTGTGTTTTAATCAAAACCAGAAGAAAGGTGACAACCCAAAGAGTTATATGACCAAGAAACGTGAGAAATTCAACATTAAGAAGAAAGGGTTTAAGAAACCAGCGTTTTCAAACACTTTCAAAAGTAATGAAGGAGGGAATTATAACAGAAGTGTGAACCAACCACGAAATTTGGGACAAAAAAGTTGACAAAGGCTTGGAGTAGGAAATAAAAAATTTGCAGGAGTAACCAGACCACCAATTAAATGTTAGGGTTGCATAGAAAATCACTTGTGAGAGACTGTACACAAAACCCAACAAATAAAATGGGTATAGTAAATAACCTGCAAGAAGCTTGAATAGTTAATGACATTGGCTGAAATATTTTCAGGATCAGTACAACATTAGATGGAAGACAAGAAGACCACGAGTCCATAATGTTAGAAATACAAGGTAAAATTTTTGAACAAAATGTTCCTTTATTAATAGACCTTGTATCTACCATAAGTGCGAACTTAGAAAGGAAAAATAAATCAAACCTTGGCTAGTACAACTGGCCATATGAACAAAAAAGAAAGTAACACAATTAAGAAAAAATTGTTTATTAAACTTGAGCGGAATGAACACTCAACTGACTTTGAATGTTTTACCTTTGGGGTCCTATGATGTGTTAATTGGGATGGACTGGTTAGAGTCTCATAAAGTAATTTTAAATTGTCTTGAAAATTCTTTCACATGTGTTAATGATGATGGAAAACGCTGCATAGTTAAAGGGGTTCCATGAGATTTTTTTGTGAGGCATATTTATGCCTTGCAACTGAAGAAGTGTGCTCACAAAGGCTATTAAATGTTTGTTTTCTAAGTTAAGGATTTAGATGAAAACGAACAAAAATCATCTTTGCAAGACTACCCTGTTTTGGAGATGTATTTCCTGACGAAATGTCAGGATTCCCTCCAAGGAGAGATATAGATTTCACTATTAATCTCATTCTTGGAGCAATTCCAATGTCCAAAGGTCTATATAGGATGAGCATCCTTGAATTAATGGATTTGAAGATTCAATTGCAAGAACTACTAGATAAGAGATACATAAGGCCAAGTGTGTCTCCCTAGGGTGCACCAATTGTATTTTTCAAAAATAAATATGGGACAATGAGGCTTTGTATTAACTATGGGAAGCTAAATAAAATGACCATGAAAAACAAATATCCCTTACCCTAGATTGATGACTTGTTTAAACAATTCCAAGGAGCATAAATATTTTCAAAAAATTATCTAAGGTTAGAATATAATCAAATAAGGATCAAGGATGAAGATAAACGTAAAACAACATTCAAAACAAGAAATTGACACTATGAATTTGTAGTATTTCCATTTGGACTCACTAATGCACCAACAACTTTCATGTGCTCGATGAATAGTGTGTTGAGTCATTTTCTTGACAAATTTGTCATTGTATTCATAAATGATATTTTGGTTCACTCTAAGAGTAAGGAAGAACATGATCAATGCTTGCAAATTGTTCTTCAAACACTTCAAGAAAATGAGCTATACGCTAAGTTCAACCAATGCTCATTATACCAAGAGCGAATTTAGTATTTGGGACATGTAATGTCTAAGAAAGGGATTGTTGTGGATCTAGAAAAGATTAAAGCTATTACTGAGTGGAAAATACCCAAAGATGTAGTTGGTGTCGGGTCATTTATAGGAATTACATGTTACTACAGAAGATTTGTAGAGGGTTTTTCTAAATTGGCCTATCATATTACTTGTTTACAAACAAAAGGAACGAATTTTTGAATGGATTCATAAGTGCCAAAATAGTTTTGAGAAGCTAGAGAAGTTGTTAACCACTGCTCCCATCCTAAAACTAGCATATCCTAATAAAGAATTTTTTGTATGCACAGATGTTTGTAAAGAAGGATTGGGAGGTGTTTTAATGCAAGAGGGTCATGTAATCAATTTTGAATCTAGAAAACTAAAGGACCATGAAAATAACTATGGTACACATGACTTTGAATTGGAATCCATAATACATGATGTTATCACTCAGAAAAAGTGAAACATCATTTGACATAGTCTTAGAAGTTCATAGTTCATTAGGAAAATTTAATTTTTTCATATTAGCCTATCCTAAGGTCCAGACCCACCCCCATTCAAGTCATATCATGTCCCATCAGTCATCATTTTCCTGACATATTTCATTTCCCAAGCTTTTGAATTCGAAAAGGTCACTTTAGCTAGTTTTTCTTGTTTTCGTAGCGAATTACACAGTAAAAAGGCAGTTTTCGCTACGAAACTGCTAATACTTTTGTAGTGAAACTACCTAGAAATAAACTAACTACACTACGAAAAGAGGTTTTTCTGTTTTTCTTTTCAAATTCGGTGCAAGGTGTCAGTCAATGATTAGAAGTGTTAGGGTGGATGTCATTCGAGTCATATAGGGTTAAATCAAGGTACAAAGGTCATGGCTGAGGTCATTATTACTATTTTTAGCATGTATGAGTCATGATTAAGCCTTGAGTTGTCATTGAAAATTTAAAACCTTTCCCAATTGAGTCTTTTGTCATTCTTCGCTTCATCTTTGCATGCTACTGAGTTCTGGAGAGTTGTTTCACCAAGCCAAGCTGGTTGCTGGAATTTTCAAAAGTTGCAGGTGTCATTGATCAAGCGAGGCAGAGAAGGTATAAAATCATCATGGCTGCAAAGAGGAAGACCAACAAAGGTGGCCACTGCCTCATATATGAGCCATCAGACATTAATTTTATTAATGAAGACCCAACTGCCTTGGAATTTTTCAGAAGAAGAGGGTGTTTGTTGTTTTTCCAAAGATTGCAAGGGTGCCATGTGCAGGTTTCTAAGGAGTTTGCTATCACTTTCAATGGGACAACTTCAAAGGTGGGAATGTTGAACCTCATTGTAACACCAGAGACCATTGCAGCAGCAACAGGAATCCCTAGAGGAGGAGAACAATGGTTCAAAGGTTTAAATTTCACCATGCAGGACTGTAAGGAATTTATCAAGCCAGAGCATAGTGAGATTGATCTCACAAATGCCATCCCAAGGAGCTACATGAAAGACAACTTCTCAAAGCTACTGCTAATCATTCAGAAGTACTTCACCTGTGAAGGTAGGTATCGTATGGTTTATTCCTACCACCTCAGGCTTCTGCCACATTTTTTTGGTAAGAGGTCTTTTGATTACCTTTTTACTTATATAGAAGCTTAGCTAAAATTTCAGACAAAGTTCAAGCTAAATCTGAAGGAAATCAAACCTCACTCTTTTATCATGGTTTAATAAAGTTGCTGGTATTAGAAGATTTAAAGATATTAGGCAGAGACTGGTCATCTTTTTTGTTCATCAGTGGTTTTGAAATAGATGCCATCACTCCTAAAAGAACTCCTAAACCTAGAGATATCCCATCACCTTCAGTGGCAAAGCAAGTTGAGCAAGTGATCATGGAGACAGATCCATTGCAGAAAGCTAACACACCCTAAGTCACACCTGCAAAACAAAATCCAACAATGAGCAAACATGGCAGCAAGAGAGTTACAAGAAGCCAAACAATGGCTAAAGGTAACTTAGAGGACATTCCACATGCTATTGATATTGAAGAAACTCCCATAGTCCAAGCTAAAGCTATAGATGAGGGACGAAAGAAGCTCAAGAAAGCCAAAACAGCTAAGAAGTTAGATTTTGCAGGTGAAGATGCAGGATTCATGTTTCAAGCTAGGAAACCAATAACAAGACATGCCAGAAAGGTCTTGGAAAGCAGTAAAGAGGCTTAGAAGGTCACTGAAATTGTCCAGCCACCGCCAAGCATCATTGACCTCTCATCACCTGCAAAAGAAGATTTGGCCATCAAGCAAAAGAAGTGCAAAGAGAAAATCATTGAAAAAACAGAGATTGAAGTCCTTAAGGAGCAGCTAAAGCTATAAAATGATGAAATACCAGTCTTAAAGAAAGAGCCAAGGAAGCACAAGGTTCAGAGGGTACAGTTTGAAAAAATGAAAGAGATTTGGGAGGATCAAGTCACAAGTGTCTCTAAGAGCTTGGATAACACAGAAAAACTTATCAAATGGACTCAGCCATTGAGAGGAGAGGTGAAACATATCAGGAAAATGAACCTGCACTTACAGTCTAAGAATAGGACTCTAAAATACCAAGTCAAAGACCTACAAGAACAACTGGAACTGATTCATGAAGAGCTAGAGAAAAAAGGTTTGAAGATGACTGTGATTGAGGATCCCATTGCTCAACTGATCATTAATGAAGAAGAAACACCACAGAGGTCCTAAGTTGAGTTTGAACATGTTTTAGAAGGTTCATGGCATGCTGAAGATCAATTTTTTATAGTTGGAGGTCACTTTTTGCAGTTAGTCTTGAAATTTGGAAATTCTGCACTTTTTCATAGTTTTGTAGCGTTTCCTAGGCTTAAAGCCAGGAAAATGCTACGAAAATTTCTGTAGCAGCCTTTTTGTCTCTAAATTCACTTTCTGTAGCTTTCAAGGAGGGACAATGATGGTGGTGATGTGTCATGACTAGGTTGACACCATGAAACAGCAAAAGAGCGGAGTTTTTGGGTGCAGAAGCTTCTTTTTAAACGCTACGAAACTATCATGTTTTCATAATGAGTTGTTTTTGAAGGTTTTGGAGCAGATTAGTGACATTTTTGGACAGCTGGACTCCTCCAACATGTCAAGGGACCTTAATATCAAACATTTATGACTTGAAGGAAGTGTTGTGGAGATAGGTCATCAGCTAAAGCTCTCGTTGAAGATAAAGGTCATGCATTCCTGAAAAATAGGTTTTTGTTCCACATGTCCAGGAACGTTTTTAATATGTAAAGGTGGTAATGAACCTATCATTTATCATTCGAGCATGTGATGCTTATTTGTAACTAACATTTAACTGTTTCAAAGATAAGGTAGACTTATGTAATAAATAGGAGTTTGAGTCTTATTAGAAGATGTCTTCTTTAGGGTATAGTTTTCATTTTCTTGTTAGAAGTCATGTTTTTCAGTTATGTGATGTGTCATAGGAAGAATTTGATGAATCTATCCATTAGGCAGATCATCTTTGCTGTAAGATTGTCTATTTAAAGGAGAATCATCGAAGTAGTCAAGGGTTGGAGATTTTTTGCACCAAACTGTTGCTTTATGTATTTTGAATCATATCAGTAATACAAAGTGATTTTCTGATAATTGAATAAAAGATTGCCCCACACAAAGAAGCCCCAATCCCCCATACTACAGGAAATTGCAACACAGATACCCCATTAATGACTACAGAAATAACGGTGGGTAATATATTTTTTTTGCTCTACGGACCGTTGTTTGAATGCTGTTGTGCTCGGGTCCTCTCTAGGTAGCATTGCTGCTGCAGTTGCGCCTGGCCTTCCAGTGCCCTCGGCTCTTCTCCCTCTCTTCTTCTAGCATGACCCCTCCGGGCTCCTCCCCGGAGGCTGCTGCTGCTAAACTTGCCTTCTCCGCCATTGTTAAATCTCTGCCGCCTCAGAGGCCTCGACCAGCAATCTCCAAATTTGTAAAGAAACTTGAGGGCCTTCAAGAAGTCATTCTTCCTCCTTCTCTTCCTCGCATGGCCGCTCTTTCTTTGGCTGAAAAAGGACTTATAGGACAGTTCATTGGGCTTTGGCCCTCTCCGAGAATAGTGCAGTGATGGGTAGAGAGAAACTGGGCTGATAAAATTAATGGAAAAATCTCCATACGCTTTTGTGGGAAAGGGTATTTCACCTTTCACTTCGAATCCAAAGAGGACAAGGACTTAATCTTCAGGAATGGGCCTTATTTCATGGACTTTAGAGGTCTGTATCTTAACAAATGGACCCCGGACTTCGATCCTGAGCTAGATGTGCCCAGCGCGGTTCCGGTTTGGGTATGTCTTCCTCACCTCCCTCTCCACTGTTGGCGAGACGAATCGGTCTGTGCCATTGGGAATGTCGTCGGAAAATTCATCGATCGCAGCGAACCAAAGGACAACATGCAATCATGCGCCAAGATCTACATTGAGTTTGACCTTGGTAAAGGGGTCCCGGAGGCCATCAAGCTCAAGGTGGATGACTGGACTCACATCCAACAACTTGATTACGATCAGATCCCTTTCAAATGTAAGGTATGTCACGAATACGGCCACTTTGCAAATCATTGTTCTAAAGTTATTGATGTTGAAAACCCTAACCAAGAAGCACAATGGGAAACGGTTAAAAAAAAGATATCTACCTCTAATCCTAAAGCTACCCCATCATCTTCTCCTCCTCAAGCCAATCCCTTAGCCTCCACCTCCTCTCCATCTTACTAGGAACCCCCCATTCATCCTTTTGCATCCTTTGTCCAGCCCCCCCCCCCCTCCTCCCAATTCCAACCTGGAATCTTATAACCCCTTTTCCTCATTAACCCCTCCCAAGGATGATCCTCCTCTCTTCATCCCCCTCTCCCAACCTGATGCTACAAGCTCCTCCCCTTCCCACTGGGATCCCCCCTCCACCCTGCTACTAGAAACTCTTCGAAAGAGCATGGTGCAAACCTTGAACCTCAGAAAAAGAAAGGGCATGGCAGGAGATCCATCAAGCAACAAAGAGATGAAAATGCATAAAAAGACATTGCAATGGGCATCCAAAACCCTATTGAAACCTACATCTTGGGCCAAAGTAGCAAGGAGATGGGGGCTAAGGAACAAGGAGGGAAAGCAACCCTTCGTACCACTGGTACTCAATGATGAAAGTCCTTTCTTGGAACAGCAGGGGATTGGGGCACCCCTCCAAAACTGTTGCCCTTAAAGATCTGATAAACCATGAGAAACAAGGAATCCTTCTCTTGCAAGAAACTAAGCAAGGGAAATCAGAAATGAAAGACATTATTGACAAGCTCAAGCAGTATGAAGGCCTTCTCTTTGAATCAAGAGGGGCTTCTAGGGGTCTTTTCACCCTTTGGAACAATAGTGAATGGAGACGTAAAGGCAGCATTATTAACTAGAATTGGATCAAAGTCATATTAGAGAACATTGGAGACAACAAAAAAATAGTCACCTACAATGGTTACGAACCAAATCATTACAAAGTTAAAGAATAGTTCTGGAATTATATCAAGGCCGACATAGATGAAGAAGAGAACAGTGATATAATAATAGGAGGAGACTTTAATCTCATCCTCCACTCCAATGAAAAAAAAGGAGGAACTTTCACTCAAGATCCTTTCAAAACTCAGTTAGAAGGCATCATGCAGGAGCATGAGTTGGTTGACATAGTTCCTAAAAATCACAAATTTACTTGGAGCAACCGTAGAATTGGGAAGGAAAATATTATGGAGCAGCTAGACAGAATTCCTATGGACATCACCCTCTTAGCTTCCTTCTCCACAGCTACGGCCCTCATCCTTCCTTTCTTTGCTTCTGATCACTATCCAATAACGCTCACCCTTGAAGAGCAGCGCCCTTTAGGGCCTATTCCTTTTAAATACAGTCCTCTTTGGAACAATATTCCTGAAGCCAATAATATTGTCTGGTATGCTTGGAGCCATCATATAGAAGGATCTCATGTATTAATATGGGAAAGCAAGCTGAAGAACACTAAAATCGCTCTCAAGGAATGGGCGAAATTCCACTACAAAGAGCCAGAGAGGATACAAACAGATATAAAGCGAAGACTGGAAGGCGTTCATGATAAAATTGAAACAAATGGACTCATCCCAGAACATTGTGTGCTTGAAAATGATCTTTACTGCTAGCTTTATCGCGCCAACAGAGAGGAGGAGCAGAAATGGCGCATTAAATCAAGACAACTATGGCTTCAAGGAGGTGACAAGAACTCTGTTTTTTTCCATAAACAGGCCACTGTTAGGAAAATTTGAAACAACTTAAGTTCCATCACTGATGTTGAAGGCAATCTTCATACCAATCAAGAAGCAATCAAAATGGCTGCTTCTGCACATTTTCAAGAACTTCTCACTGAGACGAGAAGTGACGAGGATTACTCTGATTTCCTCCAGTACCTTCCCACTACGGTCAATGAGGACATCAATGATCTTCTCACTAGGGAAATTGATGAAACAGAGATCCAAAGAGCAATATGGACCCTGCAACCAGATAAAGCTCCGGGCCCAAATGGCTTTTCCATTAGTTTTTACAGGACATATTGGGGAATTATCAAAAAATATATGGTCAAAATAATTCAATGGACCCAACGCAGGTGAAAAATAGGAGGCTATACTAATGCTACTCATCTTCCCCTCATTCCCAAATAAAATCGACCCTCCTCCTTCTCTGGATTTCGGCCCATTTCCCTTTGTAACTCCTCTTATAAAATCCTGACCAAAATCCTAGCTCTTCACCTGAAACCCCATCTTCATTCACTCATCTCCGAGAACCAAGGAGGCTTCTCGTCCAATAAACAAATCTCTGATTCCATCCTTCTTGTCCAAGAAGCAATCCATGTTAGCCTCTCTCGCAATGAAAAAGGCTTTATCCTTAAGCTTGATTTAGCCAATGCTTTTGACAGGATCCGACACTCTTTCCTCATTGCAGTCCTTAAAAAAATGGGATTTGATTCCTCTTTCCTTGAACTTGTTAAAGCCTGCATTATTGGCCCCTAGATCTCCCCCCTCATTAAATGCAGGCCAGCTCCCTCTTTTCAATCGTCTCGTGGATTAAGACAAGGTTGTTCCTTGTCCCCTTATCTTTTCATTTTAATGGTTGAATCCTTCAGTAAGGCCCTAGACCACAAGCGCCTCGTCGGGCTCATCACTAGCATTAAGTTTGGTAATTGATTCAAAAACATGAACCATTCTCAATTTGCTGAAGATACACTGCTAATGGGAGGGGCCTCCAACATCATAGCTCATCGGTTTAAATCTCTCTTGGATAAATTTATGAGCTATTCTGGAGGCATGATTAATCATATCAAAAGTTACATTTATGGATGGAATACTTTAGCTCAGTCTTTGCAGAGCATTTCCAACATTTTTGAGGTCCCTTACAAGTTGGATTGGGGACATTTCTCTTATCTGGGCATGCCTGTGAGCACAGGTCCCCTGAAGGCTAAAGTTTGGGACATCATCATCGACAAAATGAAAAGGAAAGTGCAGCAATGGGGAGCTTCTTGGCTCAACCCTGCTAGCTGCCTTATACTCCTCAATTCGGGCCTCTCCTCCCTGCCTTTATACCATTTTTCCCTCCTTCAAGCCCCTGCCACCTTCCATCACAAAGTGGAGGCCATTATTCGTCAATTCCTTTGGCAAGGTGGGAAATGTGAGAAAATAAAATACAATCTCATTAACTAGAAGCAAGTCATCCAAGATCAAGAGCATGGGGGTTTGGGTATCCGCTCCCTAAAGCTTATGAATCTGGCTTTTGGTGGGAAGATAATTTGGAGGCTAATCAGCGGCAAGCCAGCCTAGTGGAAGCGTGTTCTGGAAATTAAATACCTAAATACTTCAAGGCAGCATCTTCTTGACCAAGCTATCCCCAATAAATCTTGCACAAGGATCTGGGGGCTCTGTAAAAAATTTATTTCCTTTCTAGCTCATAATATATCCAAAGTGCCAAAGCGTGGCAGGAACATTAGCATTGGGGTGGACAGAATTATGGGGCAGGCCCCCATTAACAGTAATCAGGGAACTCATCACATTCTGGCCTATCTCAGCAACATGGGACTGCATAGCCTAAACCAGATATCCACTTGGGATGCTCAATCTTTGCTTTGGACCAGGTGGCAATTTCCCGAAGTCCCAGTTCACTTAGAAGCGAGCCTTGCAACCCTCCAAACTCATCTTCATGGCATTGCTCCTTTAAAGCATGACAGTGAGGATGATTTTCGTTGGGATCCATCGGGATCTACCTATTCTATTAAAGTAGGCTATAAAACTCTTTGTAATATGGAATACCCTGCACCCACATGGTCTCTCTGGAAATTAGTTTGGAGATCTGAGGCCCTCCCTAAGATCAAATTCTTCATTTGGACCTTAATCAAAGGGAAAATCTTAACCTCTGATAATTTAAAAAAACGAGGTGTGATTGGTCTCTCCCGCTACCCAAACTGTCAAGCTGCTGAAGAAACCATCTAACATCTCTTCATGGAATGCCCCTTTTCCACCAGCTGTTGGAAGGAGCTCACCTCAAACTCCAACCTCTCATGGGGCTCACATAACACCATCGTTGAAGCCTTGGGCTTGTGGAAGAAATGCTACCCCTGGAAACGCAAAAAGAACAGTATAGCAAAAATATTTTGGGATACTCTCCCCCTCACAACTCTTTGGAATATCTGGCTGGCTCGAAACCGAAAATTTTTCAAGGACAAAGCAACCAACTTTAGGAAGTTGTGTAGTAAAGCTAGAAGTCTTACTCTTGAAACTATCTCAACCAAGAATCATGCAAACCAAATTGACTATAAGGATCTATGTGTGGAAGAGCGCAATTTCATAAGCTACCTGCTGGACAAAAACAACATCATCAATCGCAGTAACAGCCTCAACAATCAGTGGAACATCACCAACAATAGTTGGAAAATTCGACTGAGCGAGGAGGATTTCAGCATCTGGTTAAAAAATTGCAAAAGGCCCTCTCTATTCTTTGATGGTGTGTCTAAGTCCAAACCGGTCGTGGCAGGGGCTAGTGGTATTATCTGCAACGAAGAGGGTAACATCATTTCTTCCTTTGAATGGGGAATGGGAGCTCTTTCCAATAACAGGGTCGAAGCTCTCGTTTTCTCCAAGGCATATTACAACTGCAAAATCTTGGCATAAAAATTTCCATGATATTCAGAGATTCGGCCATTATCATCAGCATTATGGTTCACAAACGCTTGGCATCAAATGTGGCCCTTCAATAAACCACAAGCAGATGACAACTACTTATCGAAAATATGCAGGGTGTCAGCTTCTATCACATTCTCCGCACCCTCAACAAGGAGGTGGACCTCTGTGCCAATAGGGCTTGTCACAAAACCATAGGATTCCTCTCATGCAATGATGTCGATCTCCAAATCCACCTGCCATGATTTTGCACAATCAACTATGGATCCACAGCAAAAGGCTCTTCACTTTACAGACATAGTGTGCCTTTGTCATCATAGCTCCAATTCAAAGGCGTTTTCTCGTGCCACTGGAACATGTGCATGGTCTTTTTACCATTCCTGCAATGATTTTGAATCTTTCTTCATCTGATTTAATTCTCCCTCTGCAAATTTACCCCTTTCGAGGTCGTTGTCCTCCCCACTCCCTCGCTCGATTCCTCCCTCCGCCCTCTCGTGACTTCCCATGGCCTGTCCCGCCCTCCCTTTCTCGCCCCTCCCTTCTTATACGCCCTCCTCCCCTCTCTGGCTACCACTTCTCTCCCTGCGCTTCTTTTCTATGGAAGCCTCTGCCATTCTGTTGTTGCATATGCCCTTCTGTGGGTGTGCTCTCTGCCCCACGCGCTCTCCTCCTACCTCCAGCGCCAGCCCCTTTGCCCCTGTTATCCTTCACCTCATCCTTGCTACTCGAAGCCTCGTCCCTTTCCATTTTACCTTCCCTGTTTTTGTTACAGACTTCTGGAAATTGGTTTTTACTGCCCAGAATGGCAAGGAGTGAAGACTGTCTGCACTATGCTGACCTCCAAGCGAAACTAGAGCAAATCCGAGCCCATCAGAAGATCATGGATGACAAGCTTCATTTTCAGGCTAAGCTAGCTGAAGAGAGACACGAAGCCGATCTCAGCTTCTTCCACCAGAGGGTCACCTCCCTCCAGGAGCAGTTCAAAGAACTCTCCAACAAGTGCGCCCACGCACAAGAATCAATTGAAATTTTGAAGTACATGTTGGAAAAGAATATTGCACCGAGCTCCAGCTCTACAAATGCAAGAAACCAGAGAGCAGATTCCAATCCTGAAGACTCCACCGCTCGCCAGATCCGCCATATAAACATAGACTAATCATGTCTTGCAAGTTTATCTTCTTACTGTTTTAGTTCATTCGAATCTATGCTCCTTCTGTTTTTCAGTTTTTCTTGAAATTTAAAAGCAAAAGGGTGGCAGCAGACATCACTGCCACACCTCTCTCTGCTACTTATATATCACCTCTTGTAACCTTGGAGCTTCCTCTCCCCTTTTTTTGAATACTAATAGCAACCAACTTTGTTAAAAAAAAAATACAAAGTGATTTTCTTCTTGAAAGACCTGAGATTCTCATGGGGTTTTTAATGTCTTATTGATCTACATATTATGTTTTACCACTTGCAATAGATTTCATTTCTATTACTTAGAATTCATAACTCTATGCTCTGACTTCCTTTAGTAATGAAATGACTATGTTTTCCTATCTTTTATGAGTGAATTGCCTTTGTTAAAGACCCTTATCTGCCTCAGCTTCCATGTCAAGAATCCTTGCCACTAAAAATATTGATTGTTGACTCCATAATCCCAATGGTAGCAAGATTGCATTCTTTTCAACCTATATACATAAAAATCAAGTTACTTTTCAAATAGAGTTAGCCATCTAGTACTATCATAATCAAATATCATAAACCCATTTGAGAGAGCCCTCTCGGACTAAAGAGGCTAAGCTTTAGTCAAAAGATGGTTTGAAACAGTTACATAGAGTTGTCTGATCAGCAGCCAATCAAGTGCAATTTTGTGATAACACATGATTTGAAAATGTGTAGACATTACTTGATATCAAGGAAATTTCAATTAAGGGAAAACAATGTTAGCCTTAAATATATTTTTGATCAGCCAAATTTGAATGTTAGGCAAGCTATATGGTTAACATTCCTTAGTATGATTTTGAAATCGTACATATTAATGGCAAATAAAACAAAAATGTTGATTATTTGTGCAGAAAATTACATTACATTTGCACAATTTCAGCAACTAGTCGACAAACCAATTTGTTAAAACAGGTCCACGGAATCCTAGATAGATAGTGATCGGATGCACAATTAAGGCACTCCATGATGTGAATTCACCAATTCAATTCCCTACCTCGATCGGGGCGATGTATTTGGACATAATGATGAAGATGTAGTCCTACCCAGCTTACAAAAAAAAAAGCTAAACCAAATAAAAACAACAACAAAATTGGATGAAGAATACATTCAAATCGAAGCGAAAGTGTAGAAAACTAAATTATTGGGTGAAAAATAAATGTTTTTCAGTAAATGATAGATTTTATATAATTCAAAGGCATAATTTACTTGCTTAATGAGCCAAAACCGAAAACATTTATGTTATATGAGTTACAGAAGAAACCAACAAATGGTCATCCTAGATATCAAAGACTAATAATTGTATTGAGAAAGGATTATTATTGGCCTAAAATGGAATCAAAGACAATAGAATATGTCGTTAGGTGCTTAGATTCTAACAAGTGAAGGCTTCCCAACAACACCCAGTAGGGTTAATGGAATGAGAAACCATATCCATGGATTTTATTACTGGACTACAAGGACTAGGAAGCAACATGATTAAAATGGTAGCGGTAGATAAGCTTGGAAAAGTTGTACACTCTATTCCTATCAAATCTACCTTTAAGGATATTAACATAGCAAAAATTTTCACGAAAGAGATATTTAGGTTGCATGGTATGCCCAAAATTGTGATTTCAGACCGTGATGCCTATTCACTTTGAAATTTTGGAAAGGATTTGCAAGGCCAGGAGGTAATTTCACCAAAATTGAATTAAATTTGCATTAAGGGTGCACACAAATATATACATAGATGGAGATACTCTTGGGATTCATCTCCGAGTGTCTCTTCATCTTCCGCCTCTCCTTATTTTCTATTTACATTATTTTACAATTAACCATAGAACACAAGAGATACCTAGAAAACGCCAAACCCAAGGAAAACCTGCAACATTATGTGTATTTTATTATTCTTCTATGGCAAAATATTTTCCTCTAAGAATTACAACAAGGGAGAAATTTAGTAGTTTATCACAGGTAAAATACTCATCCAATCTCGAGCTAAATTGATTCCCTTCTAGTGCACTACATTTGTGAACCTCATGTGGAGATCAACGATCTGACCCATATGTGTGAATGCAATTCCTCTCTCATAGACGCACATGCAAATAAACCTCTTTGTTGGGTTGTGAAGGCTCGACCCTCACTCGATTTATTTTGCTCGAATATCGAATCTTGCGATTTGTTGAAACCTTTGCTCTTCCTTCATTGCTCATTGACTTGCCACCAACTTTCTCTATCTCCTCTTATAATTTTGACCTCAATCTAATCTCCTTTTCAACGACTGTGAGTAAATCATGATCTTTGGTTGAGTTTAAACCAGAAGTTAACTTATGAAATTTTACTTTTTCCTAATTTTAACTTTAGGAAATAATCAAATAAATTAATATTCTACTAAAGTGGCAATCTTCTATATTCTTCTACTAGTCTTAGCACTTAGCCAAGCATAACACTCCTTCTCTACTCCAGTCAATAGGAAAGAAGGGAAATCATTTTGTAGATGACCTGGTTATTGATAGATCCTGTAGTGGAAATTTTTGCTTTCGTAGTTCACCAACTACGAATAAACTTCGCCATGCCAATCGATGGGGATTTGGTCAGGAAGCCTTTTGCTAAGATCAATTTCAACACATGAAGACAAAGGTTATAATACTCCTCTCAAGGTTTTGTATTTCTATCTTAATAAAAAGACCGAGTGTGTTACCCACCCCAGCTGAGATATTTGGGTTTATTAAAGGAATGGCCATATTAGGGAATCTTACCCAATTGAAGTGGCCGTAGTTGTCATGGATAAAGGGTTAAATTCAAGAAAAAATGGTTGAAAGGAGAGCCCAACGTGGACCTAAAACCAAAATCCTTGATAAAAAACCTTTTGACAATCCTCTATATTTTTGAAATATACCACAAAGAGACCCTTTGAACAAAAAAGTAGTCCCATATTTGAGGACTAGGTATGATTCACCCATTCTCGAAGAGCAGATGTCGATGGCCAAATCCTATTATAATGACAGATAATGGCATGCCGCTCATATCTTATGCAATAAATGATGGATTTGGGTGATCCACCCAAGTAGTTGGAAAATCTTCGACTTGTTCCACAATGAAGGCCAGCCTTGAAATATCTTTAGGATTCATTTTTTAGATTCATGGCTTTAGGGCATACTTGAAGGGTAAAGACTTAGATGAAGAGAACGCGTCCTTTCCTTTGGATCCACCATTTAGTCTTGAAACTAGGAATATTAAAGCATACATTTTCTATATCATAAACTTTGAGTGTCCCTTTCTTGAAGTTGCCTACCTCTGTGTAGTAGTTGCATAAATATGGAAGGGATTCTTATCTAATATTGAATTCTGGCGGCAAGTGTAAATACCAGATCAATGACTTTCACTTGCATTCCTTAGTATGATTTTGAAAGGGTACATATTAAAGGAAAATAAAACAAAATTGTTGATGATTTGAGCATAAAATTACATTAAATTTGCACAATTTCATCAACTAGTTGGCAAACCAATTTGCTAAAATAGGTCCATGACGTCTTGGATAGACGATGATCGGGTGCATTGATAAGGAACTCCTTGATGTGAAGTCACCGTTTCATTTCCCTACCCCGATCGGGGTGATGTATTTGGACATGATGATGAAGATGTAGCCCTACCCAGCTTACAAAAAAAAAATGCTAAAACAGATAAAAACAACAGCAAAATTAAATGAAGAATACATTCAAATCAAAGAGAAAGAGCAGAAAAATGAATTATTGGGTGAAAAAAAAATGTGTTTTTCAGTAAATGATAGATTTTCTATAGTTCAAGGGCAGAATTTACTTGCCTAATGAGCCAAAATCGAAAACATTTTATGTTATATGAGTTACATAATAGATCACCAACTAGTCATCCTGGATATCAAAGATTGATAATTATAATGAGAAAGGATTATTATTGGCCTAACATGGAATCAAAGACAATAGAATATGTGGCTAGGTGCTTGGATTCTAACAATTGAAGGCATCCCATCAACACCCAGTAGGGTTAATGGAAATGGGAAACCATATCCATGGATTTTATTACTGGACTACAAGGACTAGGAAGCAGCATGATTCAAATGGCATTGGTAGATAATATTAGCAAAGTTGAACACTCTATTCATATCAAATCCACCTTTAAGGATATCAACATAGCGGGAACTTTCATGAAAGAGATATTTAGGCTTCACGGTATGCCCAAAATTGTGATTTAAGACTCCGATGCCAATTCACTTCGAAATTTTGGAAAGGATTTGTCAGACCATGAGGTAACTCCACCAAAACTGAATTAAATTTGTATTAAGGGTGCACACAAATATATACATGGAGGGAGAGACTCTTGGGATTCATCTCCCAGTGTCTCTTCATCTTCCCCCTCTCTTTATTTTCTATTTACACTATTTTACAATTTCACCCATTCCCGAGGATTAGGTGTCAACATTCCCCCCTTAATATGAAGGGATGTTGGTGAGTCCAAGCATTGTTTTGAGTCTTTTGAACTTTTCTCTTCCAAGTGCTTTGGTGAAGATGTCTGCAATTTGCTCATTTGTGGAACAATGGTGTACGTGGCTTGTCTTGGCCTCAACATGATGTCGAAACAGATGTTATTTTGTATTGATGTGCTTCGTTCGATCATGGAACTTTGGGTTCTTAGTCAAATTGATTGCATAAGTGTTTTCGATCATGAGTGGAGTTGAATGCACTTGTTTCATCTGCAAATATTTCAGAATTTTCCTAAGCCACACAATTTCCATTGTTTCTTCAACTGCTGCCACATATTCTGCCTCAATTGCGGAATCTGTTGGAACTGATTTTTTGCATGATATCTAGGAGACAACTCATGGTCCAAGACTCATAGTATAACCTGAAGTAGATACCCCAGTTTCTTTGTCTCCTTCAAAGTATGAATCAAAGTATCCAATCAAGTTGAATTCGCCCACCAATGTATACTTAAGTTCAAAGTCTTGATTCCACTTCAATTAATTTAGAACTCTTTTTGCAGCAGGCCAATGTCCCTCAAAAATATCTTGCATAAACCTAGAGAGGATTCCAAAAGAAAATGAAATGTTTGGTCTAGTAGTAGTCAGGTAGTTAATACTTCCTACAAATTGTTTATACTTTGTTGCACCCTCAAATTATTTTCCTTCAACGGATGTGAGCTTCAATTTTTGTTCGATTGGAGTAGTCAAAGGATTGCACACAGTCATGCCAAACCTATTAAATAGATCTCCAATGTAATTCTTCTGAGAGAGGAATATAAAATTATAATGTTGAGTTACTTCAATATCAAGATAGTAGTGAACATAGCCCAAATCATTCATTTCAAAACATTTCCTCAATTCCTTCTTTATGGATGCAATATAGCTCTCATTGTTCCTTGTCATCAAAATATCATATACATGCACCAAAACATATACAATTGTTCTACCAACTTTATTGACAAACAAAGTTGCATCATCAAGATCATAATGTTTTAATTTAAGTTTCATAATATGCTTGATTAACTTCTCATACCAAGCTCATGGTGCTTGCTTGAGGCCATACAAGGATTTTACAAGATTGCATACTTTGTGTTATTGGCCCTTCACAACAAATCCTTCTAGATTACACATAAAAACACTCTCCTTTATATCTCCATTCACGAAATAATTTTTTACATCCATCTGATGGAATTTCCAACCATTCTGAGTTTCCAAGGCAAAGAGTGTCTGGATGGTAGCCCATTTTGTTGTGCGGGAAAATTTCTCTTCATAGTCAACCCCTTCTTTCTGTGCAAAACATTTTGCCACAAGCTTGGTTTTGTGCTTGTCAAGTGAACCATAAACTTTTTACTTGTTCTTGTAGACTCACTTGGAGCCAATAGGTTTGGTTCCCAATCGAGGATCAACCAACTCCAAGTTCCATTCTTTATCAAGGTATCATATTCCTTTTGCATCGCTCCATTCCATTCATCATGAGAAGCAACTTCTTTGAAGGAAGTTGGTTCAAAATCTGTAGAAAAAATCAATTCACAATTATAAGAAACATCAATATCAATAGGTGAATCAAAATCATCTACATCACCCCATTTTTTATGGTGTAACTTCTTGTTCCTGTCTTTCCAACCTCATCGGGATGGAAATTTTCAAGTGTCTTTGTCAGCCATTTTGGAGGACCTTTCTGAGATGGCCCAAGCTGCTCAGTTGACTGAGTTGGGGTAGAACTAAGACTTAGTCTCCCAATTCTATCAATCACATCACTCAAAGCATCATCTGTGGTTGGAGCTTCAAGTGGGGGAGAGAGTGCTTCAAAATAACATTCCACGGATTGATCCAATATAGGAATCCCCCCTTCAAGATGTGGAATATGATTATCAAATTCTTGAAATGAATTTGCATGCCCGAATCTATCCAAGCGATCAAGTTGTCACTCAGCAACATTTTCATTCCTGGAAGATTCAAGAAATATGACATCTATAGATACTAAAAACCTTTTATTAACTTCATCATAGAGACGATATGCTTTGGAGGTATTTGAATACCCCAAGAAGATACACTTATGAAACCTTGCACCAAGTTTGTTTCGTTGTTCCTTAGGTATCAAAGCATAATAGGTGGAACCAAGTACCTTGAGATTATTTACCGGAGGAACAAGCATGGGGCCACATAAATCTGAATGAATAAGTAAAATTTTTCTATGTGCTCTGGAATGTGAATCATGAAAAGACTGTTTGTTATGATTTCCTACAATACAAGCATCACATTGCTTAAGTTTCCTAGGAATTTTAGACGAACTAGTAACACCAATTTTCTTCAATAATCGAAGGTTTTGATAGTTCAAGTGTCCAAATATAACATGCCATAAAATACTTTATGGAAATGCACCTTCATCATAGTGAGAACTAAATGCAGAGTTTTGTGCACAAGCATAAGTACCTTGCAACTTTAGAATTCTTTCTTCTTCTATCCCTGTCATGACAAGTGAGTGATATGATGCTTTTATGGCCTCAACCTTGCCATCAAACATATTAATGGAGTGCCCTTACTGGCATATGCGGGCCAAATACAGAAAGTTTCTCCTCAACTCTGGGAGGTATAGAACCTCATGTAGAAGAAATTATGGAAGACCAGGCAGTTTAAGCCTAATTGCGCCAAGCCCTGATGGCTTGAGTTTTGATTGGTCTGTAAAGTATACTGCTCCATAAAAATTGTCAGTAAATTCTTCAGAAAAAATATTTTCTAAAATTCATGCAGCATGTTGCTCCTGAATCAAGCAACCAATCATTTTCCCAAGAAGCAATTGAAGCATTAAACAAGTCTTCAATTACTCCAATATTACAATGTGCCACAAAATAATGAGCTGATTCAAGTGCTTTACCTTTCTCTTTGTCATGAGTTTTACCTTCGGCTTCATTTATTTCTTGCTCAATTATGTCCCAAGGCAGCTTACATGAGGATTCATCATGTCCATATCTATTGAATCGTGTACAATGAAGATCATACTTTTCTCCTTGAAATTTTCTACCCCCCTGCCTCTAAAATTTCTTCTTCCTCTTTCTCTTCGACCACCTCTTCCTATACAAGAATCTTGAGCATGATTCTTCTCTCTATGTGCAAGACACATAGCTTCTCAAGAAAACTGAAGAGTTGTATTCTGCCCAAAATCCTTTTCTCTCTCTGCAAACTTCTTCTCAAGGATGTCAAAGGTAATCTTCTTGAGGTTTCCACTTGCTTGCAATGACTCAAGAAAATATTTATAGGAAGCCTAACAGAGGTTAATCTACCCATTGATCAAAGTAATAGCCCAAAAGGCAGGCTAACACAGAAATTATTTGCTTAACCTAATTTGGTAACATCGAAGAGGGAAAAGGTGGATTTTTTCTAGAAAATTAAGTATTTTCTAGCAAAAAGATGTCAAAGATCTGTGCCATTTTGGAAAAATACAACTTCTCATAAAGTTCATTCAATTTTTCTATGGAAAAAGGAGTTTTGGCTTCTATGAAGGGGCCTACATCATTTGGTCGAAGGTCTTAGAGGTAATGGTGAGTAAAATTTCACCACTTGGGGCTATGATGGATCTATGGTTTGGCACATAGCAAGCCTGACATTTTCTGACAAATTCAGGGGAGTGAAAGGTCTAGGGGAAGATATAATGAGGGCTATTGGACTCCGAGAGTCCAATTTCATCAAACTTTTCAATTAATTTTTCCTCGAGCCAACAGTAGAGTTCGAAAATATTGAACTCACACTGAGTCTCAAAAATTGTATAGTCTCGGTCTGCAAGGGGGACGTGATCTAGGTCTACAGAGATATGCATCATAGGGTTTACACACTCTTCAGGGTTTTTCTTCTTTGGAGGCATACTGTCAATTATGAAATTATAGAGACAGGAGGTAGCGACAAATACTTACAAGGAAAATTGTAGATTTGTAGTAGACTGGAAGTGGAATTGAGGTTTATCGCGCTCGATCGGGTGCTTGATCGATAAAAGAACAATAGTGTTGCATGAAATATGGAAATTAGAATGAATTGAGACAATTGATGGCAGAAAAGGTGAAAAATAGTGGCATGGTAGAGTTTTACGAAAATGGGGATTTTTCCATTGGGGGCGCGGGTTCGTTGGAGTTTCAAACGGTTACCGAGGAAAACATTAATGGATTAACGGTTATCCTGGGAAGCAATTTATTATCTAATGGTTATAGCCACGCGGCAGGCTAACATTGGAGGGGAGTGCGTGGGAAGGGAAAGCGGGAAACGAGGTTGGTAGGCGGCTTTCGGAGGGGGGTCGGAGAGGTTAGTGGTGTTGTGAGAGGGGGGTGTGAAATGCAAAGGGCGTGACACGTAGCATGGGACCGACAGGAGTAAAACCATCTTTTCGGACCTCCCCTTGGCAGCAAAGGTAGGATGGCAAGGGGGGGCTGAAAAGCATCATGATCCGTAGATCTGGAACATGGATAATCAAGCTGTTGATTTAAGTGCTTGACTTAACCAAAAGCGACAAACACTTTTTTCAATTAGCGACCTTTATTACATGGCAGAACTTTGGTTAAAACCTTAATGAATTCAAACATTAGGCCTATAGCGCATATTTCATAATCTTCTTAAAACTTAGGATAAAAATGCACTAATGAGCCTTTAAAATATAATTAACCACATTTTATCCTTTTGACTTCAAATTTTCACCTAATCCTAAGACTAAAATTTGTATTCATTCCAAAGGGTGCATTTGGACTTGCAGACCCTTGAAAAATCAAATACCTAAATTTTCCTTTCCATTTATTGTTTATTGATTCAGCTGAAACATTTGAATCAACATTATTTTTCTACCTAACTAACCTTAGCCAATATTAAACAGTTTGGCTAACCTTATTCTCTAATCTAATTAAAAAAAAATTGAACTTGTTTGGCCATGATTGAACTGTATGATCGAAACAATGAGTAAGGATTGCGGCATTTTGAATAAGCTGCACACAACCTTCATTTTATTTAACATAATCAAACTATCTATTAAGTAGTGGCATTTAAATTTGCAACAGTTTCAGTTCTATCTTTTTTTGTTTTTCTTTTATGGGGTTTTCATATATATATATATATATATATATATATATATATATATATATATATATATTATTCCTTCTCTGTTTTATTCATTTTCTTTTTCTTTTTGTTTCTTTATTCTATTTTTTAAATACCCTTTTTCATTTTCTTTTATATAGTTTTTTGGAAATCATTTGCAAATTGAAATATCATTTACAATATCATATAACTGAGATAAAATATCCAATCACCTTGTGATCCTATAAATTATAGGACCCTAACAATGGCTCCAGTTGGGGATGGCGTTTTTTTAAGAAGTGCCAAGAACCTATAACCAGTAGCCTTGAATGTTCTGTCTCAGTCTTCATTTTATTTCTTTTTGTTGTTGTACTAGTTATGGTGGCACATCAATCGGGAACTTAGGGCCTTCTCTACGGGCTTCAACTTCTATCAACAGTTCACCCAATAAAAATAGTAAAGACAATGATATTTACAATGAACTTATCTAAGAAACACCTCTATTCTTGTGATAAATAATGCTTCAACATCCTGCCATTCACAGGTCCACCAAGTGTCTTTGTTCCATCCAACTCTTTGAGAAAATATGCATTATGACTTCTGAAGGCATAGATGATATATGGTCCTTTTCACAGATTATCAAACTTTCCATGCTTTCCTTTAATTTCTCTTCTTGAATCCCACTTTAAAACATTGCCACCCAACTGAAAATCATCTGCTTTGGTTCTTTTGTCAAAAATATTTTTGACATTCTCTTGGATAACTTGTGTTTTGTTATAGAAACAAAAAACATTTGATTAATCTTAGATAACCATGGTAGCGGTCTGAAGCTAGGGTTCGCAAAGGGCTTCGCTTTCCGACCAGATTACTGGTGAGAAGTCCATATCTTCTCCAAGATCTAAGATCTGAGACAAAGAGGCTTCGCGATGGCACCGAAGACGGGACGACCGGGGGCCCCCGGTGCCCCTACCTTCAAGAAAGTTATCATCGATAAGGGTAAGAAGCAAATGGAGGGTCTAAAAATCACCGGCTCCTCAACAGCTGGGAATCGCATGAGGGGCGATACCTCGGACCCAGATGAGCGGATAGCCAACATGAAAAAGGAAATCCCCGGGCAGCTAGACACAATCCCGGATCTGCCCTCGCAGAAAGCGGATCTGGATAAAGGAGAAGCAGATTTGAACAACACTGCAAATAGCAGCCCAGATCTGAACAGATCAACTGTAAAGGAGTCCGAAGATGCCAGAAACAACCCTAAAGACCAAGGCAGATGCAAACCGAAGGCAACCGAAAGTCTAAGGGTTATCATTAATGACCCGGATCTGCAAGCTTATAGGGATCACATGTCTGTTCACGCAGTGATCTGCAAATTCATGGGTTTCTGGCCTAGTGAAAAAGCCCTCTGTCAATGGATCAAGCAGGTTTGGAAACCAAAAGGAGATGTGCAGTTGCACTTGGGCGCCAAGGGTTTCTTTACAGTAGTTTTCGCGAATTTGGAAGATAAGGATCGGATCTTTGAGGGAGGTCCTTACTTTTATGCCTCAGCAGGCCTCTACATGAAACCCTGGAAGCCCAACTTTGCGCCTGAAAAGGAAACGTTCACTCATGTTCTGGTGTGCATCCGACTGTTCTCTCTACCGATAGATTATTGGAGACCAGCAACGCTGGAACAGATTGGCAACACCTTAGGAAATTTTGTTCGTGCTTCTGAAGCCACTCTTCAAAAAAGGTACACTTCCTATGCCCGCATTTGTGTTGAAATGGATGTATCTGGGTCTTTACACGAGGGTCTATGGTTAGAATTCAGAGACGAAGCCTACTTTCAAACCATCGACTATGAGCAGATACCCTTCAGGTGCAGGAAATGTCATGAACATGGGCATTTAATTCGAGAATGCCCTCTAAACAAACCAGCCGAGAATCCCAAAAAGAAAATCACCCCGGCATCGGATGGTTTTGTTCGACCCGCTGGTCGACATCGGGCCCATCGCAAAACTATTCCCAAAGCGGACGATCAGCCCACCAGGAATATGAATATCTTTGAAACATTAGGAGAGGAATCTCCTTCAGACAGCACAGATCAATCCCTAGCAGCCAAGCAACAGGCCATCAAAACGGATGAACAAAGCAACCTTTCAAAGGAACCCCATAAGCCCTCAGATCTAACTCCGGCCACAGCCCTAGCTACATCGGAAGACAAAGTCGAGGAAGAGGATGAGGACATGGTCCTCAGTGAACTGGGCACGGAAGACCTGGAACTGGGGGAGATTTTGGAGAACGAAGGTCTGGATCTGAATTCTATAGTGGAGCAATGGAAACAAAAAGGAATCGACAAGATACCTGAGGAAGAAATCAATAGAGTAAACTACCTATTCCTAACCAGACAGGATGCCGCAATCAAGGGGATGAAACGAGGAAGAGAAGCAACCAAAGGCCTAGGCTTGAAATCTCAAACGCTCCACCAAACACAAGTCAGTCTCAGGCACAGGAGGAAACGGGGACGAAGATCCAATAATGATGCTCTTCAGGAATTGGGTCAGATGTTGATAAATTCGGGAAAGATGAAAGCCCTTGAGGCTTTCTCTTTCTTATCTTAATAACTCGTTAGCAATGAAAGTCCTCTCCTGGAATGCAAGAGGATTGGGCAGCCTTAGGAAACAAAGGCTCCTGAAAAAGAAAATCATGCAAGAAAAACCGGACTTAATTTTCCTCCAGGAAACTAAGTTAACGAATCAGAAATTGGATGAGCTGGGTAAGCGTCTAGGTAGACATTTTGAATACCTAGCCGTAGAAGGAAATGGTATGAGCGGGGGTCTTGCTACTGTCTGGACCCAAAATTCTCTTCATCTCCTTAATGCAGAAGCCACTAAAACCTTTTTAGCCCTGGAAATGCAAGTCATAGGAGAGAAAGGAAAATTTTTGTTCACCAATGTTTACGGCCCTCAAAGATTAGAGGACAAACTGACTCTGCTCAGCAATCTAACCAAGCTACATAAGAGACACTCCAATTCCAAGGCTATTTATGGAGGGGACTTCAACATGATTACCTCCCTCAATGAAAAGAAGGGAGGCATACGTGCACTGGGCAATGATGCATTAGCCTTCAGATCCTTTATTAGCGAGCTCAACTTGGTGGAAATACAACCCCGTGAGGGTACTTTTACTTGGCCCAACAGAAGAGGAGGCAATAGGTTCATTGCCTCCAGGTTGGACCGATATCTGATCTCCGAAAGTGTCCTCTTGGAAGGTAACATTATACACTCGGATATCCTCCCCTCCGGAGGCTCTGACCACTGGCCTATAACAATCCAAGCCTCGATCTTGGGCACATCTAGAAATAGGCCGTTCCGCTTTGAAAATTTTTGGCTGTCTCACAAGGATTTCTCCAGCAACATTAAATCATGGTGGAAGGAACCCCTGCCTGTAGAAGGAACAAAAATGTTCAAGCTTCAAGCAAGGCTCAAATTTATCAAGGCCAAGTTGAAGGCTTGGAATCGAGAGGTCTTTGGAAACATTTTTGCAGACAAGCAACACCTGGAGCAACAACTGGAAGATATCCATAACACTTGGATTCATGGAAGCATTTCGCAGGAGTCTATAAACACAGAGCGGGAGCTCATGCAGAAATGGAATGAAAGATGCAAGCAGGAAGAGATTCTATGGAGGCAAAAGTCACGAATTCAGTGGCTTAAGGAGGGAGAAAAGAATACAAAATTCTTCCATAGATCTGCTATAGACTATAGGTGCATCAACCGAATCACCAAGATCCAAGATGAGCAAGGGACTGTCTACCAATCGCACCATGACATCACCTGCCAACTCAGGCATCATTTTGAGCTCATTTCCACTGAGCCTAATGTGAATCGACGGGAAGCTATCAAAGAATTAGTATCCTCCATACCTTTCCTCATTACTAATGAACAGAATAAAGCCCTGGAGAGACCTGTCTCCCTCCAGGAGGTGGAGGGTGCAGTCAAGGAGATGGCCAATGGGAAAGCCCCTGGGCCGGATGGCTTTACGGTGGAATTTTTCAAAGCCTGTTGGGATGTAGTTGGGGAAGATATCTGGGAGGCAGTGGAAGATTCCAGAACCTCATCCTCAATTCTAAAGTCCCTCAACTCCACGTTCATAGCTCTAATTCCCAAGGAAGCATATGCATGCACCCCGGCCAAGTTCAGGCCTACAGCGCTATGTAATGTTTTGTACAAGACCATTTCCTAAGTCATGGCAAACCGCCTAAAGCCTATTCTTCCTCTAATTATTTCCAAAGAGCAGTCAGGTTATGTGGAAGGTAGACAGATTATGGACAATGTGTTGCTGGCTCATGAGATGATCCACACGCTGCAAACTCACAAGAAAGCTGGCATGATAATGCAATTGGATCTCTCTAAGGCGTATGATAAGGTCAGCTGGGAATATCTGGAAGCTATTCTTAAAGCCTTTGGCTTTAGTAATAAGTGGATCACCTGGACTCTAGCTCTGATTAGATCTCCTAGTCACTCCATTTTAATCAATTGAGCCCCTTCTCAGCCCTTTTACCCTTCAAGAGGCATCAGGCAGGGGGACCCCCTTTCGCCCTTCCTCTTCGTCATCTTGATGGAGGGCCTCAGCCGCCTTATCAAGTCAGCCAGGAACAGGAATGTGATAAAAGGCCTCCAACCCTTGAGCATCTTTCCGACCACTACTCATCAGCAGTTTGTGGACGACACCATGCTTCATGGAGTCCCGACAGTAAAGGAAGCCAAAGGTTTCAAGCAGCTTCTAAACTTGTTTAGTCACGCCTCAGGTATGGATTTCAATTTCGATAAATCCTCTGTTTTCTTTTTTAATACGCATTTAGCCATTCAGAGGCATTTGACTGGCATCTTGGGCTTCAAGAGGAGTAATCTCCCATCCATGTACCTGGGCATTCCCCTGACTGAGAAACCATGGCAGAAGTGTCACTGGGAGAAGCTTCTCTCAACTCTGGCAGACAGGTGCAACCACTGGACTAATCGGTTCCTCAATCTGGCTGGGCGTCTGGTCATGACGAAAGCCGTTCTACAGGCTATACCTCAGTATATTCTCTCGATCCTTCCGGCTCCTAAAGGAATCCTCCAGAAGATCAGAAACATCCAAAGGAATTTTTTGTGGTCGGGCAATTATGGAAAGCCAAAGTGGGCTTTGGCAGCATGGGACAAGCTCTGCAAACCTAAAAGCTATGGTGGGCTAGGACTGCACGATCCTAGCTCCACCAATAGAGTATGCGGTGCTAAACTCTGGTGGAGGTGGATCTCAGAGCCCCAAACTCCGTGGGCACGCCTCTGGAAAGCCAAGTATGCGTCGCAATGGCAAGTTGAGGAGCTAGTAAGATTAAATGACACCCCAGTAGGCTCTCCCATATGGAACCTTGCCAGAGCGAATCGGAATATTATACAAGATCACTGTTTTTGGGAGATAAGGAATGGGCACCATGCTCTTTTCTGGGAGGATGCATGGCACCAGCTCCCGAAAATCGAAAATCAGGACCTTGAACCTCTGCAGAATTGGTTTCAGGATAAAGGGAAATTGAAGGTGCATCAGTACTGGGCTAGCAACGAAGATCAGCAACAATGGAGAACTTGGACTCTCACTCCCCCTCCTCCAGATGAACACCTAAGTGATCTCCTCAACACCCTCAATTCCATCCTCAGAAAGAGACTAATTAGGGTTGTGCAAGGGCAGGACATCCTGCGTTGGGGTAAGCGTACCGGAGGATCATTTAACCTTAAAGAAGCCCGCCACTATGCGGAAAACAGGAATGAGGACGACAAGGTGGTCTGGCATGACAATGTATGGGAAAGCAACCTTTGGCCTAAAATCAAGACCTTTTTATGGCTGCTTCAGAATGGGAAAATCTTCTAAATAAAGGGTTCATTGGACCCTCTCGCTGCCCCTTATGCGAACAGCAAGCAGAGACTATGAATCATTTGCTCAACGACTGCGAATGGACAAGCCAGCTTTGGGATTGGATTTGGGATATTTTCCACCAAACAGATAGAAACAGAGAATCCATTCAGGATACAATCACCCACTGGTGATAAAACTACTCCAATAGCAACATGGTTAATAATCTCTGGAGACTCAGTCTAGGCTTCTTAATATGGACGGTTTGGAAGGAGAGAAACAACCGCATTTTTAACAAGCATCGCATCAGACAGATTGACGAAATAAAAAGTATTATTAAGCAAGGCCTTGCAGAGACCACTCTCACCTAGTGTAAAGAAGAAAAAGTCGAGTCGCTGTCACCCAATGACCTCAGGATTCTGGCAATCTTCGAGCTCTCTGAGACAGCATAGCGCTATATTCAGGAGCAAGCCCGTCAACCTCCACCAGCTCCGGTAAGATGGCAATGTCCTCCTCGAGGGTATTGCAAATTTAATTTTGATGGGGCCGCCAAGGGCAACCCAGGCCCGGCTGGAATGGGAGGAGTCCTGCGTAATGAAAAGGGAGAAATCATTCACATTATTTGCAGGAATCTAGGAGAAACCACGAACAACGATGCGGAGTTCACTGCTCTAGAGCAAGGGCTAAGGCTTCTAATTCGACTCGACAGAAGACTGACCATTGTCGAAGGTGACTCCCAGATGGCCATTACAACCCTCCAGAAAATCCAGCATGGCACTAAGGTTGATAAGGCGATAAAAAACTGGCGTCTGGCCGCAGTCACAAAGCTTATGGAGCAGCACCTCCCCTCCCTCGGAGGGATCATCCCTCAAGCAGTAAGGAGAAAAGCGAACTCTCTCGCAGACCACCTCGCAAACTTTGCGGTAGATAACCCAACTAATGCCATGGACACCTATTGGTTGGATCTCTCGCATGGAGAACTTCGGGATAAGTGCGATAGCATTTCGAGGAAAGACTTAACTGCCGGTACTACCATAGAGATGGACGGCAGCCTATCCATCATCAGCAGATCATGAATACCCGTCTAATGATAGATTATATTGGATGGCATTGCGTGGTAAAAGTACCAAGCATTTCTCGGGTTCGGCGGCCCATTACGAGAAAGGACAACTGTCAAGGATTAGCTCCTTATAGCGGTTTAACAGAGGAGCTTAAGCGTGTGATCGGTAGGCTGCGGAGATGGGGATCTCCGTTCAAGACCCCGACTTTAGTGGGTGGATCCGACGACGATCTTCCTGGCATCATCACATTGATTGGACAACTGGCCTCATTTATTTCCACCTCTCCTGGCATTTTATTTATGCAGCTCGTTGATCCCGCATTCCCGTATACCACTCTTATCTCTTTATCAACAGGGCGCCATCCAAGCTCTGAACCTAGCTTATACTCCACTCCTCTCAGTGATCCCTCGGTTCCCATCTATCTGGACTCCATGGCGGATACCAACATCCGCAGTATTAAAGCCTCGCAGGCCCTCAAGCAGGCCAAAGACAGTTATGAAGCCTCGGTTTCAAAACAGGGAAAGCAGACAATTGAACTGCTGGAAGAAGAGGTGGAACTATCCCAGGCTCGGACGGATGACAATGTTATCAGTGAAGAAGTCAACTGGCTAGTTGACCCCGGAACGCCTTCCACTCACCAGACGCAATTCTTGCAGACCCAAGTGGTGGCTTGGCAGATGAAAACGATGCTCTCGAAGGCTATCGCCATGCAGGGCGCCGCGGTCAAAGAAACCTTTGCAGCTACGTCCATGGCTTCGGCTAGGAATAAAGCGAGGCTGGACAAGATGGAAGTTGCCTTTAATTCACTTACAGAGGAGCTCCGCAGGCATGGAAAAGCGCTGGATAGTTTTGTTCGGCGTTTTGACATTTACCTCCGACATGTCCTCAATGTGGCCATTGAATTTCCTACGGATGACTCGCAAACCACCATCATACGGCGGTTCAAGCCCAGGACTCAATCGAAAGGTGATGAGGCAGCAAATCCGAGCATGGTTGGTCACTCTGGAGCCTCGACTCCCACTCAGTAATGTCTTTGTGCTCTCCTACTTTTTCAGTTTCCTGATCGAAGTGTAACTATATTTAGTTCCATGTCTGAATCTCCACTTATTTATGGTAGTGGTGGATATGTAATAGAAATACTATGGCTGTGAAAGTTTTTGATGAAGCTCTCTAGTTTTTCGGGTAACCCTGCGTGGTGGACCTGTGTCTGTTTTGATTTTGATGGTCGCGCTCTTGCGCTCTTAAGCAGCCTGGATTTCTAGTGTCCATGTCTCCTCAGACTTATAGCCAGCGCGTCAAGCAGAAGGCCTTCAGCGGTATATGGTTGTTGCTCTCTGGTCTATGTACTCTGTTGTAATATCTGGTTCTTGATATAATATATTGATACTGACTTACACAAAAAAACTTGTGTTTTGTTATAAACTTCTTCCCTATATTGTTGCACCTGAATGGTATGATTTATCCTTCTCTGAGTATCATTTGGTTCAACCTGCAACTCCTATATTATTTTCATAACTGGAACCCCTAAAGAAGGTGGGAAAACAACATTCATTCCATCAACCAATTGGTACGGTGACATGCCATTTGATTTCTTTATGGTGAGCTTATCAGCGCAAAGTGCATTTATCAAATTGTTATGTCATGACTTCTTGTTGTCTTCTAGCAGCTTTTTGATAATGTTAACCAAACTTTTATTTGAAGATTCAACTAACCCATTACCCTGAGGGTAATAAGCAATTGAATTTCCTAGAGTGATATGATATTTTCTCCATAAATCTACCATTTTCTTTGACATAAATGTCGTTGCATTATCTGTGATAAGCTTAATTGGACATCCACATCTTGACAGTATATTGGTTTCTAGGAATTTAATAATCACAACATCAGTTGCTTGTCTTGAGGATGTGGCCTCAATCCATTTGGTGAAATATTCAATGGCTGTGAGGATCCATTTGTGTTGGGATAAGGATGGTGGATGGATTTCTCCAATGAAATCCAAACCCCACTGTTGGAAAGGGCTTTAAATGGATATAGGTTTCAAGGGTAGTGACAATAGTTTTATTTTTCCTTCAAAATTTTGGCACTTGTGGCAGGAGGTAAATTTTTATGGACATCGGGAAAAAAGTGTGGGCCAGTAAAAACCAACTCTTAGGATCTTATTGGCAGTGGTATTCCAACAAAAATGTCCACCACAGTCTCCTTCATGAAATTCCTACATATTTCTTTCTGCATCATCCTTCAACAAACATTTTAGCAAAATTCCACTAGCATCTTTCCAATATAAAATGTTATCTAAGATACAAAATTTTACAGCTTTTAGCTTAAGAAATATAGCCTTTGTCTTAGTCAAACCAGGAGGAGCTTGTAAACTGAATAATACAAAAATGAGGTCTGCATACCAGGGTGAGGTTGTAAAAGCCTCATCTATTTGTGGAGTCGCCTGCTCCTCTTGATCATCTAATGCAGCCACAAAATTAATATCCAAAGCATGAAAATTAGGCTCAACCATCAATTTGGCTAGTCCTTGTCCCTTAATGAGCTTGGTGGGTTTAATTTCAATGTCATATTCAAAAATAATGGCAATCCACTTACCTATTTTACCATCTGGTCCATTTTGATTCAAGATATCTTTAACCACAGAATTTGGTACAAAAGCATTTATGTGAGAATGAAGAATATATACTCTAAAATCCTTAATTGCATGTATTAGAGCAAATTATTGTTTTCCATTATGTTGTATTTCAATGCAACATATCTTAGAGCCTTACTAGAGAATGCAATGGGTTTCTCATATCCCTCATTGTTTTTCTATAAAAGGACTGCTGCAACAGTGTGTTCAGATGCAAATGAAAAGATTATAAAATCCTTAGTAAAGTCAGGGCTGATTAAGACAGGTGCTTTTGTCAGAGCTTGTTTCACTTGGTCAAATGACTATCTAGCTTCAATTTTCTACCTTATTTATGAGCATTTCTTTAGCATGTTTGTTATGTTCCTGAGGAGTTATGTTAGGTTGGGGATGAATCTTCCTAGATAGTTTATTTTACCAATAAATGATTGAAGTTCTTTAATATTTCTAGGATGACTTATTTTCAAGATGGCTTCAATCCTACTGGGATCAATCTTAATAGCCTCTTTGGAAATGATATGCCTTAGGAGTTTTCCTCATTCAAGGCCAAAAAGTGTTTTCTTGGTGTTAAGTGAAATTCCAAACTTCCCACACTTCTCAAAAAGTCTTCTCAAGTGTATAAAATGATCTTCATCAATTTTGGAATAAACTGTGATGTCATCTAGATATATAACAATAAATTTGCCAATTTCATGAGAAAAAGAAATATCCATTACTCTCTGAAATGTGGCTCACCCAAAAGGCATCTTCACATACATAAAGGTACCCCACGGAGTAGTAAAAGTTGTTTTATCCTGATCACCAGGGTGAACCAAAACCTAATTGTAACCAGAGAAACCATCTAACAAAGAAATCCTACTGGATCGAACTACATTTTTCAAAATGTGATCCATCTTTGGTAAAGGGAAATTGTCCTTTAGTGAGACTTTATTGAGGTTTCTAAAATATATATACAGTTTGATTTCACTTGTTTTCTTTTTTGTTGGTAATATATTGGAAACCCACTTAGAGTACCTGAGAGGTACTATGATCTTAGCATCATACATTTTCTTGATCTCTTTCTCAATTAAAGGCATCAGTACTGGGTTTATTCTTCGGAGTTTTGATTTAAATGGTGTATGATCTTCTTTAATGGGAATTTTTTATTGTATTATGTTGGTGTCATAAGATTTTAGGTCTTCATAACTCCAGGAAAACACATTAGTGAATTCTTTGAACAGAGCAATGTATTTTTTCTTTTCAGCAGGTGGTAATGATTTAGAGAGTTTTATCATTTTGGGTTCTTTTCACTACCTATGTTGCATTCTTCTACATCAGCTCATGTGGCCTCAATCTTGGGTTTGTTGGCTACATCGTTAAATTCGAACAACTCTTCTAATGGAACCAATACTATGGGTAAAACGTGATATTTTAATTGGAGTACTTCTATTTCCTCTATTTCTTGATCTATTTCAAACAATTATAATGTATTTACATTTTTATTTACATGATTGTCTATCTGGTTTTCTAAATCATAATGTACAACTATCTTATATTCTAAATCACACTCTACATCTATATTATCTTCTTCAAACTCATCCTTCGATTGCAGAAAATTTTCAATTCATTTATCATTCCCAAAGACTTGCCAATATCTAACATTGTCTGGGACAGTTGGCCTATGTTTCACTTCCACTGTGTATTGACGATTGGGATGGGGAATTTTATAGCTACTGACAGAAAATGCAAGACTATTAGCAAGAATATTTTGATTTCTAGGGATCACAGAAAATTCATATTCCAAAAAACTCTCCAAAAAATCCAACACAACATTTATGTATTCTCTTAATCTAGGGTGTTTTGCAAAATATTCTCCTTTTATATGTTTTATTATTATCTCAGAATATCAATGAATGGAAATTATTTTAGCAGCAAGTTTTTTCAGTAACTGTAATCCTAGTATTAATGCTCAATGCTCAGCTATATTATTAGTGCATTGGAAGTTAAGATTGTATGAATGTCCTTCAATACGATTAGTTCCTGAGTTTGAAACCCAAACTCCTGCTCCAAAGCCCTCTTTGCTACAAGCTCCATCAAAGTCCATGTTCCAAATATGTTTAGGTTGTGTGTCATGTTCTACTGTTGTTGTTTGGTATTCATCTATTTCACAGATATCAATCTCTGAATTGGAAATCTGACTATTGATGTCCCCATCATTATAGAGAATGAATGAGTCCAGGTCTGAACAGACAGAGTACAGAGGATAGTTGTGTGGCTTGTCTTGGCTACTTACCATGAACTTCATCAAGGTCTCCCTACACAATATCCTTTGCTGACCAAAAACTGGTATGGTAGCAAAGGTCATGTCCATATTTAGGGTTCCTTGCAACTTAGCTCCCCATGAGTGTGACAACAACACGCCATACTTAGGGGGTATATCTGCAACTAATATATCCATCAACAAACTTTTGGTTGGAATTTGTGCCAAAGTAACACACAGATCTTTGATAATACCTAAGCATCTCACTTAGATAGAATCAAAAGAGTATAAATCCTTGTATGGTCTGGTAATGTCAAATCCTAATTTCTCCATGACAACCTTAAGCATTAAGTTATGTGAAGTACCCAAATCTAGCATGGCATTATGCAAAATTTTGTCATGGATGTTTAAGCTAACAAATAAGGGAGGCACACCTCCTTCTCGAGGCTTGCCATCTACTTCTGGTCCAAATAAAAGTTCAGGTTGGTCATCATTCAAATTGACTGTATCTGTATTTTCACCTATATTAAGAGATTTGATTACCTGAGATCTATACACATTCTTGTTCATTAGCTCTGTTAGAGGGATTGGTATTTTGAGTTTTTTTAACTCATTTTCAATATTGAAGGATGTCTAAAATTTACTCATATTTAGGAAATCTGATTTATCAGCAACATCTTTTGGGATAGCCTCTTTTTGCTTACTATTGATTGGAAAATCTGTCTGGGTTGTTTTTGAAGTAGTGTCAACTATCTTTTTAGTAATATTTTCTATTGTCATTTTACATGAATTTTGAACAGTTTTCTTGGCAAGAGTTTCTATGGTTTTCTTAGGAGGAGTATCGGTGGTTTTCTTAGCTGGGGTATCAGAAGTTTCCTTACTAATTTTTCTTGCTAGGGGTATCTGAGGTTTTCTTATTCCTAAGGTTTTGTTGTCTATGAACTTCCATGATAGAATTCTCAAAACCTTGTTTATAATCATCTAATTCCCCATAACCAAGTTCTGTCTGGGAGAGCTGGAAAATTTGTTGTTCCTCTTGAGTAAGAAATATTGTCTCATCATCATTTATCCCAATCAGATTTATTTGATTGTCATCTACCTCTTCAACTATTTCACCTTCGTCATCGGCATAATTTTCTTGGAAAGGAGGTATGATTTGATGTTCTGGTCCCTTTTATTCCCTTTGTTTAATTAGTGGTGGATTTAACCTAACATTTTGGTTTCGGTTTTGTGGGCTAGGTTGATATTCTCATGGGGGAATTCTATCTGTCGAGCTTATTCTCAGCATCATTCTCTCCATTGTTCTAACCAGAGAATCTATCTTAGCATCAGAAGAAGATGTTGATGGTTCCTCTTTCATTGTCACTCTTCTCTTTGTTCTCATCCTAGCTCTTTTAGCTAAAAAATTAGCCTCCACACTCACCACATCTCTTTGTATTTCTTCCAAAGTTGCAGATTTTCTCTCTCTTAGCTAATAATACATATCTGCCTCAAAACCATCATGGAATTTTTTTAAGGTTAAACCTTGAGGGGGTTTAATGTTTGCAGGAATTGCATTATAAACACTATTGAATCTGGTGCAATTATCCTGGACATTTTATCTGGTGCACTTGTATCTATCAAATATACTCTTCTCCTTTTCTCCCTAAACAAGCTTGGAAGTTTGAGTTGTGTCTAGCCGACCTTGTGATACTCATGACATTGTTGGAGATGTAACAAATTTGCTACTTGATTGTGATGAAGATGGTGTTTCTCTGATAATCAAAGCATCTCAGTGTTCTACATTCTTTTCTAAATCCACTTTAGGACTCATCTTGGTCCTCTTTCTTTACATAATCTTGAATTATTTACCTGCAATGTCTGTCACTGAAGGTTATTCTTCCTCTCTTCATCTTTTGCCTGCTTTCTCCTGAGGAGTAGGAGTCTATGAAGTTGCAGTATACAGAAGTTGTTCTTCAACTTCCTGCAAAGTATTCTCTGTCCATGTCAATTGATTAACATATCTTTCAATTTTTTGCCTCTGAGTATGGGTATAAGGAGTGGTTTTTTGTTCCACCCTTAACTTAGAAATTAGGCCCACAGGATCATATGACCATGTGAAACTGAGATTAAACTTCATCTCTTTGAGAAGCATGTCTGATTCTTCTCCTATTGTCCTGTTGTTGCAAACAAAGGGGCCAACTTGAGTTTTAATCCTAAATAGGGATTTCTTCTTGGCTGAAACGAAGTGGATTTCATGAGAGTTGAGAATTTGTCTTATGTATTCAAGAAATACTCTCATTGGGAGGTATTTGGGCACAACTTGTTTGGTGGAAATTCACACCCATACACCTTGATCTCAGTGTATTTTTGGTACAGGTACCAATCTCTGGTTTTTGTTGCTCTGTTAAATGTAGAACCTTCTTGATTTCCTCACTGATCCTTGGTTCTGTAGAACTAGTCAGCATGCTCATTACTAGATGTATGAATTATTCAATATGCTACTTGAATGTATATTCCTCTAAATCTTTCATTACCAAGGAAGTCCAAAATATTACAGACTATTGATTCCCTTCCTCATCTAATTTTTGCATTGAAAACTTGAATCTGTCTATCTAATAATAGATAAACATATAAACCAAAATAGAAGTATACTTGAATACTCCTTCAGTTGGTAACCTAAGGAGTTTCTCATGTACAATGTCAGCTAAGAATTGATTGAAATTGAAGATGATTGAAGGTTTATGATCTGTAGAAAATATTTATAGGAAGCCTAAAAAAGTTTCATCTACCCATTGATCAGAGTAATAGCCTGAAATAACACATAAATTATTTGCTTAGCCTGATCTAGGAACATGGAAGAGGGAAAAGGTGTATTTTTTCTAGTAAATTGAGTATTTTCAGGCAAAAATATATCAAAGATCTGTGTCCTTTTGGAAAAATCAAACTTCTGATAATGTTCAGTCAAGGTTTCTATGGAAAAAGGAGTGATGGCTTCTACAGAATGGGCCTGCTTCATCTAGTCAATGGTCTTAGACGTAATGGTGAGTAAAATTTTACCACTTGGGGCTATGATGGCTCTTTGGTTTGACACATAGAAATTTTGGCACTTTCTAACAAATTCAAGGGAGTGAAAGGTCTGGGGAAAGATATAATGAGGGATATTGGACTCCCAGAGTCAAATTTCATCAGACTTATCAATAAATTTGTCCTCTAGCCAGTAGTAGAGTTCGAAAAGATCGAACTCACACTAGGTCTCATAAATTTTATAGTCTCGGTCTATAAGGGGGATGTGATCCAGGTCTACAGAGGGATGCATCATAGGGTTTACAGAATCTTCAGGGATTTTCTTTTTTGGAGGCATACTGTCAATTATGAAATTACAGAGACAGGAGGTAGCGGAAAATATTTACCAGGAAATTTGCAGGTTTGTAGCAAACTGGAAGTGGAATTGGGGTTTCTCATGCTCGATCGAGTGCTTGATCGATAGAAGAAAAACAGTGGCACATGAAATCTAGAAATTAGGATGAATTGAGACAATCTACAGCATAAAAGGTGAAAAATGGTGGCATGACAGAGTTTTATGGAAATGGGGATTTTTCCGTTGGGGGCGCGGTTTCGTTGGAGTTTCAAATGGTTATCTAGGAAAAAATTAATGGATTAACGGTTATCCCGGGAAGAAATTTAATTTGCTAATGATTATAGCCATGCGACAGGCTAACAGTGGAGGGGAGCGCGTGTGAAGGGAGAGCGGCAAAGGAGGCTGGTAGGTGGATTTCGGAGTGGGGTCAGAGCGGTTAGTGGTATTTTTAGGGGGGGTGCGAAATGCAGAGGGTGTGACACTTAGCGTGGGACCGACGGGAGTAAAACCGTATTTTAGGACCTCCCCCTGGCGGAAAAGGTAGGATGGCAAGGGGGGGATGAAAAGCATCATGAGCCGTAGATCTAGCGCATGGATAATCAAGCCGTTGATTTGAGCACTTGACTTAACCAAAAGTGATAAACACTTTTTTCATTTAGCAACCTTTATTACATTACGGAACTTTGGTTAAAACCTTAATGAATTCAAACATCAGTCCTATAACACATATTTCATAATATTTTTGAAACCCAAGATAAAAAATCACTAATGATCCTTTAAAGTAGAATTGACCACATTTAATCCTTTTTACTTCAAATTTTCACCTAATCCTAAGACTAACCTTTTTATTCATTCCAAAGGGTGCATTTGGACTTGCAGACCCTTATTTTTATTTCTTTTGAAAAAGCAAATACGTACTCTATATTATACATTTATTGTTTTTTGATTCAACTTAAACATTTGAATCAACATCATTTTTCTAACTAACTAACATTAGCCAAGATTAAACAGTTTGACTAACCTTATTCTCTAATCTAATTAACAAAAAATTAAACTTGTTTGGCCATGATTGAACTGTATGATCCAAACAATGAGTAAGGATTCTGGCATTTTGAACAAGTTGCACACAACCTTCATTTTATTTAACAGAATCAAACTATCTATTAAGTAGTGGCATTTAAATTTGCAACACTTTCAGTTCTATCTTCTTCTTTTTTATGGGATTTTCATATATTTTTTTCTCTACTTTTTCTTTTTCTTTTTGTTTCTTTATTCTATTTTTTAAATACCCTCTTCTCATTTTATTTTATATATATATATGGAAATCATTTTCAAATTGAAATATTATTTACAATATCATATAACTGAGATAAAATATCCAATCACCTTGTGATTCTATAAATTATAGGACCCTAACAGTGGCTCTAGCTAGGGATGGCACTTTTTTAAGAAGTGCCAAGAAGCCGTAACCAGTAGCCTTGAATGTTCTATCTCGGCAATGTCTACATTTGATTTGTGTTGTTGTTGTTGTAGTAGATATGGTGGCACATCAATTGGGAGCTTAGGGCCTTCTCTGCAGGCTTCAACTTCTGTCAACAGGTCACCCAATCAAAATAATAAAGACAACGATATTTACAATGAACTTATCTAAGAAACACCTTTATTCTTATCAGAAATAATGCTTCAACATCGTGCCATTCACAGGTCCACAAGGTATCTCTGTTCCATCCAACTCTTTGAGAAAAAATGAATTATGACCTCTGAAGGCATAGATGATATATGGTCCTTTCCACATATTATCAAACCTTCCATGCTTGTCATTATCTTCTCTTCTTGAATCCCAATTTAAAACATTGTCACCCAAATGAAAATTATTTTCTTTGGTTCTTCTGTCAAAAATATTTTTGACATTCTCTTGGATAACTTTTGTTTTGTTATAGACTTCTTCCCTGGATTGTTGCAGTTGAATGGTATGATTCATCCTTCTATGAGTATCATTTGGTTCAACCTACAACTCTTGTATTATTTTTATAACTGGAACTCCTAAAGAATATGGGAAAACAACATCCAATCCATAAACCAATTGGTATGGTGGCATGCCAATTGATTTCTTTTTTGTGATCCTATTAGCCCAAAGTGCATTTACCAGCTTGTTATGCCATGACTTCTTGTTGTCTTCTAGCAGCTTTTTGATAATGTTAACCAAATTTTTATTTGAAGATTCAGCTAACCCATTACCCTAAGGGTAATAAGCAGTTGAATGTCTTAGAGTGATATGACATTTGTTGTAGAAAACTACCATTTTCTTTGACTTAAAATATGTTGCATTATCTGTGATAAGCTTACTTTTACATCCAAATCTTGACAGTATATTGGTTTTTAGGAATTTAATAATCACAATATCAGGTGCTTGTCTTAAGTGTGTGGCATCAATCCATTTGGTGAAATAGTTAGTGGCTGTGAGGATCCATTTGTGTTGGGTTGAGGATGGTGGATAGATTTCTCCAATGAAATCCAAACCACACTGTTGGAAAGGGCTTTCAACTTATATAGGTTTCAAGGGTAGTGGATGTAGTTTTCTTTTTCCTTCAAAAATTTGGCACTTGTGGTAGTAGGTAATTTTTTTATGGACATCAGGAAAAAGTGTGGGCCAGTAAAAACTAACTCTTAGGATCTTATTGGTAGTGGTCTTCCAATACAAATGTCCACCGCAATCTCCTTCATGAAATTCCTGCATAGTTCTTTCTGCATCACCCTTCAACAAAAAATTTAGTAAAATTCCATCAGCATCTTTCCAATATAAGATGCCATCTAAGATACAAAATTTTACAGACTTTAGCTTAAGAAATCTAGCCATTGTCTTAGTCAAACCAGGAGGAGCTTGTAAATTGAATAATACAAAAATGAGGTCTGCATACCAGGGTGAGGTTGTAAAAGCCTCATCTATTTGTGGAGTCGCCTGCTCCTCTTGATCTGTTGGCAATATGATGCAGAGTGTTGTCCTTGATGGCAACCTACTTGATAAATTTGATGGAAACCTACTTGATGAAGTTGTCCTTGATGGAAATTGACTTGTCCTATTTGTTAATGATGTAAATCTGATGTATCTACAGAGCAGTGCGGATGTAATGAAGAAAGGAATTCCTATAAGTGCCAGAGCAATGATGAAAATGGTATGTCACAAAGCATACGCGGGTTTGTAAAGGCGAAGTAGCATATGTACGCGGAAAAGTACGTACCAAGTAGCATATGCCTATTTGTTCTCTAAATTTATAAAACCAGGGGACATTACCATGGTATTGGCCCACAGTATTGAGCACTGGATTATCTACTTGATCCCATCCAAGAATACCATCTGAAGTTGTGGTTTTGGCTCGTGGTATTGACAAAGGCTAAATATATATAAGGAGAAGAAGTTCATAAGTGCAAAGGTGTGCATAAGTCTGGGTTTTAATGAATACTTCGCTTTGAAGCATATCTGCATGGAAGGGTAACAGTTTATTGATCTGAATTAATAATGAACCTATGAAGAAAATGATGAAGAGGGATCTCTAGATTCGAAATGACTATGTATTATCTAGATCTGTTTATGGAATGTTTAGATCTGAGATGAGGCGAATATTTTATGAAGTGAAGGATAAGATCTGAGCTATTTATCTGTTCTGAAGAGTTGCACAGCCCTACAAAGTTTGAAGATCTATACGCAGGTTCATGGCAGAGAAAGCACGTATATATGCGGGTTGGCTTCAGCAAAAGCGTGTATGGAATGTGAGATCAGTTTTGAAATATGTGCAGAAGTATACGCAGGTTTGTCTATGTGAAAGCGTGTATATACGCAGGTTCAGTGAAGTAAAAGCACGTATGGAATCTAGGGTTTTGCTTAAGTATGTGGAATGAAATGTCTGATCTATTCTGTTGTTTTACTGCTATCTGTCAATGATGTATTCACACAGATCTGGGTTGTTTGAATGTTGATTATGCTGCTGATTATGTTGATTAAATATCAATTTGTTGGTTGATTGGTTGATGATTCAATGAATGAATTGATGGGGTTATAAGTTTCAGTTTGATGTATGATGAGCTTAAATGTGTGGAGTGGGTCCAGTCTGAAAATTTGATGAAAAGAGGCCTACGGTTGGGAAGTTGCATGGAAGTCGTTGGATCCGTATGAAAATTCTCGATGAAACGTGGTCCATGGTGCAGCCAGGTGGTCAAGCCTTCAAAGGAGGGGTTGTAGCTCCTCTCCAGCAGGTAGTCAAATTCAGAGCAGGGGTTAGCAGCCCTCCGTATAGGCCGAAACAGAGCGAGGGGGTAGTAGCTCCTAAATATAACTGCGAAACCTTTCCGGGGCCCAGACACATAGTTGGTATCTCAGAGAGGTCGGTAAACGAGAGCAAGGGGTTGTAGCTCCCTTCCAGGAGAGGCTGGTAAACGAGAGAAGGTTGTAGCCTTCTGCAGGTGGGTGCCTGCGTGCTGGTATGAGTCTGCACCAGTACATGGTTGTAAGAAGTTTTCTTTATAATAAATATTAAAGGCTGAGACGACGGCATCGGTGGTTTTCTCCCGACTTGGGTTTCCACCTTAAATACTGGTGTTCATGTGTGTTGCTTATGTGTGATGGTTTATTATGTTATTACTGCACATGTTTACTGCTTAATAAACATTTGATGAATGAATGATGCAATGATCTAAGTAAAGAATTAAATGCATAATAAGAGCTCTGGACATATGCAAGTTTGCTTAAGGATATCCGCGTGTATACGCGAGTTTTGTTCAATAAAGTAGCGTATGGGTTTTAGAGAAAGAAAAAGTAAAAAGTTTTCAGTCAGCTCTAAATACTGATTCACCCCCCCCCCCCCTGTCTCAGTATTTTTCCCAACATGATCATCTAATGCAGTCACAAAATTAATATCAACGGCACGAAAATTAGGCCCGACCATCAATTTGGCTAGTCCCTATCCTTTAATAAGCTTGGTGGGTTTAATTTCAATGTCATATTCAAGAATAATGGCAATCCACTTACCTATTTTACCATCTGGTCCATTTTGAGTCAAGACATCTTTAACCACAGAATTTAGTACAAAAGCAAATATGTGAGAATGAAGAGTATATACTCTGAAATCCTTAATTGCCTTTATTAGAGAAAATGCTTGTTTTTCCATTATGTTGTATTTCAATGCAACATCTCTTAAAGCCTTGCTAAATAATGCAATGGGTTGCTCATATCCCTCATTGTTTTTTTGTAAAAGGACTGTTGCAACAGTGCGTTCAGATACAAATGAAAAGATTACAAAATCCTTAGTAAAGTCAGGGTTGATTAAGCCTGGTGCTTTTGTCAGAGCTTGTTTCACTTGGTCAAATGAATGTCTGGCTTCAATCTTCCACCTTATTTTTTAGTCTTTCTTTAGCATGTTTGTTATGTTTCTGAGGAGTTCTGCTAGGTTGGGGATGACTGGAATTTGGCTAGAATTTGTGCGAAAGTAACACAAAGATCTTTGATAAAACCTAAGCATCTCACTTTTCTAGAATCAAAAGAGTATAAATACTTGTATGTTCTGGTAATTCCAAGTCCTAATTTCTCCATGACAGCCTTAGGCATTAAGTTATGTGAAGCACCTGAATCTAGCATGGCATTATGCAAAATTTTCTCATGGATGTTTAGGCTAACATATAAGGGAGGCACACCTCCTTCCTAAGGCTTGCCATCTACTTCTTGTCCAAATAAAAGTTTAGGTTGGTCATCATTCAAATTAACTTTATCTATATTTTCCCCTATATTAAGAGCTTTCATTACTTGAAATCTATATTCATTCTTGTTCATCGGATCTGTTAGAGGGATTGCTATCTTTTATTTTGTTAACTCATTTTCAACATTGAAGGATGTCTAAACTTTACTCATCTTTAGGAAATTTGATTTATCAGCAACATCTTTTGGGATAGGCTCTTTTTTCTTACTAGTGGCTGGAACGTCTGTCTGGGTTGTTTTTGAAGTAGTGTCATCTATATTTTTAGTAGGATTTTCTATTGTCCTTTTACCAGAAGTTTCAATATTTTTCCTGGCAAGAATATCTATGGTTTTCTTAGGAGGAGTATCGGTGGTTTTCTTAGCTAGGGTATCAGAAATTTTCTTACTAGGGGTACCTGAGGTTTTCTTACTCCTAAGATTGTATTGTCTGTGAACTTCCATGAAAGAATTCTCAAAAGCCTATTTATAATCATCTGATTCCCCATAATCAAGCTATGTCTGAGACAGCTGGAAAATTTCTTGTTCCTCTCGAGTAAGAAATATTGTATCATCGTCATTTATCCCCATCGGATTTATTTTATTTTCATCTACCTCTTCAACTATTACACCTTCGTCATCAGCATAATTTTCTTGGAAAGGAGGTCTGATTTGCTGGTATGGTCCCTTTTATTCCCTTTGTTTAATTTGTGGGGGATTCCTCCTAACATTTTGATTTCGATTTTGTGGACCAGGTTGATTTTCTCTTGGGTGAATTCTATCTGTCAGACTGATTCTCTCCATCATTCTCTCCATTGTTCTAACCAAAGAATATATCTTAGCATCAGAAGAAGATGTTCATGGTTCATCTTTCATTGTCACTCTTCTCTTTGTTCTCATCTTAGCTCTTTTAGCCAACAAATTATCCTCCACACTCACCGCATCTCTTTGTATTTCTTCCAAAGTTGCAGATTTTCTCTCTCTTAGCTGATAAGACATATCTGCCTCAAAGCCATCAGGGAATTTTATCAAGGCTAAACCTTGAGGGGGTTTAATATTTGCAGGAATTGCATTATAAACACTATTGAATCTGGTGCAATAATCTTGGACACTTTCCCCAAGTGCCCTCCTAATACTTTCATATTCTGATAAAATTTGAAGAGGGCTCTTTTTAACTTCCCATCTGTTAAGGAATGATTGATGAAATGCAGGGAGATAATTAATGCTAGCAGTTGGTAAGGCTTTAAACTATTTTCAAACTTCTTCAGTAAGACTTTGAGGAAATAATCTTGTCTTAACATTTTCTTCATCCACTTCTTGAAGATCAAAACTATCATTCATCTTATCGATGTGTTATTGAGAATTTATTGGTCCAATACCATCAAACTAGGGTATCCTAGTTTGATAGTCTTGTCGCATATTTTCTAAAGGAGCCTGAAGAATAAGTGGAGCATATCTTGCCGCCATGGTGGGTATATGAGGATGGATAGTATATGGATTAATTAAAGGTGGAGGTTGGGTTGAAGGTGGAGGTTGGGTTGAATATAGAGGTTGGGTTGCAGGTGAAGGTTGGGTTGCTTGGTGAGAAACTGTGGGAGTGGTAGTGGAAACTATAGAAGGAGTGGGACTGGATGATCTTGGATGAATAGAGTGATATGATCTGGAGGAAACTGCAAAAGTTAAGGCAGAGAGTTCAACAGATTGCTGGATGTATGCCTGGTGGACAGATAGGTCAAGGTATCATACCAAATCCTATAATTTATCAAAGTCTTGAAGGATTTGGAGATCGGGATCAGGTTGAACATAATTTCCTTCAAATGAATGAGGTTGTAAGGTAGATAGATCTACCATAGTTTGGTATACCCAATTTTCTAACTTAGTCCTAAAAAGGCTATGCTCAAATGGAAAATCAAACTCAATATCCTGTAAAGTGACAAAGTTAATTGGAAGAGAACTTGCCCTAGGGGGAGGACTACTACTTCCTTGACTCTCGGAAAAACTTCTCCTACTCAACAATTTTTCAGGGTCATCTAGAATAGTGGTAGGTTTAGGATCAAGATGAGATTTAGTGTAAGATCTTTTTGGAGCCAGAATTAAAATTTAAAACACACACACACACACTATTATTTACAAAGGTAAACAATCTCTAAAATATTCCTAAAATAAACTTATTTTAACCACGGAAATGAATTCACATAAAATCACAGTATTTTTGTTTGTACCCAGCATGGTCGCCACTATGTTATCGTTCTGTAATTTTTGAGATTGTGAGAGTAAACACAGAAGTAACATCAAAACCACTTTTAAGTCTAGAAGCTAGCCCTTCTAAACTTAGAGAGGGATCTCTCTGTAAAATTTAGCTTTGTTTTCTTGTAAATTTTAGGCTAGTTATGATTGTGCAATTATTTTTTTGATTCGGTTGATTGAATGCTTTGTACTTCCAATGGTCTATGGAGTCTTATAAAACTAACTAGATCTGTATCACATTTTAAAGGAGTGTCACAGGGCAAGATAGGTGAACTAGTTGCATCTTGTATAATTTTAAATGATATGGAACAGAAGAAAAAGAAAGATTCAATTAAAACTAAAGAACAATTAAGAATTCCTTAGTTTGACTTCAGAAGAAAACATTAAAATTACTTACATCCAAAACAGGGTGTATATTTCAACAAATCCTGATCGTCATCGTTTCTGTAATGTAATTGTAGAAATTTTAATACAATTATGTATTGCCTGGATTCTCCCAATCTAAAAATTATATGCCACTCTTAAATACATAATCCTTCTACTAAAATCTCTGTGGAAATTTAATCACCAATTGCAAACACGTGAAGAAATATCAATCACACATAACACAGAGGTTTTTACCAGGAAAGCATAAAGCTAAAAACCCCACTATCACATATTATGTATATATCATGGATAATGAAATAATCTCATACAAAACATTAATCCAAGAGCTCTCAGTACAATATACAATCGTCTCACACTGTCATACAAAAATTGGCAAATACATGCGTCAATTTACTGCCTACTAACAGCTTGCCTCCACTGCGTAATCCTTGCTGATCACAATCCCTGAATGAATGAGATCCTACCCTGCCTTGACTGCGCAATCCTCATTGGCATCTCCAATGTGTGTTTGGTGGCAAGAGTGCACCCACTAATGTCACAACTAATAGTCAAATTGTCCCTTTCACCTATCTCTCAACTGGGTCTCCACTGGATCTGGCATGCATGTAGTTAATAGTAGTAAATATTCAGTTGCATGTGATATCACTCCATGTGAATTAATTTTATATTTAATTCATTGATCTCTCACTAGTGTATCTTTAGTTACAACTAGTTAAAACTAGCACAACTGAGTTTAACTCACTTAACTGAGTTAAACTACTTTACAACTCACATAACTACACATCCAACTCGGTTACAACTTTGTATCACTCAGTTACAATGAAGTCCACTTTCATATCCCACCAACCAACCTTAGAACTCGTAATTCCTTCAGTCAACTCGTTTGCCACATCAATTAACTGAAATCAAGTGCTTCAATAGAATAGATTATTATTCATTGTCTAATTATTATTAAGAGATAATAATAATCGACATGCATTCTATTTTTAGACATGCGATCTATAAATAGACTTCGCACATGCATATAAAAATAGAAACTCATCTATAAATAGAATTTTCTCAACCATCTATAAATATACTCCCGCTATAAATAAAATTTACTCACCATTCTAAAAATAGACATACACCTAAAAATAGCCCACGGGCCCCACCTAGTGTAGGTGCTTAATTTTCACTAGGATCATCATCTTGTTGAATCTAAACACTCCCTCTCAACAAGAAAGGGATTATCCTTCACCCCGATCATGTCTCTATGGTATTCAAATTTGCTCCTGGTGAGCGCCTTCGTCAGAATATCTGCATCCCGATCTTCTGTAGGAATGTACTGAAGCAACGTGATCTTCCGCTGCACATAATCTATGATATGATGATATCGGATATCTATATGCTTAGATCTATCATGAAACATAGGATTAGTCGAGAGTTTAATGCAAATCTAATTATCACAATGAATCATTGTAGGATCTAAATGAGAACCAAACAAACCAACCAGGATCTTTCTCATCTAGATAGCCTCACATGCAGCTTGACTTGCTGCCATGTATTCCACTTCCGCTGAACTTAGTGCCACGTATCTCTGCTTCCTGTTGTACCAAGAAACAGTTGTAGATCTGATATTGAAGACCCCTCCTGATGTGCTCTTTCTGTCCGTTGGGCTGCTTGCCCAATCAGCATCCGTGGAGCCATGCAACTTCACCTCATCCGTCTATCTGTACCATAATCCATACTTAGATGTGCCCCTAATATATCTCAGGACTTGCTTTCCTTCCTTCCAAAAGAGCTTGGTAGGCTTAACCATCGCTTGAATAAGCTGGTTCACCACATAGCATATGTCTGGTCTTGTATTTACTAAATACATTAGCGAAACCACTAACTGTCGATAGACAGAAGCATCCACTGCCTCTCCAAATGTAGTGTCCTCTTTCCTCTAGTTTCCTGGAAGAGGAGTATCCATGGGCTTGCAGCCCTCCATGTGAAACTTACCCAGTATATCCCTTGCATACTTTCCTTGAGACACAAAACTTTCACCTCCTCTGGTGGTCTGGATGTAGGAGTCAAGGATAAACTCTAAAATTTTGAGACAATTTCTTCAAGTTCTGGTGGAACTTCTTCTATTTCCTTTGGAGTATCAGTCATCAACCTCTATTTTTATAATACAAAATCCAAAAATGCTTTAAAACCTAGTTTATAGCCTTTTTATAAATGACGGTAACACAATTTAACTGATAATGGAAATTCCTCTTTTAATGATTTAATGACGGAATCTTCTCACATGGACCAAAAATCATAATAGTCTTTTCAATACCGGATTTCAACCATTATTTAAACCTCTTCCATAAAAATATCGCATCCAAAACTTCACTTAAAAAACCCGCATTTAAATTTGCGATAGTCCTTGGATTTCCAAGCTGTATGCAACAGTCGTTGGATTAAATACTTGTTGGATGGTCAACTCAAATTATCAAATCAAATTTATAATTTATCGGGTCCAATTGAACTTCTAAATCTCATGCAACTTAAAATGCGATTATCATTGGATCTCGATCAATGATGCGATATCCATTCGACTCTGCATAGCTTCCTTTGTGATTATACTTTTATTTTCTCCTTTTCTCCTTACACATTATAGTAATCCCAATTCTTGAATTCTGTCATATTTAACACTCCTGGGAAGTTGCCCCTTACTAATTGCGTAAGGCAAACTAATATGTCAAACGATTAACAAATTTTGAAGGTTGCAGGTAAGAAAGATAAATGCGATGGATTATGGATTTTTTATGGCCACACAAACTCGCTCGAATTTCTATAGAAGGAAGTCTTACAAACCTAGTTTGTAATACTCTACAATATAAATTAACACATAGAGAAATCAATAAAACCCAAGCTCAACTAGAATAAACAACCTCATAAAAATTCGAAAGAAAATGAACCTCTAGCATTTGATAACGATGGCTACTTTCACATAGATACAAAGGATTTAAAATATTCTTCTATTCAATTAAATTTCCAACCAATCCTCTCCTTTTCAATACATTTCAACTTTCATATAAATATATTGTTCACAATATCATTTCAATCCGATTCAAAGAATCGGATCTGCCCAATTTTAGATAAAATCCTATTTCACAATATTCTCCCTAAAATCCTCAACTAAATACATCGAACTAATTACCAGAAATCCAAATCCCTAAGGAATAGTTCAAATCCTATCTATCAAAACAATAAATTTCCAGCTAAAGGAACCCACTCCTTTGCTTGTAAACTTTTTTTTATTTTTGGAATAAAAAATGAAGTCTTTTATCTCGAAGTCTCATGCTCCAGCATCAAACTCCTGAGGAAAAAATTCGTCATGGGCTCCTGTCCATGAGCTTCTCTACAGAACTGCCCAATTTCTGTAACATGGTTTCTGTCATCCAAGTAGCCTCTGCAACTGGTTGGTCTTTCCATTTGATCAAATACTCAAAATACTCTCGTCCTCTTGTTTTCTTAGACAATATTTTGTCTAAAATCTTCTCTGGCTGCAATTTTTTTGCTGTGGGTAATTGTTTCAACTAGTCAATCTGTTCTTTGCTTTCAGCTCTATCATCTGTGTCTCTGTCTTCATACCTGTACAAATCAGCAACATCAAAAATTGGAGATATTCCAATGTCGAGGGGTAATTCAATTTCATATGCATTTGCAGAAAATTTTCTCAATATTTTGTATGGCCCAATTTTCTTAAATTTTAATTTATTATATGCCCTTTTTGGAAATCTTTCTTTCCTCAGGTGTGCTAGAACCAAATCTCCAACCTCAAAATTAACTTCTCTTTTCTTCATATCTGCTCTGCTCTTGTACTTGATGTTGTTGTCCTGTAACTGTTGTTTTACCTGGTCATGTATTGCTTGAATTTCTGAAGGAAAATCTTCTCCTTTAGCACTTCTCATCACTGCTTTTCCCAAATTTCTTGATTCATACACTCCTCTTGGGTGCATTCCATAAACTATATGGAATGTACTCTGCCCTATACTCCTGTTAGGAGAGTCATTATAAGCACATTCAGCCTGTGCCAAAATCTAATCCCACTGTATAGGATGTTCACCTGCAAGACTTCTTAAAACATTACCCAAGCTTTTGTTCACCACCTCAGTCTGTCCATCACTCTGAGGGTGATAAGCTAAGCTGAAACTTAGTTTAGTACCAATATTTTTCCACAATGTCCTCCAAAAATGACCAAAAAATTTGGTGTCCCTATCAGAGACAATGCTTTTAGGTAACCCATGTAACCTTACAATCTCTTTGAAAAACAAAATAGCAACATGAGTAGCATCACTGGTTTTATAACATGGAATAAAATGTGCCATTTTAGAAAATCTATCAACTACAACATAAATTGCACCATTCCCTCTCCTGTTTTAGGTAAACCCAAAACAAAATCCATACTTACCATATCCCAAGGTCTATCTGGAATAGGTAATGGAACATACAAACCTGTTTTTTGACTCCTTCCTTTTTCATACTAACAAGCTTTACAATTTCGCACATACTTCTCCACTTCAGATCTCATCTTTGGCCAAAAATAAAAATGACTCAGTTGTTCATAAGTCTTGTCTGCACCAAAATTTCCACCAAGTCCACCACTATGTTTCTCTTTAATTAAATTTTCTCTCATAGAACAATTTGGTATGCATAGCTAATTTCTTTTAAACAACAAACCTTCTTGCAAGAAAAAATCCAGCCACTTACTTCTGTCCAACAAAATAGGATTATTGCATGCTTCAAATGCCTATTTAAAATCCAAATCTGTTTTATACAATTCTTTAAGAAAATCAAACCTAACACTTGAATTTGACTTTCTTGAACTAAAATGTTTTTTCTACTTAAGGCATCTGCTACTTTTTTTTCCTTGTCCAGTTATATGTTTCAATACAAAATTGAAACTTTGAAGAGACTCTACCCATTTTGCATGTTTCTGATTTAGTTTTGGTTGCTACATAATATAATGCAATGCATGATTATCTGAATAAAGCACAAATTCTTTAGACATCAAGTAATGTCTCCACTTTTTTAATGACTGCACAACTACATAAAATTCCTTGTCATAGGAAGAATATTTCCTTCTTGTCTTATTCAGTTTTTCACTGAAATAAGCTACAAGTCTGTCTTATTGACTTAACACAGCTCCAATACCTTCTCCACTGGCATCACATTTCACTTGAAAAGGTTTGTTAAAATCAGGAAAAACTAAAATGGGCTTTTCTGTTATCTTTCGTTTCAACAATTGGAAATTTTCTCTGCTTCATCAGTCCATTTAAATGGTTGTTTGTCCTTCTTTATGGTTTCAATAATAGGAGCATTGATCTTACTAAAATTCCTTATGAATTTTCTATAAAAACTAGCAAGACCATGGAAGCTTCTTACCTCAAAAACACTTTTGGGTGAAGGCCATTCTATGATTTCCTTTGTCTTCTCTGGATCCATTTTCAATCCATCAGCAGAAACAACAAAGCCTAAATATATCAACTCTTCCTTCATGAATGAACATTTTTTTAAATTTACCAGCAACTTCTCTTGGTGAAATTTCCTTAAGACATAATTCAGATGTCTCATATGTTCTTCTTTAGATATGTTGTAAATTAATATATCATCCAGATATACTATTACAAATTTACCAATAAATTTCTTCAATACTTCATTCATAAGCCTCATAAATGTACTAGGGGCATTTGATAATCCAAACGGCATTACCATCCATTCATATAATCCTTCATTTGTTTTAAAAGTTGTTTTCTATTCATCTCCTTCCCTTATCCTAATTTGATGATAACCACTATTTAAATCCAGTTTTGTAAAATATCTTGCCCCACTTAAACAATCCATCAAATCTTCAATTATTGGTAAAGGAAATCTATACCTGATTTTTATTTTGTTGATTGCTCTTGAATAAATGCATATTCTCTAGCCTCCATATTTTTTTGGACTCAACACTTTTAGCACTGCACAAGGACTCAAACTTTCTCTGATTAGTTCTTTATCTAACAGTTCCTATACCTGCTTCCTGATTTCTTCATTTTCTGTAGGAATCATCCTGTATGCTGCTTTATTTGTCAAATTTGCTCCTAGAATCAAATCTATATGACGGTTGATCTTTCTAATTGGTGGTAATTCATCAGGAAAATCATCTACAATGATATCACAGTAATTTTCCAGCATATCTTGAATTTCAATTGGTAAATCATAAATTTTAGTGGAAGTAATTACTACCTTGGGTTTGAAAATTAATGCAAAGTTTACCTCATCATCTTCAATTTGCTGCAGATATTCTTTTACACTCAGTAACAAAGCTTTCAGATCAGATCTTCTTTTTGCTGCATCTTCTTCTTCTATCAGCAACAATGTATGATTGAAACCATCTTTACAAAACTTGTATGTGTTCTTTTTTCTTTCATGCATAGCTCCTCTGTCATACTGCGAAGGTCTACCTAGAAATATGTGACATACGTCCATAGGCATTACATCACACATAATTTTGTCTTTGTAGCTGCCCAACTGGAATTCCACTTCACACTGTTCATTCACTAACAGTTGATGTCCTTTTTGAAGCCATGACACCTTGTAGGGTGTTGGATGTTTCTTTGTCTCCAATTTAAATTTCTCCACCACTTCTATAGAGACCAAATTATCAGTGTTGCCACTATCAATTACCATTTGACAGCATTTTCCTTGAACTTTGCAGACACTTCTAAACAAATTTTTCCTCTATGCTGGTTCAAACACTTCCTTTGTTGATTTTAACAAAACTTTGTTAACTACCAAAGATTATCCTTTCTCTAGTGTATTTTTTGCTTCTGTCACTTTTGCTGCTTCTGGCATTTTTGCCTCTTCTTCTTCATTCTGAGGAACAATTACATTTCTCTGATTTGTCCCCACATTCTCTGGACATTCATAAGCTCTATGTCCAAGCTTATTACATCTATAACATCTGATTTCTCTTCTTCTGCCTTTGCCTCCTCTTCCTCTGGAAAAACTCCTTTTGCCACTTGCATCACCTTCTGTGGGTGCATGCTGACTTGAGTTGTTACTAGCTCCTTCTCTAGGTGTTGTAGATCTTCCTCTACCACCTTGACTTCCTTTTCCTCGGAAAGTACCTCTACTTATGGCATATTTCTTACTTATGAGTTTTTCTTTAGCCTTCAAGGCCATTTGATAAGCCTCTTCCAATGTTTTAGGAGACAACAGACTTATCTCATCTTGGATCTCCATCCTGAGACCATTAATATATCTTGCAATCTTCTCTATTGTATATTGAATTTGTCCTGCTCTTATACTCACTTTGTAAATTTCCTCTGTGTATTCTTTAACTGTCATTGACCTCTGTCTAAGATTCTGCATTTGTCTAAATAATGAAAGTTGATAATCGCTTGGCAAAAACTTACGTCTCAACTTTGCCACCATCTTGTTCCAATTCTTTATTGGCTACTTACCAAGTCTCCTGCTTTCTGCCTGCACTCGATCCCACCAAAGCGCTACATGTCCTTTCAATTTTGTGACAACAAATTTCACTCTTTTTCCTTCATCTATTTCTTCATAATCGAAGAACTTATCCATGTCATTAACCCAATCTATTAATTCCTCTAGGTTTAAGCCTCTTGTAAAAATCGAAACTTCAAGTCTGGGTTTAGATGTGGATCCCAACACTTATTTAAAAAATCTCATTTCAGGAGTAACTTTTGCAAGTTCTCCTTCTTCTACAGATTCAACTTCAGGTTCACTGACATCTCCAGCATCTGCATCTCTTTGATTTCCCAATTCCATTGCTTCTAATTTGGCTTGCATCTGTTGCATAACTTCCATCACTTCAGCATTTTCAAATGGTCTTCCTCTTCTTTGACCAGCACCACCTCCTCTTCCAACTCTGTAATACATGTTGGATTTATTTTCCTGATCTTTGATATCTCGCTCAGTGTCTAAAGGCTGCTCTGATACCACTAATGGTGGTTTGGATGCAGGAGTCAAGGATAAACTCTCAAATTTTGAGGCAATTTCTTCAAGTTCTGGTGGAACTTCTTCTATTTCCTTTGGAGTATCAGTCATCAACCTCTATTTTTATAACACAAAATCCAAAAATTCTTTAAAACCCACTTTATAGCCTTTTTATAAATGACAGTAACATAATTTAACTGATAATGGCAACTCCTCTTTTAATGATTTAATGACGGAATCTTCTCACATGGACCAAAAATCATAATAGTCTTTTTAATACCAGATTTCAACCATTATTTAAACCTCTTCCATAAAAATATCGCATCCAAAACTTCACTTAAACAACCTGCATCTAAATTTGCAATAGTCCTTGGATTTCCAAGTTGTATGCAACAGTCGTTGGATTAAATACTTGCTGGATGGTCAACTCAAATTATCAAATCGAATTTATAATTTATCAGGTCCAATTGAACTGCTAAATCTCATGCAACTTAAAATGCGATTATCATTGGATCTCGATCAATGCTGCGATAGCCATTCGATTCTGCATAGCTTCCTTTGTGATTATGTTGTTCTTTTCTCCGTTTCTCCTTACACATTACAGTAATCCCAATTCTTGAATTTCATCATATTTAACACTCCTGGGAAGTTTCCCCTTACTAATTGCGGAAGGCAAACTGATATGTCAAGCGATTAACAAAATTTGATTGTTGCAGGTAAGACAGATTACTGTGATGGCTTATAGAGTTTTTATGGCCCCAAAAAACTCGCTCGAATTTCTATAGAAGGAAGTCTTACAAACCCAGTTTGTAATACTCTCCAATATAAATTAACACATAGAGAAATCAATAAAACCCAAGCTCAACTAGAATCAACAAACTCAAAAAAAATCGAAAGAAAATGAACCTCCGGCATTTGACAATGATGCCTACATTCACACAGATACATAGGATTTAAAATATTCTTCTATTCGATTAACTTTCCAACCGTTCCTCTCCTTTTCAATACATTTCAACTTTCATATGAATATATTTTTCACAATATCATTTCGATCCAATTCAAAGAATCATATCTGCCCAATTTTAGATAAAATCCTATTTCACAATATTCTCCCTAAAATCCTCAACTAAATACATCGAACTAATTACCATAAATCCAAATCCCTAAGGAATAGTTCAAATCCTATCTATCAAAACAGTAAATTCCCAGCTAAAGGAGCCCACTCCTTTGCTTGTAAATTTTTTTTGTATTTTTGGAATAAAAAATGAAGTCTTTTATCTCGAAGTCTCATGCTCCTGCATCATCCTTGCTGCCATATTTCCAATCCAAGGAAATAAGGAAGGAGGCCCATATCCTTCATCTCGAACTCCTTTGCAAGGTCCTCCTTGCATGAGTGTATCAACTGCTCATCACTAGTCAGTACTAAATCATCAACATAAATAACAATGATTAAAAGCTTACCCTCCACCACAATCTGGTATAGGTTTGCATCCGCCTCACTCTTGGTGAAGCCAAGTCCAGTGAAATAGTTGTCAATCCGAGTGTACCAAGCATGGGATGCTTGCTTCAGCCCATACAACGCTCTTTTGAGTCTGCATACATGCGACTCACTGTTGAAGATCTCAAATCCTTCAGGCTGATCAATGTACACTTCTTCCTCAATGATTCCATTAAGGAACGCAATCTTCACATCCATCTGATGAATGTGTCAACCCATCTGCGCTGAGAGAGCAAGGACGGTCCTTATGGAAGAATATCGTGTGACAGGTGCAAAGGTTTCTTCATAATCAATCCTCTTGATCTATGAGAAACCCCGAGCCACAAATCTATCCTTGTATTTCTCAACACTCCCATCAGCATCTTGCTTTACCTTGTAGATCCATCTTGAACCTACCATTGATTTATCAATTGGCCTTGGAACAATTTCCCAAGCACTGTTTCTGACAATGGAGTCATACTCCTCCACCATTGCATCTACCCATGTGGGCTCCTTCACAATACATTTTCTCGTGAGAGCCATGTATCCAGTGAATCATTCAGGAGACTGTCTTTGTCTGCGTTGTGAAGTAGGGACTCCTACATTTTGTGCCGCATCAAGCTTCATCCTCTCAGCTTCTGTGGTACGCCTTCTGCCAGTTCTGATGTTTGGCTCTGCGTGATTGGACTCCTCCACTCCATGAACCTCCTCCTGTGGTTGATCCACATCTAGAGACTCATCTTTGGGAACCAAAAGTTCCTCCTCTGCATGTAAGTCTAGCTCGCCCTCAAGCGACAACTTCATGGCTTTCTCCTCATTGAATTTTATATTTTGTCGCACCATAGTCATTCGAATGTTTGGAAAATACACATGATAATTACGGGGTGTCTCTATGTACCCAAAAAATATCCCAACTTCAGCAGTCGGCTCCAACTTCTTCCTAGCGTTCTTGGTCACATGCACATAAACAGATGAGCCAAAAATCTTAGTGGGAGAAACATTTGGTTTCTTACCAGTAAAATCTTCTTCAAGTGTACTCATGCCAAGTACTCTATGAGGACAATGATTTTGCACATAAACAATAGTTTTGCGTGCTTCCGTCCACAAATTCATTGGTAGGCCTTGATCATGCAGCATCGCTTGTGCAGCACCCATGATCATTCTTTTCTTCCTCTCCGAGACCCCATTTTGCTGTGGGTTATGAGGCACTATGAGTTCTCTTCGAATTCCTTCTTTGCTAAAGAAGTTTTTGAATTCATTCGAGATGTATTCTCCACCATTATCACTCTACAGAGCCTTCACTTGCTTCCCCAACTCTTTCTCCGCCAATGCCTTAAACTCACAGAACTTTGAGAATGTTTGATCCTTCTTCTGCATGAAGAAGATCCAGCATTTACGAGAAAAGTCATAAACAAAAATAACATAATACCTATGTTTTGTTATTGAAGCAACCGAGAATGATCCACACACATCCGTGTGAACTCTCTCTAGGATCATTGAAGCAGGGTTCTCCTTTTCATGAAAGGTGGACTTTGCATACTTCCCCATGGTGCAACCCTTGCATTGATCCAACTAAGCACGTGTTCCCATTGGAAGTCCAGTAGATATTTTCTGCATGACTTTCAAAGCTCCATGATGAAGATGGCCCAATCGCCAGTGCCATAATTCGCCCTCATCCGACTCACAACTTTTTATGCCTTGCCCATCATTGCAGCACAGCCTTCTACCTCCAGCTTGTAGAGATTCTTAACTCGAATTCGTATCCTCTTGGCTTGACCCATTGTTTTATGTCAAGTAAAGCTTTTCCATCGCTGAAAACAACGTCATAGCCTTTGTCCTCCAACATCACGACTGAGACCAATTTTTTCTTCATACCTGGAACATGCATAACATCTTTTAGTAGAAATGGTTTACCTGACTCCCTCTCAAAGGTAATGGTACCAATGTCGGTCGCACTGTATTTTCCATTGTCGCCCATCTCTATATGGATTTGGATATCTTTCTCCTCCAAGTCACTGAAAAGCTCCTTATCTCATGTCATGTGGAAGGAAGCACCACTATCAAGATACCACACCGATCCCATTGCGCTTGAAACCAAACATGTGATCAAAGAGAAATCAAGTTCAAATTGTGAGCCAAGGGCCTCACCAGCTGCAACTTCAGCAGCCTTCTTGTTCTTCTTTTTCTGTGGGCAGTTAGTGGCAAGATGCCCATGTTCGTGATAGTGAAAACACTTCACCTTGGACAAATCCAACTTCTTGCCTTTAGACTCGGATTTTGAATGGGATTTATTCCCCTTACCTTTCCTTGCCTTGGCAGCTAAAGCACAATTCTCTTCATCATCATGCTTTGATGAAGAGCCATCTTTGGTGTTCTGCTTGAACTCCTCCTACACTAGATCTAACCACAATCGTTCCCAATCCGGCATTTTTTCCCATCCGTTGATAAAGTCTTGATAACTGTGCCAACTCTTAGGAAGTCCCAAGAGAGCCAAGCTCACCAAATCATCATCAGCAACCATGATTCCCACACTCCCCAGTTCATCCCGACATTGGACAAACTTTGTGAGATACTTAGGAATATTTTTGCCCTTCTCCATCTTGATCTTTCTGAGTTTATCCTTCAGCGCCAATTTCCTATGGTCGATGCTGCTTTGGAAAAGATTCGTCAAAGCCTTCCACATAGCAAATGGATTGGCTTTCCCATGAAGGCTTGAGACAATATGGTCTCGCACACCTTCCAACATAATTCTTCTTGTCTTCACTACTTTCTTTTTCCAGGCATCAAGTAATGTAGCATCCGTCGAAGTGGGCTTAGGAACATCACTATCGATGAATTCCTTCAAGCCATTATCTTCAAGCACCGCCTCCATCTTGTCCTTCCATGACATGTAGTTCGAGATGCCCTCAAGTGCATACTCTAGCTGCAAACCATTGAAATCCATTTCGATGTTTACTCAATTGTCACACCAAGAAATTCTTGCATCGAATTCGAATTGTTTCCACCAACAAACTCAGGTACTGCTTCAATATTGCAATCTTATTTGCTATGATACCATGTAGAAATTTTAATACAATTATGTATTTTCTGGATTCTCTTGATCTAACAATTATATGCCAATGTTAAATACATAATCCTTCTACTAAAATATTTGCGGAAATTTAATCGCCAATTGCAAACACATGAAGAAATATCAATCACACATAGCACAGATGTTTTTACCGCGGGGAAATCATAAAGCTAAAAACCCCACTATCATATATTATGTATATATCATGGATCATGAAAAAATCTCATACAAAACTCTAATCGACGAGATCTCAGTATGATATACAATGGTCTCACACTGTCATACAAAAATTGGAAAATACATGCGCCAATTTACTACCTCCTGACAACCTGCCTCCACTGCACAATCCCTGTTGATCACAATCCCTGAATGAATGAGATCATGCCTTTCCTTGACTGAGCAATCCTCATTGGCATCTCCAATGTGTGTTTGGTTGCAAGAGTGCTCCCGCTAATGTCACAACTGATAGTCAAACTGTCCCTTTCACCTATCCCTCAATTGGGTCTCCACTGGATCTGATATGCATGTAGTTAACAGTAGTAAATATTCAGTTGCGTGTGAGATCACTCCATGTGAATTAATTTAATATTGAATTCACTGATCTCTCACTAGTGTATCTTTAGTTACAACTAGCACAACTGAGTTTAACTCACTTAACTGAGTTAAACTACTTTACAACTCACATAACTACACATCCAACTCTGTTACAACTTTGTATCACCCATTTACAATGAAATTCCACTTGCATGTCCCACCAACCAACCTTAGAACTCGAAGTTCCTTCAGTCAACCTGTTTGCCAAATCAGTTAACTGAAATCAAGTGCTTCAAGAGAATAGATTATTATTTATTGTCTAATTATTATTAAGAGATAATAATAATCGACATGCAATCTATAAATATACTTTGCACATGCATCTAAAAATAGAAACTCATCTATAAATAGAATTTGCTCAACCATCTATAAATAGACTCCCACTATAAATAGAATTTGCTCACCATTCTAAAAATAGACATACACCTAAAAATAGCCTGCGGGCCCCACCTAGTGTAGGTGCTTAATTTTCACTAGGATCGTCATCTTGTTGAATCTCAACAGTAATTAAGATTTTTGAGAAAGAACAGTAATGGACACAATGACATAACACACAAACGAAAGAAGCACTTCACCAATTTGTCCAACACATGAATCCTATGAAGAAGTCCTTGTATTAATGATCAACCTGTTAGGAATCTGTAATTTTAGCAGATTGGTGAGACTAAAACTGTAGAAACAACACTATTTCAACCACTTTGGGATTCTAGGATCTAGCACTCCTGAATCCGGAGAGGGATCTCTCCAATAAAGTGCAAAGATTGATTTATCTTTAAGGCTTTTGGGTGTGATATTAGGCTAGTTATGAAGAACGGGGTTTTTTGTTTGTTTTGGTTGGGCAAAGATAAATGAAGGTGAAGGAAGTCTAAATGAAGGGTGAAGGTGAATGAAAGTGAAAATTGATTAAGCTAAGAAGATAGGTAAGAAACAGCTTCAATCCATTGGGCTATGGAATCATAGTAGGATTTAATTGAAACAGCAAGGTTCAAGAGTGGTCCATGGGGCAAGTCATCTATGTCTAAGGATCTCTTTAAAGTTTGATTTATGGAATGAAATGAAACAAAAAGAAGGGGAATTTTAAACAAACGAAGAACAAAGAGCAACCTAAGATCAGGTAAGTACTTTGAAACTATCCTGCTTTCGGCATACACTTAAGAAAGACATAAAAGTAATCTAAGATCTGGTAAGTACTTCGAAACTAGCCAGATTTTGATGCACTTTCAATAGAAAACATTTAAAACACGAAAATAATAGCTTAAGATCAAGTAAGGACTTTGAACCTATCCTACTTTCAGCATATTCTAAGGGAAACTTTTCAAAGAAACTGTTGGAGAAGAAACTAGAGGACAGGGCTCACCATAGACTTCCCTAGCTCTGCTTTACTTAGCAAACTTATCAAGAAAAACACATAAAATAACAAATAATAGTCTAATATCAGGTAAAGACTTTGAACCTATCCTACTTTCAACATACTCTTAGGGAAACTTTCAGACAACCTTTGGAGATAAAACGAGGGGACAGGGCTCACCATAAATTCTCCCTAGTTAATATTTACTTGGCAAACACTGAAAATAACATTCAAGAACAATATTTAAAGTAAACAGTAGGACGAGGGAATGCCAGCATTCCTAACTGCTTGAACTGTACTAAACCATTATTAAACAAACAATTCAGAGGAAAACATTGAGATAAAGCTTATCAGTCAAAGAAGGGTATTGTTTGACAGTAAATCCTAACTCTATAATTTCTATTCTTTATCAGAGAAGATGGAAAAAATGGAAACAAAAATAAAATAACAATTTACGATAAGAAAAACATCATCGTTGACATAGACCAGGATCCCATAAATCAGCTTGTATTTGATGCTTCAAACCAATTACAATCTTCAAGTCCAGTGCATCTCTACAGCTTCAAGCTTTTCATCTCAACTTAGGTATCTTCAATTACAAACAAAGCTTACAGCAGCTTCAGAAAACTATTTACAGGCAACAGATATGCAATGACCAACCCTTTACAATGAGCTCCTCAATATGATTTTATAGAAGGATGAGGAGGTCGAATGGGATAAAATATCTCCCAAGTTCAATTAATACAGATAAATGCTTCTTGGCCTTTGAGGGGCTCGATGGAGAAGATTTACAGATATTTCCTCTGTATTAATTGTTTTACATTTAAGAATTCAGCTCGGTGGAATGATTTTGTTGACTTTTAGGCTTTGTGTCATCTTGTAATAACTCTACTGATATTTTTTGCAATAAATCCTTTGGCTGAATTAATTGTTCGGCTGTGATGAGGCAAATATCTTTTGTTCTGGTCATATATCGGCCCTCTGTTGAATGCTTTGAGGCTACAGGTGGCTTTGGTAGCTGAGAGGAATCAATTAGCCTTTGATGTGGCAGTGGAGGCACCCTCTAACTGATAAACATTTTTATTTGCCTTTAATTGTGTTTAATTTAATGGATTAGGCTTTTGATTATCGATCTTAGCTGTAATCCATCCAAACGATGCAAACCGGCTTTAATTCTTCATTTCTGGTTTAGCCTGAATCTTCATACTGATACTCTTTGTTCCTTTTAATCTTCACCATGTCTTGTTGATGTGCAGTTATGTAGAGGCTTTATAATAGTATCAGTGCCCATGATGCACTGATAAACCTTGATGGGAACCTTTGCAAAAAGATTTTCTTTGATAAACAAAGGCCTGGGGAGTCGTCACTCTCAGCCTTTCTTTTTCTTTTAAAATATTTGAAAAACCTTTAAAGTCCTGCACAAACCAAGAAATAATAAAGAAATCCTGCGTATTTGGTAAAAACTGCTTTGGAGGCTTTGGCTTGGAGCATAGTCGTTGGATGAGAGTATCCAACGGTGGAGATTCCTTCGCGGGGGTCAAAAGGAGAGCGTTGGGAGCAAATGGTGGAGATCTTAAGTTAGGGTCGTTGATCTTGTAGAGATCAACGGTCGGGAGAAAATGTAATAATACAATGCGACAGAGTCACATTATCATAATACGGGAGAAAATGCAAAGAAACAGGTTTAAAACCTTAATCAGCAGTGAAAAAGGCAAGGAAGAAAATTGGGGCTTCGCAGATGAATCTGGGCCGTCGGATGAGACGCAATGGAAGGCCCAGATGCAATCAGAGGTCTTACAATCGGAGGAGGAGAGAGGAAAGGTGTAACGAAAATCTCCGATGCGATTAGATGCGGACCGTTGATCTGAGGGCTAGATCAACGGTAGGGAATGAATCGGGAGTTCGAAAGGCGGAGGAAATGGGCTTTGGGCGAGAGCAATGGCAACTATCGGATCTGGAAAGGCGGGGAGGAGATCAACGATCAATAATTGATCGGGATATCGCCAATTGGAGGTTTGCGATCGGCGGGGGCAATATGCGGAGGAGCGTCGATGCGATGGGCTGTAGACCTTCGATCTGCAGATCAAATCGACGACGGAGAATGTATCGGAGGAGGCAAATCAGAGGTGGCAATAAAATATTACAATGCGCAAATGGAAATTCCCGATGCGATATAGCGCTGGCCATTGATTGGTCCAATGATCAACGGTGGAGAAAAGCCTTGACCAATGAACGACAGGCTTAGTTTATAATATAAAAAAGGCGGAATTTATTAAATACAAAGGTTTAATGGCTTTGGGGCAGGATATATATATGAGGTTAAGCGCCCGTCTGTGGGGCCTGTGGATATGTGGAAAACGCAACGGGACCGGGGCTTTATATATATAAGGGCCAATCGGCATCGGAAGCACAGTGCTAGTCTTTCAATCTACCCATTTGTGAATCCTTGATATGAGATCTTGCTGACCGTCGATCGGCTTTGTAGGATCGACGGTCCTTTTCATTTAAAATCATTGCACCGATGAGTTTCCTTTATAACATTAAAAAATGGGTTTTTATGACTTTATAAAGGAAAAATAGAATCGAGAATGGTTTATTGAAGTGTTTAAGCGCCCGATTGCGGGCCTTTGGGTTTTGTGAAGCGGCAAAGGGATCGGGGCTTATATAAAACGAGCCAATCGCATCAGATGTTTCAATATAACAAATAGACTTGTGCGCTCCGATTTCTCCGATGCGATAAGCGCCCGATGGGTCTAGCGACTAGTTTCAGGGCATGGGCATATGGTGGGGAAGTGGTTAGGAATTAGCCCAAAGGTGCTTAAGTCCATAGTCAAAAAACTTATTTTTAATGAAATTTTTCAAAGTTTTTGATGGATTTGGGGGTTTCGGTAAGGCTTAAAAGTGAGTTTTAAATCTTATAAAATGGATTTTATGAAATGGAAAGGGGAATAAATGAAAAATAGAGGAATTTGATTGGGGAAAAAGGGAATAAAATGAAGGTTAGTTTTGAGTGGAGGAAGGGAAAAATGGGATTTTTGCAGCAGTCTTTTCTTTGGGAAAATAGCAGAATTTCAGACTTTTAAGAGGGAAATAGCAATGAAGATTGAACAAAGGGCATGATGTCTTCATGAGTCTTCAAGAGATAACATTTTTAGCAATAAAACTTGTTTCTTGAAGGCTAAAAAAATGATTTAGCCACCATTTGATATGACAAATTTTATAGGTGGCTAACACAACCCATCGACTAGAAAAAGTACAATAGCTTTCAGAAAATAATATTCAACAATCAACCTGGAATACTTCGAAGTGTGAATTATTTATAACAATATGTACAAAAATCTTGTCACAACCGACAGGGTATATTTAGCAAAATCTGAACAAATTATCTATTCTGCATACTGATAGGATAGGTGGAAATTGCAAGGAGAGGTGGCCCATATTTGGAGGAAGTTGTTTTTGAGTGGTCTTTTGTGTCTTTGTTGCATTGGTTGGTCTTGTAACTGCATTTGGAGTTACCAGTTAATCCATTAACTCACACAACTTATCCCACGTGTCTTCATCCGAAATTGTCAGCTTTGTTACCTTCCTATAGATTTCATCTAATTCATTATACTTTGAAAAAGTTGGTTTTACCAAAAAAATGTTATTCACTTCATGTTGAATGTAAAAATCATTTCCCATTACTTCTAGGAACGCTCTACCTATCAAACTTCCCTTTATGTTGGCAAATTTAGAATTGTCTCTGGTCGCTTCCTTCAGCTTCTTATTGTAATATTCTTGGGTAATTAATTTATCATTGTTGGGTGTGTGTTATATTCTTTCCACGACTAGCTCCATGTGTTGTACGTTGCGCCGAGCATAGCAAGGGGGTCACAGGGGGGGCGGCAGCCCCCCCTATCGGGGTCCGGGGCAACGCCCCAGCGAATTTTTTTTTGGTGTGCGGTCCCACTCATAGGCGGACCCACCCATGTTTTGTGCATGAGTTTGCACATGGTTTTTTTTTTGGGTACGATGGTTTTCGACCCCTGGTATTTTGTAGATCCGGTCAAGGGAACTACGGTTATGTTCTAATCCAGGGTTAATGGATTGGGGTTTATGTATGCTTCGGCATGTATATATATGTGTTGTAACACTAAAAGAAATATAATGAAAAATCAAGCTGGTCGTCCCTATTTGGGATCCATGGGAAAATCTCTGTGTTTATCTGTTTTATGTTTTATGCTCTCGCTATTGTTTATTTTCCGTTATAAGATTCGTGTGTAGATAATTCTGCCGTGCTAAAACCCCCATTTGGTACGAGTTGTTTCAACTTCAAGGGGACGCCTTTGCCGCCGAGGGTTTTTTGCTCGGCTCGTGGTAGACCCTATTCGGCGGGACATTTATAGGATCGATTCTTGTGGTGAAAGAAGATGGTGAGCGGTGGGAAGATAGAGATCGAGAAATTTAATGGTCGCAGTTTTAGTTGCGGAAGTCGAAGATGGGAGGATCTGCCGGTGGATAAATATCAAAGGGGATCGCGGTAGATCCGTGTACTCAAACCAATGGCTATGTCAGATGAAGACTGGAAGAAGTTGGATCGGAAGGAAAAGAGCACAATACGGTTGTGTGTCTCTGATTCTATATTGTTGAATGTATCCGGGGAAGCTAAGATGAAGAATTTGTGCGAAAAACTTGAGACTTTGTACCAATCTAAGTCTCTAGTGAATAAATTGTTCCTGCAAAAAAGGTTGTATAACCTGAGGATGAAGGATGAGACTCGGTGACAGAGCTTCTGAACGATTTCAATACAATGCTAAGTTAGCTATCATATGTTGATATTAAAGTTTCAGATGAAGATAAGTGCATTACTTTGTTGTGTTCTCACGTACTCGTGGGATAGTCCGGTTATTGCAATAGGTAGAGCAATACAACGGTACCTTGCATTTTGATGACATTGCCTAGGCCTTGTTGTCGAGGAAATGAGATGGAGAAATATGGAGGGTCAAAATGGAGATGCCTTATCTATACGAGGCTGGTCCAAAATGTAAACAAGAATATGAGCTGAAAGTGGGAGATCTAAACTTCCTGAAAGTTTAAAGGTATGTCGGGAATGCTAAAGGAAGGCACTACGTGCAGGAGGTAGATTCAAAGCTCCCGAGAAAGGAAAGGGATATGATGATGCTCCTTCTGTAGAGGCAAAAAACACCTCGGATGAAGGTGGGGATGTGTATTTGGCTTCTTCTTCAAATACACATGTAGATCACGAGTCATGTTTGATTGACTCGGGTGCATCCTTTCACTTTACTCCCCATAGGGAGTGGTTCTGCGAGTATGAGAAATATGATGGTGGTGATGTTTCCTGGGGATGATAGGCTTCAAATCGTTTCGACGTGGAAAGGTCAGTTGAAGCTTACAAGGTGGAAGGATTAGGAACACTTCGTGTTCTGCATATTCTCGCATTGGCTTGCAATCTGATTTCTCCGTAAGCAAGATGGATGACGTGTGTAAAAATAGTGTCTGCAGGATGTTCGTAAGATGGTCTGGGAGCACTGCATACGGGGGAGTTCGAACTGGAACTCTGTACAAGCTACAAGGTAGCACTGTTATTGATGGGTGTAACAGTTCTGTGGTTCCTAAAAGTGGGATGGAAAGTCTAGCTGTCTCTGGAGAAAAGACCATGCTATGGCATCAAAGGCTCGGACATATTGGAGAGAAGGGCCTTCGGATACTGCATAGAGATGGTATGGTAGAAGGTATGTCTAATTTTTCTCTGGATTTCGATTTCTGTGAACATTGTGTATATGGGAAGCAGAATCGGGTGAGTTTTCCTTCTGGTGCTAAGAGGGCAAACAAGATATTAGAGCTTGTGCACAGTGATGTGTTTGGACTTGTGTCAGTTCCATCACTGGGAAAGTCTGTGTACTATATTTCATTCATAGATGACTTCTCAAGGAATACATGGATATATTTATTGAGGAAGAAATCTGAAGTCTTTGACAAGTTTAAAGAATTTAAGGCTCTGGTGGAAAACCAGACAGAGAAGAAGATAAAAGCGCTGAGGACAGATAATGGTGGGGAGTTCTGCAGGAAGGAACTCAATATTTCACATGTGGCAGCAAGGCAGATTACTCCACACACCCTGCCCAAATGGAGTTGCTATTAATGGAATAATGACCGATGGAAAAAGGCAAGTAATAATGCTTATCGTACCGGGTTAGGACAAGAATTATGGGCAGAGGTAGTGGAGACTGCATGTTACTTGGTTAACAAATCACCTTTATCAGTGTTGGAGGATAAGACTCCACATGAGGTATGGACGGGTAAGAAACCCTCTCTTTCACATCTGAGGGTATTTGGATGTGATGCATATGTACATGTTCCAAAGGAGAAAAGGACCAAGTTGGATAATAAATCTTAAAGGTGCATATTTATTGGGTATAAGGATGGTTTAAAGGGTTATAAGCTTTGGAACCCATAAACAAGGAAGGTTTTGTACAGCCGAGATGTGGTGTTTAGAGAGGTGAAATATGTTGTTACACATGAATTCCTACCAAAGGAACCTTAGAATATAGAGTTTGAGCTAAAGGAGGATCAATCAGACTCTACAAAAGAAGAATATTCAGAAGAGGAAGAGCCACAAACCCCAGCTTTGAGAAGATCAGTTCGGGAAATAAGGAAACCAGAAAGGTATAGTCCATCTTCTTTTTGTTCAGGTTTTGCCTTAACTATAACTGATGATGATCCCAGAACTTTCAGGAAGGCAGTAGATTCAGAGGATGGAAAACTCTGGAAGGAGGCCATGGTTGATGAAATGGCATCCTTGCAAAAAAATGAGGCATGGGATCTGGTGGAGTTGCCGGCTGGAAGGAAGCCCATTAGGAGCAAATGGGTGTTTAAGAAGAAGATGAATGTAGAAGGCAAGGTGGAGAAATACAAAGCTCGGTTGGTAGCAAAAGGTTATTCCCAAGTGCCAGGAATTGATTTTGGTGATATTTTCTCTCTTGTTGCCAAAGTTACTTCTATTAGATTACTTTCATCTGTTGCTGCTGCATTTGATTTTGAGATAGAACAAATGGATGTGAAGACAACATTTCTTCACGGGGATCTAGAAGAGGAGATCTACATGAAGCAACTTGAAGGCTTTATGGTGAAGGGTAAGAAAGAACTGGTATGTAGGTTGAAGAAGTCTCTGTATGGGTTAAAACAGTCACCAAGGATGTGGTATCAGAAATTTGATACCTATATACGGGGACTTGGCTTCACCAGAAGCAAGGAGGATCACTGTGTTTATTCTAAATTAATTGGTGACCGTGTTATTTATTTGGTCTTGTATGTGGATGATATGTTGTTGATTGGAAATGACAAAGAAATTATCCAAGATTTGAAGACCCAACTATTCTCCAAATTCAACATGAAGGATCTTGGTGCTGCAAACTATATTTTGGGCATGGAAATTAAGAGAGATCGGGCAAAGAGGAAGCTCTGGTTAAACCAGAGGAAGTATGTCGAGACTATATTGCAGAGGTTCAATATGCAGGATAGTAAACCGGTGAGTGTTCCTATTCCCGTAGGTGCAAAGCTTTCTGCTGAACAGTGTCCCAAGACACAAGAAGAAGAGGAGGATATGTCCCGTGTTCCATATGCAAGTGCAAGGTGTCTCCGATGGCCTTAACGGTCCGTACTAGACCGTACATTGCACACAAGAAGGGTAGTATTGAGTAGGTTTATGTCAAACCTGTGGAAAGAGCATTGACAACATGGTTTTCGTATATTTACGGGCACTAGTATTTATGCCAGTTTGTGCTACCAAGGAAGACCGTGATTACAAAGAATGTTGGACATTCGTGGTTTTGTTGATGCAGACTGGGTTGGAGATCTCGACCAAAGAAGATCTACAAGTGGGTATGTGTTTAGCCTATTTGGAGGTGCAGTCAGTTGGATGAGTAAAAGACAGTCTATAGTGGCGCTTTCAACTACAGAGGCAGAATACATAGCAGCCACTCATGCAAGCAAGGAAGCAGTTTGGTTGCAGAGATTGTGTTCAAGTATGGGGTTGGTACCGCAAGCTATAAGGATAGACTGTGATAGCCAAAGTGCAATTTTCTTGGCTAAGAACCCTGCTTATCATTCAAAGACAAAGCACATTGATGTTCAATATCACTTTGTTAGAGATATGGTTGAGGCCAAAAGGGTGTTGCTGGTAAAGGTGGACACTTTGAAGAATGTTGCAGATGCATTGACGAAGTCTGTGAGCACTCAGAAGTTCTCTTGGTGTAGAGAAACAATGGGTGTTGAAGAATTGGCCAAATGACTAAGCTCTCCTGTGGCCCCATGTGGAAAGAAAACAACAAGTGGGAGAATGTTGGGTGTTAGGCATGTAATGGGACTAGACCCGTGCGTTGTCGCCACCGGTGGACAAAGAAGGGGGGCGGCAGCCCCGGGTCCGTGGCAGCGCCCCGACGAATTTTTGTGCGTGTCCCACCCAGGTGCGTACCCACCCATGTTTTGTGCATGAGTTTGCACATGGTTTTTTGGGGGCACGATGGTTTTTCGACCCTTGGTATTTGTAGATGGTATTTTGTAGATCCGGTCAAGGAAACTACGGTTATGTTCTAATCCAGGGTTAATGGATTGGGGTTTATGTATGCTTTGGCATGTATATATATGTGTTGTAACACTAAAAGGAATATAATGAAAAATCAAGTTGGTCGTCCCGATTTGGGATCCAAGGGAAAATCTCTATGTTTATCTGTTTTATGTTTTATGCTCTCGCTATTGTTTATTTTATGTTATAATATTCGTGTGTAGATAATTTCTATTCAGGGTTAAAATCTACAATCATTAATTACAAACACACTGGGTAAACCCTTTTGGTTCAATGCTTCAATTCTACTGAAAAACCTGTTAACTCCTATCTCTAGTCCTTGGCATTTTTCTTCTAATTGCATAATGAGGTTCCCTTTGGTTAGAACCTTCTTGACTTCTAGAATGGCTTCAGTCCTGTCATCAATTCCTATGTCCTCCAACTCATATTTATTCTTGTAATTGAGGAATTTGATGATGTTAGCAACTTTAGTAGGCTTATCACCCAGATTCTCTTTGATTTCTGCCACAGCTTATGTGGATTTTTGTATCAGTTCATTCAGCTCAAAAATGATTTGGATGCATGACCAAGTCTCATTCATGGAATTGAGGATGTTCATCCATATGCTTTCCTTGGCTTGGGCCAAGGTTTGGCCAATAGCTGACTCTCTTTTTGCTTTTTGTATCCTTTGTAGTAGCCTTTGGGGCCTCTGTGGTTCAACCAAATGTGAAGCTTCACTTCTGGTTTTTGTTCCTGTAAAGCTTTGACTTGACCCTACAGTTTCTTTATCTCCTTTCTCTATATTGACATGTTTTCTATGGCCTTTGTTAATTGTTTAGCAGCATCTATAGATTGCGCTAGGGGTATTGTTGATGTTGTAGCTCCTGTAGTGGGGATAGTTGTGAGGGGCACTGCATCCAAAGGAAATATGGCCACCTGTGGATTTTTGTATTTCTCCTTAATCATCTTTTCCATTTATGTCTCCATTTTCCTGATTTGGGAATATTGATCCATGATTAAGTTCAACATATCTCCCTTCTGTGTTTCAGATTATTCTATGTATTTAGTCAGTGGATCTTTGGTACCTAGTAGCTTCAGTTGTTTCCTCATTGTTGCAATGTCAACATTCTTCTTCTTAATCAGTTCCTTTGCAGCCTTCACATTTTCTGGATCATGGCCCATTTTAACAACCAGATCTTCCAATGATTTTATCCTGGTGTCTTTGGCAAAAGAAGAGATATTCTCCATCTTCAGTTGAGATTGAATGTTTGAAAGTGACACATGCAAATTTGACACAATCATGGTTGTATTGGTTAGAGTATAGCAAATAATCTCACCAATTTGTTTATGCATCTCCATTTGATCAATGGGATGGATGTCCTTGGTGTCAAACTCAAATGTTGTCTTTTTGTAATATGTTGTTTTCTTTGGCTGTGGAATTTGAGCCTCTAAGAAGTCCATCTGCATCCTTCCTTTTTCTGAATCAAAGGTAGATAAGAGTTTGCACTGTGAACTGGAAGTCTGCTTCCAGAGCTGTGTGTAGGTGTTGTTCTTGAGAATCTCATTCTTAATTTTGAATTCTTTGTATATGTCAAATATACTCTTCTCCTTTTCTCCCTGAACAAGCTTGAAAGTTTGAGTTGTGTCTGGATGACCTTGTGATGCCGATGACATTGCTGGAGATGTAACAAATTTTCTACCTAAATGTGATGAAGATGGTGTTTCTTTGATAATCATAGCAACTCCTTGTTATAATTTATTTTCTAAACCTACTTTAGGACACATCTTGGTCCTCTTTCTGTACATATTTTTGAATTATTTACTTGCATTGTCTGTCACTGAAGGTGATTCTTCCTCTCTTCGCCTTTTTCCTACTTTCTCCTTAGGAGTAGGAGTCTGTGAAGTTGAAGTAGACACAAGTTTTTCTTTCGCTTCCTGCAAAGTATTCTCTATCCATGTCAATTGATTGACATATCTTTGAAT